>NHNW01000062.1:0-226497 GCA_002786025.1 Zasmidium citrigriseum | reverse complement strand
CGCTTCCTTCGTATTTCTAACTTTATCTTATAGGTATTTAAACTATTAAGGATATTAATAATATCCGCTACGCCGCTAGGCTCGTAATATAAGGAGACCTTACTATAACCGACGCTCTTAAGAAGATACTAGATAAGAACGGCTACTTCTATAGGCTCGATATTATCTAGAACGGTCTATACGCTAGCTCGGTAGACAAGATACTAATAATTAATCCCTAGATAGCTAAGCTCTATAAACTATACCCCGAGTACATTATAGCCGACAATACGTATAAGACTATAAAGTATAACCGCCCTCTCTTTAACCTATCGTCTAGTACTAGCTATAGCGATACGATACCCCTTAGCTACTATATTATAGGCAAAGAGGACGAAGAGGCGTTTATATAGGTATTCGAGAACTTTAAAAGCCTAGTAACAACTTACTCGTAGCTATTGCTAAACCTCTAGGTTATAGACCGTAATCGTAGCTATATAAACGCCTTAGATAAGGTCTTTCTAAATATACTAGTATTAATTTGCTATTAGTATATATTTAAGAATGTCTAGGCTAAGGCGAGGAAGCTTATAAAGTAACGGCCTATCTACGATAATAATAGTAAGCTTATATACTATAAAGATACTAAAGAATATACTAAGTTTATTAAGCTCTTTAGACAGTATGTCTATACTAAAACCGTAGCTAAGTTTAATAAGCTAGATTATAAGCTTATAAATAGTAATAACCCTTACTATTAGGCTCTCTAGATCTATATCGAGCGTAAGTACTAGGCCTATAAGGAGAAGCTAGTATACTATTTTTAGTAGTAAAGATTTCCTTACTATAGCTAGTTAGTTACCTTACGAGTCGAAGGAGCTTACTTAACGATAAAGCGGTAGATTACTAGAAAGCGTTATAACGTCCTTATACTCTTCTATAAGCTCGTACCTTAGTAGAAGCTTAAGTATAGTAAGATCTATACTTATATTAGATATAAGAAGCTTAAGGTACTATAGAAGTACTAGAAACTACTCTTCTAGAAGGTTAATAACTATATCTATCGATAGCCTCTCGATATAGGCCTATAGTAGTACTAGCTCGTAGTAGACGAGCTTAAGAAGGTCTAAAACGGTAAGGGTAAGCGCTCTACTTATAATTACTACTTTAGAACTACCTAGGGTATTATCTATAAGTATAAGATTATAGATATTATTAAGTAGACTAGCTCCTTCTACTTTAAGCTTAATTACTTCGATAGATACTAGTATATCGATAAGGCGGCTATACTAGTCTATCGAATTATTACTATAGAGCGTACCTTCGAGCCTACTACTCTTCTAAATAACCGCCGCGGACGAGCTACTATAAGAGGTACTTAATACTACGGCCGAGCTAATACTCGCGATCCTTCTAGCTTTAAATATAACGATATAAACTATCTAGCTAGCTAGCTAGTAAGGGGTAGCTATAGCGGCTATAGCGGTAGCTATAGAAAGGGTAGACGAGGTAGACGAGGTAGCTAGTAGCCTATATTATTATTATAACCTCGTATATAACCCGCTTATATCTATATACCCTTATACTATTAGGTATAGTAAGAACTATAGCGATTATCTAGCTAGTAGCTCGCTCTACGACTAATATTATATATAGAGGTAGTATTTAGATAAGCCTTTATAGATCCACCCCCCTCTAGATAGTAGTAGTAATACTATAACCTCTAGAGGTACCCTATAGGCCCGCTAGTACCCCCTAGGGTATACTCTATAGCTCTACCCCCCTCTACCGCTCTAGTATAGCGATAGTAGGCTCCGTAGGTATAGTAGCTAGTATATAAGGAACTACCCCTTTACTTATAGTAGTACTACTAGGCCGCCTATAGTAATTAGAATTAATTACGTAAATTTAACGCGAGAATTATACGATAATTAATAGTAGTTTCTCGGCCTCTAATTAGCTACCGCTAGAAGGTACGGTAAACGACAATTTAAGCTAGTTTTAAGTTATAGAAGTTATCGTAAGTTAGCTATAAGAAGCTAGCTAGATTTACGACTAGATTATACCTATAATACTACCCCTTACGGTTAGATATTATTAATATTAAAGGAGCTCGTTATATATATTATTATTACCCTCCGCTCTTATATAAATATATCCTTAATATACGTTATTATAATAGTATAGGCTAGTAGGGGAAATCTAGCTTTAGACCCCTTTTACGACGAGGAATTAAAGATTTAACTTAGAAAGCGTAGCAGCTACGCGATTATGCAACTTTGTATGAGATTTACACCTAATATTGCATATACAGGTATAATTGCAGATCGGTGGCCAAATAGCAATCGACCGGTGGCTAACTAGTATTTCCCCACCTCAACCATCATGGGCAACTCCCCGCTTTCAGCAACATGCTATACGGCTTTAAGACATAAGCGACGGCCACAGAGACCCCTCGTGGCTCTGGATCAAGCTTTCTGCAGCCTTTCGGCGCCATCATGCTTCGGTGCGCAAATGGACGCCCGCCGCATCCCTCTCTTAGCCGTGGCTAGCTGAGCAGGGCCAGATCTTGGGGGTCAGTCCCTCAAGGAAGTCATGGCCAAGGCGAGATCGTATAGAAAAGATTTCGTTTCCTGCCCAAGTCCAGTGTAAGTCTCGCATCCGACTCTCTTCAATATTCGATCCACACTGTCGAGACAATGCTACCGATTCTTTTCCTCGCATATTCAGCTGGTGCTGCAGCAAGCATCATCCCATCCGAGCTTGTTCAGCGAGCTGATACCCCGTTTTGCGCCGTGGTCAAGAATGTCATTACAATTGCAAGGCAACAGAGTCAGGCCACAGCATACTGCTCGTCTTATCTAGCCATACCTAAGACCAAGACCGTTCAGAGGTATGTACAAATCGACAGAATGCAACTTCTTGATCCGGCCAAGCTGACAATTGGGGGAAATAGCACTACCACGGACGTCATGAGCGTGCCTACTTCCACCACCACGTTCACGGTCGACGGTGGTCCAAGAACATGCTCACCCCCGACAACAACTCCTGTCGCCAAACGGGCTTTGACACCCTCGCCGAAGCCAAACTGCTTCTCAGGCTACAAGTCCAACGCCGCCATTTCTTCAGCCTGCAGCTGCCTCGACATTCAACCAGCCGCTACGACCGTCAACACCGTCCACGTTCAAACCACTGTTTCCTACCTCGCAAGCACCACGGTCACCACATATAGCCCCATCACACCCGCCGCTTTCAATATCATCGCCGAAAACGGACCTCAACCAACTCCTATGTACGCCTATGTGGACGAGTACCTTACTGGTTATTTCAACATACAATATAGCGCCGCAACACCTGACGAAGGCGATACCTTCTCCCTGAATGATAACATCGTCACCGTACTCACCGGCGCAGCAGCCGGGCGACTGGGCAGCACTGATTCGCCCCACCCCTACGAATTCTATTTCCTGACGCCAGTCGAGGAGCAGCATTACTCGGACGTCCGACTGCTGTGCGACCTATTCTTCCGCGACGATCAACAAACCTGCAAGATGTCGTGCAAGACGGCCGCTTCGTCGTATCTCCCTAACGCGCTCGAGGGCACTGACTATCCTTGGTACTTCGACAACTATGCGGCGGATAATTTCGATCCTGTCGTTGTTCCGGTGGGCTAACCAAAGCATTGGGAAATTGGGCTAGACGTTGAGTGAATACTAACTGCGGTGTATGTACCACGTCACCTGGCATATAGAAGAGGCAAACACATGCCATTGTACTGTTGCCTCTGCTTATGTCGATTGCTGATCATTGTTGAACCGTTCTCACGAACAGAAGCTATCAGTGGGCTCACAAGATGGATCCTGATACGCATTACCTGATCGCCAATCCGCGAGAGTCTCATTCTCGATCTCTGATTGCGATGCGATTGTTCCCAGGCTCAATCGAGTCACGACAGCTCAGTCGGATCTGTGTCGTTCGGAATGCCGTCTTCGAAGTTTCACGGCAACGACACGGATCCAGATCTCCCAATCATTTTTCGTTCAACGTCCTGGATCGGCATCACAGAACAAAAGGAGACGGCAGCGGATGTTTCGCAAATATCTTCGTCCACATGTCATTCGCATCCGTTCATCCAACAAACAAGAACAGTATGTCACTGGTTCCACTCATCCGCATACCTTCAAAACAAGTTTTTAAGTCGTCAAAATTATCTTCGTTTAGCCACTCATCAAACTCCCCTGACAAGCAATGTACAATTTCCTGCCTCGCCATGGATAAAGACCAATTCCACAGTCCGTAGAAATCCTCCTCTCGTCCCGACCGACCCTCAAGACGACAATTAAGTGCCCTCACAAAAGCCATCATATAATGCCAGTCCAGTTTCCGGCACATAGGTTGTACATCTTGCCCCGGCCGCCAGTAGTCATTTCCGGGCGAGTGAAGGGAGTTCAGGAGCTTAAAGTCGAATCTTTTGCAGTTGTTCGGGTCGACCAGCGGTTCCAGCACGTACTCGAATATTGTCGGGGTGTCGTATGTCCCGTCGAGGGTGTCGAGGAAGTCGCCGGTTGTATTCTCGTCCACCGTGAGCTTTCTGGTCCAGAACGGGTCTTCTCGGTTTGGTATTACTTGTCCGAGTTCAATTTGTGGTGTCGATTGCTGGAATGAGACTGCGACGTAAGGAAGAGTCGTGTAGCGGCTATTTAGCCACTGGACAAGTTTTTGTGCGTTTTCCCTTGTCGTGTCAAAATCCGCCCGTTTCTTCAGAGAGGCTTTTTCCACCGCATCCTCGCCCTCGTTGAAGTAACACAAGACGATCATGATCTGATCCAGATGGTCAAGCTGATGGAAGCGCATCGTGGGCTCATCAAGCCAGGATGTGGGCATGATATTGAAGACTGCCTTCTTGCAGTGTTTGTTTCTCCACTCTCCGTACTCCTGCTCGATCTGAGGATGAGCAGCGGAAATGTTGTCGTTATCAGCGAGATCGGCCGCGCCAATCTTGTACACCAAGCTGTCAGATGGCCGCAGGTCTTCGTAGATCACTTGACGCAGCTCGAGAGGGAGGTCGAGGAATCCGTTGCGCTTCTTAGTCGTTGGAGATGCCATGGCGTCTGCTCAAATTCGAAGTAGTTCGAGGTGTTTGGTCAGGTTGGGCAGATTGTGATATCGGACTGAACAAGAATTGCGGTTGTGGCAGGCGAGAGTGTTAGAGAGGAACTATGCGCAGAATCTGTCATCTTATCCTTCTCCCACCCGAAAATTATGACTGTGCTCATCGTCCATGGCGTTGGAGCTTATGAGCGAGGGGATAGTTCGATGACCATGACATCTGAATAACCGGAACTGGCTCACTGCAAGATAGACTTCGGCCTTCAACAATAGCCTTGGGTCGTGATCCTCAACGACGGTTCTTCCAAGGAGCCGCGTAGTCGCATCTCATTAATGTCCAGGCAACTCATAAATAAACACCATGTCCCTCGGCGGCGCACCACAGCCGGCAAAGAACGCCGTCACCCCAGTAAGCTCCCCCGAAACCGCTCGAAAGCCCCTTATGAGCCTCTGAGCACGACTCCTCACAGACGCCGATCTCGTCCGATGGCAAAGATACAGCAAAGACTCCGGGATGCCCACGTGCGTGGAAAACGTCTTCTTGGCACACAGACCGTGCATTCGTCGATAAGCTTGTCGAAGGCAGAGGGCCTTCTCGCCCCGCCAGAGCATCTTCTCAGCGAAGTAGTCGAACTCTGAGGGCTTTTGATCGTCGTCGAGACATTCAATTAGGAGGCCTTTGACGGAGAAGTAGTGCAGCTCCAGAGTGAGGGCGTTGATGGCTTCGACTAGCCGACGACTGTAGGTCTCGTCTGCTGGTTTATGAACCTCATCTTCAGGAAGTGGATTCCTACAGAACCAATCTTTGACAGCATCTCGCCAAGCTTGAATCCAAAGGAGCAATTGCCTCCTCTCCTTGGTGACAACTTCCGGGACGTTCTCGATGGGAAGATGTCGATACTGCGCATTCCTGCCTATGAACTCCCATGCAGTATGACTGACATGCATCCAAGTCTCCATGAAGTCATGAGTTGTGCAGAACGTGAACCTTGGTGGTGGTTCCCAATGCACTGCATTGGCAGGATCCTCGATCCTTAGCAGCGGGCCACGGTCAAGGGCAGGTATCGTGTCCTCAATGTCCATTTGCATCAGAAGGACAGTCAGGTCGCGAACAGCATTCGAGCCACCGCAGGACTTTCCAGGTGTCCATCTGTAAGTACCGTGCCTGGTTTTCTGTGCTTGTGTCAGAATTGACATGGCGCCTCTCAAATGCACGCCAGCCGCTTCGACGTCTTCCCGTAAGCGTTCAAATGTGAAGAACAGAATACAACACAAGAGGACCAGCTCGCGAGATGGATCCTTGCTGGTCTCAAGGTAACTGCGCAGCTTGTTGACGGCGACTTGGTAAGAGGCTGTTGAGGTCGCTGACAGAGTGACGGAAGTGCAGTGGTCGTAATGAGCGTTTGAGACTGCCACGACGGTCTGGCGAACGATTGGCTCTGAGTAGGCAATCTGGAGGATGAACTGGCTCCAGAAATGGACAGGCAAATAGCCGGAGAGGTCGAGCGCCGCAAAGTGGAGGAAGTAATGCAGGGCTCTGATATTTGCCGGACAGCCACGCATACCGCAAGATATCTGGCAGCCCAAGGCAGCTTCTGATACGTCTTTGGTCGGACATGGCAGCTTGTGTGATGCCGGGACGTGGTTGCTGCTTGACGTGTTCTCCGTTGGGGTTTGGCGGGCCTTGCTGCTCTCGTCACATTCCATACACCGATTGGACGCCGATGGCAACTAAAGTACTGTTAGTACTGCTCTTGATGTCGTTAACAGTTGCTTACCTGGCGGCGCCTCCTACAATTTGGACAGATGTCAAGGCCGGCATCCTTTCGTCCGCATCTCGTATCATACGCTCTGAACTTCAACAGGACCGGTTGTGGATCGATCGCATGACCAAGATTGGCACTTCCGCAAGCATTGCTCCTCGAAGCTCTTAGTTGTGCGTGGCGGTTCTTGGCAGGGTTCTTCCGCCGAGAAAGGTGGAAGCTCGGGTCCTGGTAAGCCACAAACAGGAAGTCGTTCTGGGTGTCGGTCATCTCAATTGAGTAGTAAGATATCTCGGGCGTGGATACGGAGGAATCGCAATTGTGGAGTCCGGGGCAGACTTGTAAGACAGGTGATAGCCTTGTTCGATATGCGGCGCAGTCTGCAGGCGAGCACGGACCAGACCCTACTTCCTAACAGAGTTAGTCATTTTTGGTGGCCCCAAAAGTTAATGCAGGTACATGTCGACCTGCCATCTAGACTCATCATCTTCAGCTTTCAGCTTGTGCATGAGCTTTACCGCATCTTCGTGCGTCGCGCAGGGACGAATTGGCTCCGTCGACTGGCCGTTTATGGGCTTTGAGCTCCGATGATCAGCATTTCTAGAAGATTTTGTTCCCTTGCCAGAGACCAGGACCTTGGAGCCCGGACGTCGAGAAGACTTCATCGAAGCATGGCCAGTTCCATCCGCTCGGAGACACCAGGAGACCATCAAGCTATCCGTGAAGTTATCCGGGCAGCCTTCTCCGCCAAATCTCATCTTCACAACCAAGAAGAAGACATCGTGGACAAGCTGCGAGCATCAAACAGTCTGACCTTGTCCTTGGTGGCCGAGCGACAGGATATGATTGTGGGCCACATAGCCATCTCACCTGTCAAGATAGAAGGCCCAAGCCAACAGACGGAGGGCTGGTATGGCCTTGGTCCGCTGGCAGTCCATCCCAGCTCGCAAGGCCAAGGCATAGGGTCCGAGCTGGCGAAGAGTGCCTTGAAGGCCTTGCGGGAGCAGAAAGCCTATGGGTGTGTGGTGTGCGGACGGCCGGAGTTCTACTTGCGTTTCGGCTTCACCCAATACCATGCCTTGCGATTCGAGGGTGCTCCAAAGAGGTTCTTCATGGCGTTGCCGATGCAAGGAGCTGCTCCTGAAGGCACAGTCAAGTATCATGAAGCGTTTGATGTATAGCGAGAACAATTTTTCAGCATAGTCTGCTCGTTGCCAATCCATTACCTTGCCTATTCTATCCCTGACCTGTTGTCTTCGTCTATTCGTGTACGTTCCGTTGCCCGCTCATGACGCAGATGATGCCCTAGTGAGCCCTGGCGGCCATGTTGCCCGTGGTATCCTGTCTGACTCTTGCAGACTTGATCCATCTACAACTGCTTCCCCATCTTCTTCAGGATATTCGGGTCCGCCGTCTGAGCATCCGCCGCCGCCTGCTGCAGCTGCGCAGTTGTCATGGAGGACGAAGTTTCACTAAGCTTCGTCTCAGGCGGCTTGTTGGGAGCGTTTTCTTTTTGGGATGCTGAAAAAGACGAAGCGAAGTGCGTTCCGAGGCCAGTCTCTGCAGACGGCTCGATCGTGTTGGCAGGGTCGAGTATCTCCACGGCAGTCTAGATGGAGCAGTGTGAGTGGGAGGCGGGATATGTTCGGGTGTGGAGAATAAACGGACCTTGGAATCCACCGTGTTCGTCTCCGCGGATGAGGCCATGATTGCGATGTGATTTGTTGTGATTTGTTGTCGCTGGATGTTGGCTTGAAGGCTTCAGTTGTGTTGCTTGAAGATGTGTCTTCCAGACCGCCTTCCAAGGTTCCAATGCCTCTCGATAAGCCCCTGTTCGTCCCTGCCTTGAACGCGCAATCAAGAAGGCGCTTCCCCCGCCGATCCAAACTCACTCGTGCCTGCGTCATTGCATTCACTTCAGCGGGTCGCTTCTACCCGCCGCTAGCTCATGTTTGTCTTGGCAAAGAATGACTTTAGATGTTCATCTAGTTTAGTTACTTTCTCCGATCTTTAATTTTTTAGATCATGCTTCTTGTGATCTTATTTCAGTATTGTCATCATCGGACAGCATTTGTAATTCCCAGCTTCTCCCGTAGTCACAAGTGCCTCTGTACCAGATCCAAAAAGAGATAGCTTATAAGTGAGGACTGAAGAGAAGTATAAGCTACAAGTGAGGACAGGACTGAACAGTAAGTGAAGAGAAAACAAGCTATAAACGAAGACAAGGCTAGGAGGAGCAACATGATGAACCACACGAAACAGCTGGAAGCTGACGGCACGACGACCCTCTATTCCCAGAACCAGCAGCACCCACTCTACGTGACATTATTCTGTATAACGGCACAACCAAGCGCAAGGCCGACGAGAATGCTAAGCAACGAGGCAACATCCTCACCCTTTTACCCAATCAATCCTCACGAAGTCAACACAACCATCTCCAACTGCACAAAACAGCCCTGCCTCACGCCAATTTCCTCCATTGTCCTAACAACCTCATTTCCTCCGTCTCCAAAAACCACCATCCCCTTAAACCGCGCCTGTCTCCGTCCAAAAGGCGCATGCGGAGCAAACGACTCAAACAGCGACAGCCCCATTTCAACCGTCGTCGTCGAGAGCCTCGCATGGACAGGGACTTTCTTTTCAGAGACGCAACCTTTGACGTGGACCCAGAAATCGAGATCGGAGTCGAGAAAGACGAGGCCCGAGAGGGCGGTTAAGTGGAGTTGGCGGTGTTTTCGGATGCCCATCTAAAACATCATCAGCACCAGACATGTCCCCAAAACATTATTTCAACTCACGGAGTGTAAAGTCCTCTCCATGATCAATCCCCCACCCCCTTCATTCGCCTTCCCCTTCCCTTCCCACCTGACCCTCTGCCTCGCCACCTCCACTCCCGTCTTCCCCTCGATCAACCCCATGACTTCTGCGCCGGTCATTCCACTATTCACATGGATGGGATGTACGCCCTTGCCCTCTTGGATAACCGTGACGGGGAACTTCTCGACTTTGAAGCCTTCCTCTGGATACCGAACACCTTCTAAATCCCCAGCTCCGTGACCGGAACTGAACGGCAAAGCGTCGTATTCGGTAGGGTTCGGCGTGTACACCGGCGGGCTGGTCGCGCGGGAGGTATGCCCGTCCCGCACTGTCACAACGTCCGGATCGTACGTTGACAAGGCGGGCGGCGTCAACTGTCCATCATCCCCGAAACCTGGTGGCGAGGAGGAGAATGAGGGCCCGCCGAGGAGCGGGAGGGCTTTCACTGCGTCGACGACCAGAGATGAGAGGTGCGCTTTATCGAAGTCGCCTTGTTGAATTGCGGTTGCGGTGGGTATGGGGAGTGTGATCGTTACGTTAATCGACATCTTTTAGAGCTGGTATTCTATCGATTGAGCTTGTGGAGTTGGCTGGTAGTTCGGTCAGGTCGATGTAGTTATTAAAGCTTGATGCTCCTCGTCCAGCGTCATCCTGTCCTAGTCAATGGTAACATCTCATGACAGCATGAAATAGACATATTCTGTCCTTCGACATATCTTGGAGCCTGGAGCACAACAACCACAGGCCAGGATGCAGTCTTGATAAAGTTCAGCCTCGGCATCCTTCTGCACGCCATGTGGGTCTAGACATCACCTGTGCACGATTGGGTGTCCTGGTCAAACTGGAAGATGTTCCCAAAGATCCCCAACTTTGTCGCTGAAAGTTGAGCGTACATTAGAGTCTTCAAGGGCCTTAATTTATATGCTAGTCTGGAGAGAGCTCATTTTCCCATCTGAAGGGAAGATAAGGCAGCCAATCTTCCAATCTAAGGGGACAAGTGAGGGAGCTAATGTTCCAATCTAAGAGGATGAGGGGGGAGCAAATCCTCCAATCTAAGGGGACGAGTGAGGGAGCTTATCTTCCCATCTGAAGGAAAGAGTGAGGGAGCTAATCCTCCAATCTGAGGGGACGAGTGAGGGAGCTAATCTTTAAATCTGAGGGGACGAGTAAGGAAGCTAATCTGACCCTCTGAGAGGAAAAGTGAGGGACAATATCTTCCAATTTGAGGGGACGATTAAGGGTACACAACATCAATTGATGAGAAGAGCCTGAATGCATCATTAGGTCAGGTTTGGCGTAGATACCGATGTACTCAGGATGGTCGATCTAGAAGACCTTTCTCTGCAAACATTTAGCTAACATCCATCCAAACTCTGGGCGAGCAACTCACCATCCTATCATGAATGATCATTTCCGGCTTGATCTTGCCAAAGCTCTCCTCAAACCACCGTTTAACATGGACGCCACACAGCAGAATAGTCTCCGCTTGTGACATTTCGAGCAGTGAGGCAGCGTACGCATGGCGCAGTGGTGAAGCCTTGTCAAAGCTGTACGGATCACTTCCGCGTAAGCGAACGCCCTCGTCGTTGATGCTCTTGCGCCGGCGGCAGTAGATATCAGTCATGAATATTTCTGACTCGAGCTGCGGAAGCATCTTGAGCAGACTGTCAATGCTGAGGCAGCCGCGGTGGAGCATGGTATCGAACGGCCGCTGTCGGATCCTCTTGTCGGTCTTTCTCTTCTTCGCGGCGGGCGGCGCAGAAGGTGTCTTCCGCTTGGGACGCGGTCCAGCATCCAAGAGCGTAGGATCTATTTCGGTCAGCCATGACATGGTTTCGAATGGGGGAGTAAAGCAGGGGCAAACTCACCAATGACCAGAACGTCATTGTCGTCGTCAACGACGATAACATCATCTCCCACGGGCGGCGCGACAGGAGGAGGGGCGGCAGGAGGCGCGACAGGAGGCGGATCGATTGACGGCTAGTGCATGAACACTGCAGTCTTCCTGGTGAGGTCTCCATGTGGAACGTCCACATGCTGGGCGATGTCGACAAGTGCATCGACGTCCGAATCCCGAAAGAGGGCCTCCTCTGAAATCCATAGGCTCTCGAAGACGAACGAGACGTGTTCGTCCAGCATCGAATCCAAAACAGTCTTTTGGTAGTTTTCTCTGAGTACGTCGTAAAGCAGCAATCCAAGATTCAGGTCATTTTGAAGGGATGTCGTTCTGGCTGGACCGCGGTCAGTCGCGCGCGGCAAGTGAGTGAAGCAGTGAGCGAAGCAGTGAGCGAAGCAGTGAAGCATTGAGAGCCGAGCGACGATATCGCGAGACTCGTTGAGAAGGATGGATCTAATGCTGGAAGTGAGGATGATTGCCGGAAAGACGTAACATAAATGTCTCTTACTGTCCGACTTGCGCTTTGGCGGCCTGGCGGCGCTCCGTAGATGTGCTCGCGGTGTGTTGAGGGGTGGTGGTGTTTGCAGTGTGGTGAGGGGGAGAGTGAAGTCGGAGAGAGGAAGTGAAAGCGAAGCCGGCACGTGCACTGACCGTGGCGGGAAGGTGCGAGAGTCCAGTAGTTTCAGATGTCACTGCGGAAGATCAGTCGGAGAGAGCATGATGAACGCATCAATTGCAATACGAAATCAACTGTTACCAATCCGTACCCATTCAGACGCCATGTCCTGTTGCCCCTCATGATTATCCGCTCCCAGCATGCAAAAGTCCCACCAACTCCATTCCAAACCCGACCAACTCACCCGCGCAAAGTGTCATCCAAGTTCCCTCTCTGCCGCTTTAGAGGCGAGAATTGGAACCCACTGCCATCGCCAGCGGTCATCAGAATCGAGCTGCCAATCTTGCTCCTACCCAAGAATCCGCCTGCCTTCTTGGTACCCGCTCCCAGAGCTCCGAAACCTCTGCTTCCAACCAAAGCTCTGCCAGGCAATGCCTTGGTCGGCGCAGCGCTCTCCTCCTCTTCATCGAATAGTGTCTTGCCCATGCCGCCCAGCTTGCGGCTCTTCTTCTCTTTCTTCGTCGTCTCCGGCTCCGGGTTGAACGAGGCGAAGTCGACCAACGACTTGCGCTTCTTCTTCTTGTCGGCGGCACCGGGCTTCTCGTCCGATCCATCAGTGGTCTTGGTCTTTACTTTCGTGGCCTTTGGCTTGGCTGCGTTCTCCTGGCCTTGGCTGTGGACATCCTCGGCTTCCTCAGTGACCATCTCGAGAGCAGGCGCAGCTTTCTGCTTCCGTTGACGAGGCGCAGGCTTCTTCTGGACGTTCGCATCGCTTGCTGAGACTTGTGCAAGAGGCTGCTTCTTGCCCTTTGCAGCTGTCTTCTCTACAATGGGAGACGCCACAGCTGGCTCTTCAGCAGCCTTCTCCTCCGCCTCATCGTCCTGGTCTTCGGCTTCCGGACTATCGGGAAGGATGCTCGCTGTCTTGTTAAGGAACGGCGTCATCGAAAACGTCGACTTGTCGCCGATGCCTGCTGCAGCCTTTCGACTCCGCTTCGCCGCTGGACCATCTCCGGGAGTGCCCAAAGTCGTCGCATCCGCATCGAACTGGCCAGCACTCCGCTTCTTGGTGTTCTTCGCGGCAGGAGCAGCTTTGGTGGCCTTCTTCTGCTGAGCGGCACTGACCACCTCCTCACGAGCCGCTTCAAGCTCAGCCTCCGTCTCTTTGAGCTTCTCTTTGGTCGATCGCAGTTTCGTCCGGAACTGCTGTAGCTTCTCGTCCAGGGTCGCCTTTTGGGCCTCGAACTCGTCGGCAGCTTTCTGGGCCGTCTTTTCTGCCTTTTGCCGCTCCTTCCTCTCTTGTGCGAGTTCCTGCTTTAGCTCCTCCAATTGCTCATCCACACCAGCCACCCCATCAGCGCGCTTAGCTGCTCTCACGGCAGCCTTCTTCTCTTTCTCCAACTCTTCCTTCAAGTTCTCAAGCGCCTCCTCAAGCTTGCCCTTCGCCTTCTTCTCCTTCAGCAGATCCCGTCGCACGTCCTCTACTTGTGTGTTCTCCTGCGCAGCCTCAAGCTCTTCTTCCGCCTTCTGTCTTGCGCGCTTCTCGCGTGCCAACTCCTTTCGCACATCGTCGATGTTAACGTCCATCTGCGTGGTGTCGGCGGCTTCTTCGGCGCGTTGTCGTGCTCGCTTCTCCTTGGCGAGCTGTCGCTTCAAGTCCTCGACTTGTTCCTCCTGTGCAATCTCAACCCCGGTGTTTCGTCGCTTAGCCAGGGCTCGCTTGCAATCTCGCTTGGCGTTCTCGAGTTCGCACTGGATGTTGCTCAGTTGTCGCTGCAGTTCCAGCTTCTCGGTCATTAGTGCTTCGGTCGATGCAGCCTGTGCTTTCATGTGTTCGAGCTCCGGTCGCAGAACCGAGAGCTCTCTCGTCAACGCCAGCTTCTCCGTCAGGAAGGCCTCCGAGTCGGCGGCCGAAGTCTGCAATGCTTTGGCTTCGGCCTGAAGAGTGCCAACTTCCTGGTCTCTCGCGCGTAACTCCACCTCGATGTCTGCTAGTCGCGCCTCTGCATCCTCTGCTCGGGCCAGATTCTCGTTGACCAGCTTCTCGAACTTCTCGGATCGGTCCTCTTCTTGCGCGAGTAGATCTCTCAGCTCGTCGTTGTCGTCCTGTAAGATATGTATGTCGAAGCGAAGGAGACGAAGGTCCTCGTCTTTGGCTATAATGTCCACTAGATGCGAACTCTGCGCGTATTTGAGCTCGAGCGCGGAGCTCTGCAGCGATTGCTCGTGTAGTTTGGTATTGGGCAACATTTTTGTTGCTGCTGAATGCGATGCCGGCATTAGGATGTGTCGTGCTGAATACGCTGCATCTGATCTGAGAGGAGTGCGGTGGTTGTTGCGGAGGTCAGAAGCGCGGGCGGTTTGTTGTCGAGTGTCAACAAACGCGAGCCGAGCCGGCCGAGAAGCGTGGAGCAGCGCCAAGAGGAAAGCTGGCGTCGAGCAGGAGCTCACGTCAACTGTCCCAGCTGCCATTGAACTTCACATCGACAACAAACAAAATGAGGGTTTTGCAGCTGGTATCGGCGGCGTTGCTGCCATTGACGGCTCTGGCAGCCAAGAAGACGCCCGCCGAACGATTCAACGAGGCCCACGCAAAGCCGCAGCCCATCAAGCTCGACGACCGCTCCTACGATGCCCTGACCAAGGCTCCACGAGACTATTCAGTCGCTGTGCTTCTGACCGCGATGGATGCAAGATTTGGGTGTCAATTGTGCCACGAATTCCAGCCCGAGTGGGAGCTGTTGGCAAGATCATGGACCAAGGGGGATAAGAATGCAGAGTCGAGATTGGCCTTTGGAACATTGGACTTTTTGGATGGCAAGGCTACTTTCCAATCGGTGAGCAATAAAGGAGATGTTGGATTTGCAGGCAGTAGTGCTGATCGTAGGAAATTAGATGCAACTCCAAACCGCCCCAGTGATGCTCCTCTTCCACCCAACTGAGGGACCACACGCGAAGCCAGACAAGCCAATGGAGAGGTTGGACTTCAACACTGGGTATGTTACAAATCTTCACAACCATTATTGCAAGCTTTACAGGAGGCTAATCGATATGACAGCATCAACAAAGCCGATAGCGTCCACCAATGGCTCTCGAGACAGATGCCCGACCGACCACATCCTCCCGTCGTTCGACCAATTCAATACGTCAAGATCGCCGTCACGACCACCGCGGTGCTCGGCATAATCACTTTCCTTACTGTCGCCGCACCCTACGTTCTGCCAATCATTCAGAACCGCAACCTGTGGGCCGCCATTAGCTTGATTGCCGTGCTCCTCTTCACGAGTGGACACATGTTCAACCACATTAGGAAAGTTCCATATGTTGCCGCCGACGGGAAGGGTGGCGTGAGCTACTTCGCTGGAGGGTTTCAGAACCAGTTCGGTCTTGAAACGCAGATTGTTGCTGCTTTGTGTAAGTTCAGCCATGATCACAATGGTTGCGGGGCACACTCACTAACTTGCTCAGATGGCATCCTCGCATTTGCGACCATTAGCCTAGCGTTGAAGGTCCCACGTATGACGGACCCCAAGTCTCAGCAAGTCGCTGTGATTGTCTGGGGAGGTGTCCTCCTTGTCACCTACTCGTTCCTCCTGAGCGTTTTCAGGGTCAAGAACGGTGGCTATCCTTTTTGGCTGCCACCTTTCTAAACACGTAAAAAGAAGGGTACCAAAAAGCAGGCAAATGCTGGTCAAGTATCCAGCTGTTTTATCTATATCTAGGGTTTGTACACCACGATAAATCTACAGCTTCCCAGATCTCGCAAAATGCCACCCTCCTGGTCTTTCTACTAGTATTCGCTAAGTCTTGGTCATGAATTCGCTTGGGAAGCTAATTTTGATAGGGCGCGCAGGGCTCGGCTACCCCACACGAAGACCGACCTCACCTCCTCTTTGGTGATCATCTTGATTTCTCTCTCCACTCTTGGTAGCATTCATTGTGGACCACTGTTTTCGCTTTTCAGCAGCAGCTGCATTGGATTGGCATAGCAATCTCTCGACATGACCGCCTGGCTACCGAAGGTCCGAGTCGCTGGTCAGTATAATCAACGCCCTTCGCAACTCATAGAGACAGCATTGAAACATAGCTAACTATTTCACTAGCTTGCAATGTGGCGCCCGTCTTCCTCGACAAAGCAAAGACAGTTCAGAAGACCATCGGTCTAATCCAAGAAGCCGCAAATAATCGAGCTGATCTCGTCGTTTTCCCTGAAGTTTACATTCCTGCTTATCCTCTCTGGGTACGTCTACCTCACTCGAACCAGGCCTCAAACCACTCATGCAGATCAGTCAGCAATCGCCGCCCCAATCGACAACCACAGCTTCTTCACGCGCCTCGCCCGCCAAAGCCTCCTGGTCAACGGCCCCGAGATCTCCCTCCTCCAAAGAACCTGCGCCCAAAGCAAAATCTTCGCCCACATCGGCTTCAACGAGCGAAGTCCCGCTTCTCTTGGGTGTATCTACAACTCTTCGGTCTTGATTTCTGATGAGGGGAGAATTGTGAACCATTCAAGAAAGCTTGTGCCGACGTTCTATGAGAAGTTGGCGTGGGCGAATGGGGATGCGGCGGGGTTGGAGGTTGTGGAGACGGAGAGGTGTGGACGGGTGGGGAGTTTGATTTGTGGGGAGAATACGAATCCGTTGGCGAGGTGGTAAGTTCAGACCTTATTGGGGCGCCGTGGGCTTTGCTGAGTTGTGTTGTTTTAGGGCGTTGATGGCGCAGGGCGAGCAATTACACATCACGACCTGGCCTGCTGTGTGGCCGACGAGACGACCAACGGCAATCGAAGACGGCGGGAAGCAATACGACAACATCGCAGCCAACCGAACCCGAACAGCAGCACATTGCTTCGAAGCGAAGTGTTTCGGTGTGATGTGTTCGGGATTCATGGATCAGGCGATGAAAGGTATATGCCCCCATCTGCTACTCATACATGCCCTTTTACCCGATACTGACCACGCCCAGACGAACTCATCAAAGCCCACCCCTCCTCCGCATCAACCCTTGAATCCCTAACCCAAGGCGCCTCCATGTTCCTCGACCCCACCGGCGCCCAAGTCGGCGACACAGTCCAAGGCGAGGAAGGCATTGCATACGCGAATTTGGATCTGAATGCTTGTGTTGAGCCGAAGCAGTTCCATGATGTGGTGGGTGGGTATCAGAGATTTGATGTTTTTGATTTGAGGGTTAGGAGGGAGAGGTTGGGGGCTGAGAGGGCTTTTGAGGGGAGGGTCGAGGAGGTGAAAGAGAGGGAGGTCAAGGAGGAGGGGAAGAGGGAGTATGAGGAGTCACCGGGGCTTGGGATCAGGAGGCAGGGGAATTTTAATGTTGCGCATGGGGCTGGAGGCTTGCGGATGACGTGACGGGTTGATGGTAAACCAAACTGCCTTGCTATATACGGAAATCAAACCCTTGTTAATTGATTGCAGCTCTTTTCACGGTTGTCTGAAACTTCGCCGTGCGCTCGTCCCCTCAATTTGGAGGATCCGCTCCCTTACTTATGCCCTCAAATTGGGGGATCCGCTCCCTCACTCTTCGCCTCACATTGAAGTTGAGCTGCCTCACTCTTCGCCTCACATTAAGAGGTAAGCTGCCTCACTCTTCCTTTAGATTGGAAGATCAACTATCTTACTCTTGCCCTCAGATTAGAAGACGAGCTCCCTCACTTCTCTCAGATTGGAAGATCAGCTATCCCAAAGACCGATGAGCCTCTCAAAATAGGTTCACTCATGGGCTCGCGGCCAGTCGCTTGGTCGGCCTCATACCATTGGATCAGCCAAAATTTCTCGCACAGCGTTGTCCGTCATTGCAGGATCGACATCCGGTTCTGATTTGGCTCAGAGCGGTCTTCCGGCTTGTTAGCACTTCACGGGAATGACCTGCATCAGCCTTTACCATGATTGCAGGTCTCACGTGGACACGCAGGTGGATCCTCTTTGAATATTCAGGCCTCGGCGATTGGCTTCTGCTGCACAGCCATATTCGGCCTGACTGTCGGCGGGACTCGGTCTTCGGAGACAGGAGAATTTCAATGTGGCGCATGGGTTTGGGGGATTGAGAATGATGTAGATGCTGTGAGTGGTCACATCAATTGTTCCATCTCTAATCTCTCTGAGTCTGTCATTCAGTAAAATGTCGTATGCTCTAGGGAGTGAACCTCGATCATTTTGGGGTTGCCCCCTGGCCCTCTCCTTCCCGGCGACCATCCTTCTCGCCGCAGATCAAGTCTCGACATCAATGCTCCAGACCTTCTGATGCTAATCATCCCTGCACCTATAACCCTTATCTTCTATGATGCGTGCATGCTGCTAATATGCTCTCCCTCGGCAGGTCTTCTACCCTCAGTATTCTAGACACAGTCGAAGACATACGATGCGGTCTCCGGCTGCGTCGCGAATGCCCAAGAGTGCAACAAGCCTTGGAGTTGATCCCTCATGGGGAGAGATCTGTCCTTCCGATGTGAGAGGAAGAAGGGTGGTGCTCCTGCAACGAGCCCCCATCGTTCCGTGTAAACATATCCGCTCGGCTCCACCGTCTTCGTCCATGATGCAAGCTGGCCACGTGTCTCGTCAAGGAATCCTTTCTTGCAAAGCCTTTGACGAAGTACTCGCAATACGGCACCGGGCACTTGAAGTTCCTCTCGCCGGAGTGTGTCCGCTGGTGGCGGTCGAGATCGTTGGGGTAGGAGCATGTGTAGCTGCAGTTCTCGTGGTCGCATTGATAGCGGCGAGGGCTTGGAGGACGGGGAGCGGATGGTCCTGCGGCGTGGTGGGAGCTGATGGTTGAATGCCTTCGTTGTGGATGGGGGCTATTGCCGATGTTAGTTACGGCGAAGGTCTGTGCAGATGTGGTGTTCAATGCCCGTCTCTTGAGTTGCGGCTCTGAGACTGGTCGTTGCGGCAGCGGGTCGATGGAAGGGACTCGAGGGTCTCGACAATCGAGATGCTCTTCTTCGACATCTGCTTTTTTGTTATGGGGTTCTGGAATGGACAAGGCTCGGTCCAACTGTTCGGCGTGGTAGGACTGTGAAGGATGAGAAGTCAGTATGTTACGGAATCGAAGAGGGGCGGATACTGCTGGCTTCTCGGTTCAGTGCGATGATGTTGCAAAGGCTTCCGTATTCGAAACCAGGCAACGCCTGTTCCCATTCGTGGAAATCGAAATTCTCGTTCCATTCGAGTTGACAGTTGGCGTCTCTTTTGTCGCTATCACGCTCCATCCACGTTCAGTCTCCTCTCGAGGTCTCCCTTCGAACGTGCCCAGAAGAGCCGCAGCCATTGCTCTTATATGGTGGTCTTGACATCTCTCGTGAGCGGCCACTCAATTCAGTCAGGGCTGAAGCTTCTTGAGATGCAGCTATCCGGTGTTGCTACTGTGGTACATGTCAACGGCATCTCGCATCACTGCATTCAAGAATTACCGTTCTACTCACGATGACCTATGCAACCGAGGGTACTCTGGATCTGGCGGCCACACTCTATGCGCAAGCGGGCGTTACACCGCACAGGCGAGTCTTGGCGAGGGCCTTCTTTGTCTTGACTTGCTGCCATTGGCATGGATAGGGCAGCTTCCCATGGCTTAATGCCAGGCTTCTGGTACTTGCAGCCTACGAGCCCATGTATGCGCTTCTCAAGTCTCTCAGGTGCACTTTTTGGTGCACAAAGGAGAAGTCTTCGGCTTTCTTCCCCAAGATCGGACACATTATGGATGCCGTGGACATCATGTCAGGGACACAAATGATTGGAAGGAGAATTCACAAGGCTCCGATAAGCGGGAAATACACTCCGGCATAGCCACGATCTATCATCGGCATTCAGACACATGATTGGGTGGAGAGTCAACTGGCCAGCCACCTGAATTTTGAGCACGACGAGAGCACTGGCTCGACGAATGGGATCCAATCCGGTCGTTGTGAAACGTGCGTTTACAGTGGGTTGTGAGCATATCAGATGACTCAGGGAAACTTGATCGATTGCTTCATCAGGGCATGACCCGAAACAACGACAGGCGTCTGCGTGAGAGAAGCCGGGTCGTGGTACAGAACTTCAGAGGTCATGGAAATCGTACAAACCATACCACGCGCCGCGCGCCGTGCGCCGTGCAGTCCATTGGCTTTTACCCGGAGTCCGGGCGTATGCCGCGCCAGGGGCGACTGCAATGGCAGGGAACGGTCTGCAGAACGCTCAATCGACCACTTTTCAACAGTCCCACTGACCGGGTCCTGCATTGGCCTGAAGAAGCTCATCATATATCGCGCATGTCAACGACAGATTCAATCCTGCCACCGCATTCACGAAGCAGCCAGGCCAATAATGAATCCGGCGCTTCACGGACCTGATCCCACTTGGGCTGGAGGAGTTGAGAACGACATAGTATGCATGAGAAAGTGGACCGTCTCCATCCATGTATTGGAATGCATGGTCAGTGGAACCACCAGAATCGAGACGCTTGCCCAAACGTCATACTCGAATATGTGTTGCAGGCTCGAACGACTTATCATTTTGCTCTTCGCAAATGCAAAACAGGGAATTCGTGAGGGACAAATCTTTGGCAAAGTCCAATGAGAGAAGTCTCTCTGCCCAGCGGCCACAATCATCACCAGATCTGGCAGGATCAGCCATGCCATGTCTTTCTACGTCCAGCCCCACCGTGCACAACCTGCTGTCGTTCACACGTCCATCAAACCCTTGCCTTCGGGAACGTGCAGGTAGACAGGGAATTACATTGTCCAGCGCCGGAGCGGACTGCCAACGACGAACTAAATTGACAGTGCGCATGGATCTACAAAGCTCTGGCTGCCGCACCACACGATGTAGCCGACACAAATTATCGATCATGTGTGCAGTGATCCCACGCAGCCGCTCTATGCCGCTCCGTATAGCCGGAACAGGACCCTTGCTTCACTCCATACCCATGCCTCGATGTGTGGTACAGAGTGCCAATGCCAGCGCGCAAACTTTGTCATGGTGAGTTCCCTTCAGCACTGCCACGACAGTGCAGTGCACTGTGGGAAAGAATCGGACGGACCGTCGACTGTGTGCCAGCTCTATAGGGACACCTGCATAGAGACATTAGAAACGCAACGTGGCAGCCGCCATCCCTGCACAGTCGATCAGGCAGGGCTGACGCTGGAAAAGCCCGCACGGAAAAAAGAAAATCCCGCAGCGGCTGCTTCCGTGCAAGTGAATCTGACAATGGCAGGACGAATACCAATTTCCTTTCCCTTCCACAACCTTGCCATTTTACGCCTCAAACCTCAACACGCAAGTTTCAACGTCACACTCCATGAGAATGTCCAACAACACCGACTAACAAAATCCACGCGCGCACTTCTGAAACGCTGGACTGGACCCACCTCGCGGGCCTTCCGCTCGTGCATGGAGCCGTCGCCATACTATACGATCATCCCTTCAAAAGTGATAGATTCCAGAGTGTGCACTTTCACTCACGGACAAGCCCCCGTTCGTCAATCCCATTGCGAGAAAGTGACATGGAGTGGGGGCGAACGGCGTCAAGACAACAGCACAATTGTCGACTGGGGTCGCACTTGCACTTCCCCAAGCGCCATTCACGACGTCCCGGCCTCTTTTGTACGACCTTGGCATCGATGCAGGAGCACTCAACTCACGGACGCAAGATCCACATACCCGGTACTGTCGCCGGTCGGCAGATCAAGCATAGACGATGTTTTAATCTTGAAAAGCGGCAGACAATCTCCCACGATGCAGCTTACAATCGCTTGCCATTAAATCCTTTTTTTGGGAAGGCGTCTCTCACAAACACCCAAAACTCTCCACTCTCTTCGGATCCCCTCCGACATACCTCTGCACCCTCGGCCACGCACAAAGCCTCCTCGCCGTCCTCTGCTCCACCGCAACCTCCTCTCCAGTACCCCTGTTGCTCACCGCCGTCAATGTCTCCGGCGCCTCGCCATGCTCCACCCACCGCACAAGTTTCGCCAACGTGTCATTCGCATGGTGGCCAACACCGCCCAGACCGCAGTGCCCATCGCCAGGAGCTTCGAAGAAACGGTAAAAATCGGCGGTGTCCTCGTCAAGAGCTAGAACGCTCTGGTAGTATTCGGCAGTCGCTCGGTGAGGAATCAGAGGATCGGCTGTGCCGTGAGTGGTGATCATCTTGCCTCCGTGGGCGCGGAAAGCAGAGAGATCGGGCCAACGCGTGCCGATGGTGGAGGCGTATTCGTCGGCGGATTGGAGAAACATTGAGACATACTCCTTGTCGGTCATATTTGTGTAGTCGAAATCAGGGGTCTTGGCTACGAGGTAGGTGAGCCAGTCCGGGCCGAGCCCGAATGGATTTGCTTTGCAAGTGCTGGCCGTTGTTCCGTTGCAAGTCGTATTGGCGACGCCTTGGAGGGCAGCGCTTCGCTCAAGGCCATAGTATAGTGGCTTCCCATCTGGAGTGAGTGGCCCTGACCAAACGGCATTGGCGATCGCTGCTGCTTGAGAGGAGATGGTTTGACTGGTGCCGTTGCAAGCACTTGCGGGCATCCCGACTGCCCACGTTGCATTGAAAGCACACAGCTCGGGCTGCGAAATGATGCCGTCCTTCACGCCGTCTAGGTCATCACACACTTTGACGACTTGCGCAGTGATCGAATCGAGCTCGCACGCCGGAGGATGATAGTTAAGCGTGTTCGCAACATGCTGCGACCAGTACGTCGCGATCGGCAGTCTGTCGAAATTCAAGGCGGGAGAGTCTGCAATGATCCCATCGAACATGTCCGGATATCGCTGTGCCAGCATCAGACCTTGTCGGCCACCAGTAGAGCATCCCACCCAGTACGAATACTCCGGCGCTCTTCCATAGTAGCTTTCCGTCACAGCCTTCCCAATAACGGCAAGGTCATTCAAACCCGTCGAAGAGAAATCTTGCAGCAGGCCTAAGTTGACGTTCCCAGGACTGCTCAGTGCCCAGCCAGAGGCGCTCGCAGCCGCATCGCTGGCATCAGAATGACCGCCATCAGAAGTCGCAGCTGCATATCCAGCTGCCACAGCAGGTGCAAGACCGTAATCTCCGCCCATCATTAAGCCGCCGCCACCGGTAGCCTGAAACCGACCGTTCCAACTGTTTAGTGGAAGCCATGCTTTAACATGGATGGAGTCGCCGAGGCCGGGATGTGTGTATGTCACTGTAACATTGCAGAAATCCAGGCCGGTCCACAGTCTATTGAAGGTAGGACTGGCGCCGTTCTGTTTAGAGAAGGTCGAGTGATTTCGTACGGGTGCTGCTGTGAGAGATTGAATCTCAGCGCCAAAGAGAGTCGGTGGAGAAATGGCGCCTGACGAGCAGTTCAGCACTGCTGCTTTCACAACGACCATTGCCGTAGTAAGTATCAAGATCAATCGAGCTGCCATATTGTTCGTTGGCGTGAGAGTGAGGTGGTTGTTTGAGAACGAGCGTCATCTTGACAATGGTCGAGCTTATAACATCCAGCAAAACGTTGCCGAACGTCCATGCCGTCTGGTTCACAGCTTGCGTAACGGTTCAGGCGCCAGGAATTACTTTCGCAATGACGCCGGAGCGTGATACCGTCGTTCATGTCCATGTTGAGGTGTAGTCTCAAGTCTGGCATCCACGGATGTCTTTGATCCTTCGTGCCAAGGAAAGCTGCTTCCCCATAGAGGAAGGCGTAGGCGTCAAAACGTCTCCAGACAGGCGCAAATACACTTCGTAGCATAGCCTCAACGGCGATGACAGAGCCGACTGTGATCACTGGAGAGTCCGTGGAGACCGAATGCCGCTGCCCAGCTGAAGAACTTGCTCCGTGGTACGTCTTGCGACATGCCGCATCGCAATCCCGAAAGTCCAGCATTATCAATCAACGTTCACCCATCACCTAAGACTTCCTCTCGACTGGCACCAGCCTTGCGCCTCAAGGCCACGAAATAAGCCTCCTTGCTCTCTTTACGAGTAGCATCAGGCTTGATCCGGTGAACCTTCTCGAACAACTTCTTCAACCGCATCTCCAGAGCATGGTCCTCAGCTCCAGTGTAGAATTTGCAGAGGAAGTGTCCACCAGTGGCCAGAGTATCGTATGCGAAAGTGAGAGCTGCCATGCAGAGGTCCTGTATTCGATCAGCATTAGCAATGCCCACATCGTTGCACGCTTGATGGTATTTCAATACGCACCATACTACCCCCATGATCCCTCGCAGCAATACCACTCGTATTCAACATCCTGCGATAAGGATTAGACACGCTCTTGGACCAGGTATTCATCACCAAGGGCCAGGGTTCTGACATGTCACTCAACACCACATTCACCACTCTGCCCTCCTTCATATCCTCCTCTGAAATCCTCCTCCCCCTCCCCTCCTCTTCCTGCTTCTCAGCCTCCCTCTCCAACTCCACTAATCCACTCCCCTCCTCCTCAACAATCCCACTCCTAACCCGTCCCCTACCCTCCTCCCTAACAAACTCCCTGACCCCCTCCCGGATCTCCTCACTCAAAAAGTTTCCCTGCAACGCATTCGCACCTCGTGGCGGCTGCGCAGGTATAACATCGATCCCCACCACTCTGCCTCCAGGACTCGTTCTATTGACCGCGACCTGGCTCCAGGACCCGGGAGCGAAGCCTAAATCTACGACGGTGTCGCCGGGTCGGAAGAGTTTGTGTTTGTCGTTGATTTCGAGGAGTTTGAAAGCGGCGCGGGATTTGAGGCCGGAGAGTTTGGCGCTGCGGGTGTAGGTGTCGGTGGATTGGCGGGACTTCCAGCGGGTGGAGGAGGAGGACAGGCGAAGAGGGGTGGTGATGATCGTGGGCGAGAGGAATCTCGCGATCGTTGGGATCTCACATCTTTGCGCAGTTCTCAATGCCGCGGGCAGTCGAACAACTGCCCTTGCAAGCATTGACGATACTGATCAAGCTCCTTTGAAAAGTTGCTTGAGGAGTGACGGAGATGTCAGGTCGATCGGATATCACGGTCGAAGCTGGAGAAGGTTGTTCTCGAATTCTTGGCGGAAGGTACGACTGACACCCAGCCAACCATGGAAGGCGCTCCCCTTGCGAAGGAGACGCTATATAAAGACCACCTCAACCTTTTCCCCTTCCGCCCCTCTCCCTTCCTCCGCCGTCCTCCTCCTCCTCACCTCACTCACCGATTCATACGTCTTACCTGCATGCTCACATCGAAAGTCTGACCGTCAGCCACTCAATGGCGTTTTCTGTGTACACTCGTCTACGACTCATGCTAAGTACACCATTCCACTCCTCCCACCGCCACGTCCAGCAGGCGTCTGTCTGGACTCTCTAACAAGCTTCTCAATCAAATTCGGGGGGTATCTCGGTTCAGAATGCCAAGGCCCAATGCAATCAGCAATCATCATCTCTCCTCTTCAAAAAGACACAGGGACAGAAGAATAAATATGTGCAGGTTGTTCAAGACCAGAAAGGAAAGCCCGTGATCCCGTTCCTTTCCCTTCCTATTCCTTGGCCCATGCAAATGCGATATGATCCGAGGTGCTTGCCCTTTCTTCGAAAAACTCCCAACCAACACGAGAAAGATCTATTTTCCGGCCGTTCCATGGTGTTTAATATAAATTTGGGGAATCAGAATGTACGTCAGCTGGATCCCGGTCGCGAGGCTTCTGTCCGGACTTCCCCTTCCCGGTGCATGTCTGCAGACGATCGTCCGGACGGCTCCTCCTGTTGCTGCTGCTGCATTCGTGACGGGGGCCGCGTCGACTCCTCGCTCGCGTTGGTGTTTCCGGAATCTGGCTGCGACGACCTAGGCGGCGGCGGCGGCGGTGCTGGAGGTTGGTGATGTGAAGGTCCTTGATCGTCTCGTCGACTGTCTGGCCTACTGTCTGAATCGCGTCCCGCTGACGCGTTGCTCCGGGACCGCGCATGACCACCTTTCCGACCGGACGCCGAGCTTGTAGTGGAGAATGAAGGTGAAGTATATTGCGGTCCAGCCGATGGTGGAGGGTTGGCTTGGTGGCCGCCTTGGGCTTTGCGCTTGCGCGGGGACTCTCTATACTCGCTTTCGTGCACCGACGAACCGGGATGTGCCGAATGGGGATCGCCTTTACTCGCGGGAGTCTGTGGAGGATTGTTGTTGCTTTTGGATTCGCTCGGCGGGACCCAGTGATGAAAGTATATCGACGGCGATGACGACGGTTGATCCTGCTGCTGGATGGTCTGACTCTGCTGGAGAGGATGCGCGCTTCCTGTGCCAATTTGCTGTGGAGGCTGATGGACGTACATTTCGTTGGTCGTGAGTCTTGGCAGCTGCGTGTGCGTCGCCGATCGGGGAGCCGAAGTCTGCTGCTGTCTTGCAGGAGCGGGCTGGTATGCCGAAAACGTCGTCTGGAGTGGCCCTGGCGGATGTTGGGGTTGTTCACCGTGCTGACTAGGCAGGACTTGCTGCTGTGTCGGCTGGGCGACTGGATAAGATGTCGGGGGACCAATGAGCCGGCCTTGGTCTCGACGCATGTCTGGCGATGGTTGCTGGATCTGTTGTTGCGCTGCCTGCAGCTGGCCGGCGTACTGTTGTAGATACTCCATGCTAACGTTCGCCAGATTGCCGCCGATGCCCGCGTAGATGAATGGAACCATATGAGGCGGCACGCCGCTTTGTAACGACTCTCGCAACATGGACTGCTCGATCTTCCGTTGCTCAAGCCTCAGCGTCTCTTGCTGCGTGCGCTGTTCCTCCTGCTTGCGCTTCTCTTCCTCGGCCCTTGTCGCGAGCCAGGTGCTCATGTGGTCCTCGTAGCCGTGCCACTGAGCCGGCGCAGGAGGTAATGAACCACCCACCAGCGGCTGGGTAAGAGATGAAGGCCCTTCCCTCCTGGGGTCAGGCAGCGCCATGGCGGAGGGAGGAGGTAGCCCCCGGTGAGGATGGGGGGTCGACATCTTGTGGTCTTCCGATGGCGTGGCGCTGACCCGCAGCGAGCTCACCGGGGAGGGAGAGTCGACCCGTGGTCTGGGAGAGAAGCGCGACTTGGTAATCGATATCCTCGGGTTGAACTCATGGGTGAATCTGTGGCCGAACTCAGTCCTAGAGGGCTGAGAGATGGTGAGCGACATTGGACATTAATCGATCGAAAGCGATGGTAGTAGAGGGGTGTGGGTGGTTGTTGGGCATGTGCTCGCAGCCAAAGCAGGTATAGGTGAGTTTCTGTGCGAGGGGTACGTATAGTGTGGTAGGGGCAGTGAGAAGGCACATACGGTAGTTACATAGTCGTCAAAAGAACCACGTGTGACGTTGCCTCAAGTCAGCCGAATTGGTGGAACAAACGTGTCTGCTCTGGCTAAGCTCCAACGCGCAGACCCTGCCAAACCGTCGATCAACGGGCGTTTGCTGCGTGATTGGGTCGCTGATTGGGGCTCGCAACGGGCGGGCAAAGGACAGGCTAGCTGCAGTTGCTGATGCGGAAATTCGACCGAATAATGTAAGGCGAGAGTCGTCCAGTCAAGTCGCCGTAACGCGTCTTGCTCTGCCAGATGGGCTGCGCAGCCCAGACCCCGGCGCTGAAGACAGCAAATGCCAGGTAGATCCCGTTTTGAGGGCGGATGGCCGCCGACGACTCCGGCTAGTGAGGGTGCACGAAGGGGGGAAGAGTCCAGGTCAGCAGCAGCACTGGGACTGGTAATTCGGCGGCGGCGGCAGTCAGTGGGCTCAGCTGAGAGGCAGCGATGTGAACGCGCAGAGGGCGAATGATAAGTGCGGCAGGAAATGACGCTTGCAGGCTGCTCGTCCGGGAAATCAAGAGTTTCGACGGCGGCCAGTTGAACAGAGTGGCTGCGGAATAGGCACGGCCGGACAAGCCATCGTAGGTAGCTCTGCTGCTGCTGCAATGGCAATCTGGGTGATGAGCTGCAGCGAAGCCCGATGGTCGTCGTGTGCGCGGTCACGCTCTCAGCACAAAGCGGGTCGACGATGCATGCTGTCGATCAGAGGAGAAGGCCCTCTGCGGCAGGAGGGTGGTGCCGGTGGTGCGCTGGAATGCTGCGCTCACATCCATGTCCCCAGCACCAGACAGCACCAGACACGCACGAGATGGGGACAAGCTCTGCCGCAAATATCGCTTGCGGCTTCGTGAACCGCTGCTGAAACAGGCCGTTACATCTGCAAAGAGCATGCGGTCTTGGCGAGCCTTTCCGGACCAGGAAGGCTGGCGACCTGCTAGAGCATTGGAGGCTCACATCACGAGCTTGTGACATCCCATCGAGGAAGTCCAACAACTGGGCTGACCGCGGCGTCTTCACCGATTGACCAACCTGTGTTTGCGGCGCTGCTCGAACGGGCTTAACAATGCGCCTCTGACGGCCAAATACGCCGATGGTGTGCGTGACTACTGGGCGGGGCGTTTGGGCTTGAAGTTACCGGCGTGCTCCCCACGAGGCTGCTCGTGATTGCTGGCGCGCATTGGGCGGCTGGCCTATTGCAACGTGATTGCATGCACCAGCTCTGATGAGCTGCTGCGACGTCAGAGCGGGTTGAACGGTCGAACCGTTGGCCGATCCTGCTCTTCGAGTCAACTTGAAACACAGGCGCAGCGAATGCGTCGGCCAGCGCAAATGACCTCAAATGACCTCCGGCTCCATGCCACCCCTTCAGTCATCTCTGCTCGACTTCGCACGCCAGCAAAGGTAGGGCTCCGACGCCGGCAAAGGTCTAGTGTGCCCCTCGCTCTGCTGCAGGTCGAGTGCGACACGATAGCCGGGAGCCACAGCTACACGACAGCGTCTTGAAACGACCTCAAACAGCGCTCGCACTTCACAAGGAGCAGTTCACCGCCCTTCGTGTCCGGTTTGGGGGTGTGGCGAAACGGTGACACCGTTCGTTTGCACGCGAGTCGCGCTGCGGCTGGGCGAGTGCCATTAGCCACGCCTGCCAATCAGACGACCATTTGTCGAATGGAGGTGCGGAAGCGGACAGTCCTGTCGACCCTCAAGCTTCTGACTGACTGCAGAAGAAAGCCAACCGCGCTCTCCTATTGGGTCAGAAGGAGTTAGATCGTCGCCAGCAGTCGTGGAGGTCATCAGGTTGATTCCCTTCTCACGCATCCCTGCGGCCGCTCTCTACTCGCTGCGTTATTGCCGCAGCAGAGGGTGGATTAGGAAGCGCGGGCGGCAGATGAAGTGGTGGAGGGGATGGGCGAGTGGACAGCTGTAGTCCAGCGCCGGTTCTGGGCCTTTTGGATCGAGCCAATTCATGGTGTGGTCAGCCCATCCTTGCAAAGCTTATTGCACGTGTCCGCTCATGCGCTCGCGTGTCCGTAGCTGCAATCTGCAAGTCGCACGTCTTGCCCGAGACAGCAGATCCTGCTCGATTGGGGCAGAGATCTGCTTGACAAGTCACTCGACGCGAGGGCACAGCAAAATCTTCCGGGATTGCAGGTGGGATGGAGGAGGTTTTGGCGAGCTGGTAAACGAACAGGTCGAGATAAGGCAGCGTGACAACCGTGACTGTGGCCGTTTCGGAAGGTGATTGCCGGGTCGTTTGCAGCCGTTACGTGTGGCGGTTGAGATTGGCCGTTGAGATCTGAGACACGCCAACCGCGAGACCCAGCGACCGGGATTCGTGCAGAAGAAATACACAGGGCTGCCGACCCCATCGTGTCGCTCGCAAAGGTGCTCAAATTCGCAGGGCGACTGAAATTTTCATCGCTTGGCCAACGTAAAGCGTTGCGAAGTCGTTTCTCGATCCATCGAAAACGTCCATCGAACCGGAGAAAAACACGCGCGGCAATAGCGACTGAGTTCGACGGACCGGCCATGAAACAGACCAAAGCGAAGTGAAAGGGAAAAAGCATATCCTGCATTTCTCCGTCCAACGACCACGCACGATGCCAACAAAAGTCAAGACTGTGGCTGTGACCAGCAGTCCAAATTCCTCGAAGCAGTATCCCACACCGCAGACTGATCAGCGCAGAAAAAAAGTGAGGAGGCGGGTCGTGTGGTTGTCGAGGTGCAAAAACGCAAGACGACGCGATCCGGATCGACATGTCCCCTTGCTGGAGAGGGACGTTGCATGCATAGCGAGCCGCCCTTCGAGAAGTTGGAAGGTCATCCTGCGGTTGGAAGTCCGGTGCACCAATGGCCGTCTGCAGAGGAGCATTTTCAGCTGGAGGGAAACAGGGTGCGCTTGACGTGCAGGCGGCATTAGCAGGTGAATGATCGCATCTTGCATGTTGAAGATGAGTCGAAGGTGAGGGGAACCGTGAAGTCTCTGCTGTCTGTTCAAATGTGGCGAGTGAAGCGTGCTTGCCATTGGAGGTGGCTTGTGATGGACGGTCGTCGCTGCTTGCTTTGGTAATGCCGTTTCGTTAAAGGTGCAGGAAGGTACATGTGAAGTTCCTGCCCTGTTCCATTGACCTATCCAGGAAGGTGCAATGCTACCCTTCATCACAACTTCACCTGTCAACGTCAACCCACGAAACTTTCCACGAGAACCAGGCTGCGAAACGAAGCTTTTCGTCAGAGGCTTCGAATATCTTGCCTAATCTACCACGGAGGCTATTGAAAAACTTCTTCGAGACTGATGACCTGGCAAAGTGTTCACGAAGTGGGTATTCTGACGCAGGTTCTGGACGGCTCAACAGATCAGTCTACTGCATCTCGATCCATCGAATCGATCCATCGAGACCGAAGTCTCGACATTACGACTACCATCCCCAGCCTTCCCATATCGCCACGCAACATGGTAGCGCAACTAGCCACTTGTCGCATCTTCACGTCCGCGGGATATCGTCGTTTCGTCCTCTAGGCAGCCCTCATCTTCCTCATACAGGTGACTTTCCTAACATTGACGCCCAGCCAACGAGTTCTGCACGCCCAGGTCAGGATATCCTGCTTTTCTGCCGCATGCAAACACAGCAGAGGAAGTGCGACTTGCCACCGCCGACTTCTTCTCAATACCCGCGGAAAATCGTTACCACAGCATCGGTTCGTCCTCTAAGGAGTGGTCATCTCCCTCATGCGTGTTCCCGCCCAATCTCGTCTCGCTACGTTCGATCCAGTCCCTGCTCGAGCGACGAATGCAGGTCCAGATGGGATATCCTGCTTTCTGCCAGCGTAAGGCTTCCTTTTCAGTATCTTCCGCGAAAGACCGTTGCTGTCCTGTCGATTCATCGTCTGCGAGGTCCTCTCAGTCAGATGGACGTACCAGAAGACTGCAAGTCAAAACGAGATATCCTGCTTTCTTTCAGCATGCAAATACAGCACAGAAAGCGCAACTTGCCACAGACAACAGCTTCTTCATAATGTCCGCGGAGAGACACTCGTCCACCATCAATTCGCCCTCTGAGCAGACCTCCTCCTCCTCCTGCAAGTCCATCGTCCAATCTCGTCTTACTACGTTCAATACTGGGTCTCAAATGCAGGTCCGGATGGGAGAACCTGTCACTCATGCATATGGCCGCAGCAGACCTCAGTCCCAACACGTACAGTCCGCGGAATCTGATCGCGTTCGCATCGACTTGTCGTCTTCACGGCTCCGTACAACGAAACTGCGGCTCCAGGCAGGATATCACCTCTTTTGCCACCTTACCAATCCATCATTTCCTCTTCGCTCCGCGGAAATAACTCCAGTGCTCTCGGTCTCGATTCGTCCTCTGTAGAGTAATCAGCCCGGTCATGCAAGTGCCCGCATACAATCTCCTGCATGTACTCCATCCTTCGAACTATAGCCTATCCCATCCAGACAAGTCAGCAGACAGCACCCGCTGGAAACGGTCGATACCCACCCTCATGAAACACAAGAGCCTTCTCCTCTTCTCCTCAAATCTATACATTACATTACTAAATGACATCTACTATCGATGCTTTCCCATAGCTTTCCATCAACGAGTCGGTATGGCTCGCCAACGCATACATATCCGATTCTGTCAGGGTATCTCAATCAATCAACTCAAAAAGAAAAGGAAGCCAGCCCCTTTTTTGCCCTTCCCTTCGTCAAGAACCGCATCAAAACGCAAGGAGACAACAAACGTCAAAGAAACCACTCTTCGTGTCTAGACGTTCCAACCCAGACCCAGGCCAACCAGACTCGCGAGAGTCCAACGTCTAGTGGGATGTCGTCCCTTTATCCATCTTCTTTTTCATCTTCCATTCCGTGCGTGCGACGCGCATCAAAAGGTCCTCATCCTTGATGGGCACGAACGATGTGAGAACCTTCATAGCATTCTCAAAGTCGCTGTCCAGCAAGATCTCCCGCGTAGCGTCGACGAGAGCGGCGCTGGTAGCGTGGAGAACGTCGAGGTCGGCGCCGGCGAATGATCCGGTAGTATTGGTCGGCTGGTCGCCTAGCAGCATGAAGACGTCCCAGACTCGAAGTTGGGCCGGGAAGGGGATGCTCATGTTAAAGAGAGTGAGGTACCAGCGGGTACCGTATGCGGTGGAGCCAATTCCGAGTTCCTGCAGCTTCATCGCGACGTCTCCGCCGCGCAGCCATTGTGTCTCGAACTCATTGAGACATGCCATTAGTCCTTCGAAGCCGTTCTGGAACAACTGCTCCAGGCCTCGCAACTGCCAGAGCCGGACCATCATGACGAAGGCATTTTCTTCGTCAAAGTAACAAAGGAGTGTGGCTGCAAGACTTGCCATGCCTTGCACGTATCCAGTATCCGGGAAGTAAAGACTGACGGCGTGTAGGACGCGGAAGAGTAAACGTTGTCCGCCGCGGTATCGTCGTCGAAACATGATGTGCATGTTCACAGTCCGGGGCACATCTACATCAATCTGAAGGTCGTCGGCCGAGCTCATCTCCTGTAGTTTATGGAACTGTCCGATAAGTTCTTCGTCAGTAACACCAATCCTCCGCTTTTTCGCACTGGCGGACAGGAAGCTGTGCCAGGCCGTTGCTCGCCAGCGATCCGGAATGCCCTTCCATGTCCTCTCAATGACTTTGTTGTCGGTCGTGTCGAATTCGAAATGCATGCCACCGCCTTTGCCTTCACCTTTCCTTCGCACCACGCGAGCCATCTTTTGCCACTTCTCCTCGCGAGCCCACTCGCGCTGCTTTAATGAAGAAGCGGTCTTGCCAGCGTCTTCATCTTCGTCAATGTCAGCCAGGCCAGGTGGTAAGGTCAGCATGTCCGAAGCGCCTGCTAGCACTCTCCTGTTGCGTGACCGGAAGGGATTGTTGGAACGCGAAGTCGTGGAGTACGTGCTATGTATTGAGGGTGGCCCCTTCTTCCTAAAAGTCCATTCTTTGCTCTCCTTTGGCGGCATTGATCTCGAAGAGCGTGTACTAGACGCTCCTCGACCCTTCCGACTTCCTCGCGGTTGGTCTGCTTCCACTCGAAGAGAAGTTGCTATCCGCTGCATGCCCCGGCCAGGTTCCCGCGACGAGACTGACGAGCGTGATACCATGCGGTCGGTGTGAATGAAGCCGTAACGATCGACAAGTTGGCTGTCGACATCTGCCCAGTCCTCGATACCACCCGCGAGCTCGTGTGCCTCCTTCGAGTAGTAACTTGAACGCGGGTCAGCAACTTGCGAAGTCCGTGATGATCGTTTGCTGGCTGGACGGTCTCGAATCTTGGAGACGCTAAGGTCTCCGTTCATTGCGTCTGGCGTTGGTGTATCTCTCATGGTTGTAGCGGGGGTCGTCTTTCCAGATACCAGGCCGTCCATTGGTTGCACGCCGTTCACCCACTCAGCAGCACGCTCGTTGCCATGGTCGTACATGCAGCGGACGTTCATAGATAAAGTCATTTCCTCGGCTGAAAGGACACGGCCACCTTGGATTGCGGCTTGGAGCATCTTCATACTCGGCTGCCTTCTGCCCGTCTTGAGCCCTGCACGTGGGGCTGTTTCATTCTGAGCGGCATCTTCTTTCGACGAGCTCGTCGGCGGGACGTCTTGTACAGCCTCATCTTTGGGGTACTCCTTCGTCGCCTCGCCAGGAATGGGAGTAGTCGTGCCATCCGTCCGCGCCTTGTCGTCTCCCTTGGATGCGATCAGGTCCTGCATCTTCTTGCCCCCGAACATCAGACTGCCCCTCGTCGAGAAGGTGACCTTGTCGGTGGTCAGGTCGTCCAGATTGATGTCATCGGCGCTGGCGGTGGGCAGGGTGGTCTGCAGGCCCTTGAAGCTGTTGTTGCGGTTCATTCTTGCGGGCGAGGCCGACTTGGTCTGGCGACGCGGCCACTTCTCCTTCCTCTTGCCGAAGGGGGACCTGCTTCTCTCGTCGTGCGCTCCTGCAGCGGGCTCCTCATCCTGCACCAGAATGGTCGGCAGTGTTGGCTCCTTCGCGACGCCCCTTCCTTCGCTGGCGGGGACGGACAGGCAGCTTTCGGTAGTCGCGATGGAGGGCGCGATGCCGCTGTCGCGCTTGACGCTGGCGGAGCGCAGGGAGTGGGAGTCGTGGAGGACGGGGCGGTGGTGGCTAGGGGCTCGGGTGCAGCTGGCGTTGCTGCTGGTGTAGGAGTCGCGAGGCGGGGACTCGACGTTGGCGCTGGCGTTGGCGTGGCTGATGGAGGCAACCTTGACCGGCGGCACGCCCTCCTTCGTCTCCGCGTAGCTCACCGTGCGAATCGACGACATGGACATCTTCGACTGCATCGTGCCCGGCCGGCCCTCGTCGTCGCTCGTCATCATCATCGGCGCCATATTGGACGGATTGCGCAATTCAATATCGCTGCCACGCGGCGACAGGCTCCGGACCAGCGACGCTGCCATTCTCGCGCATCTGGCGGCGGACGAGCGTTTTGTATAAACACGCCGCACGCGACCAACCTGCGACGACGGACGTGTTATGTTATGGCTCTGGCGTGGCGTCGCACGGCGAAAGGGCGAGGAAAGGGGCAGTTCGCTACTGTTTCACAGCAATATGGCGGGCAGGGTATATTATGTACTCCAGGCCTCTTAGCCCGTTCGCGTACGTATAGCACAATCCCCAGCAATCTGCTAATCAATCACTCAATCCAGCGGCCTGCTCGTGCTAGCGCCGATGCCCAGTCTGCGCAGTGCTGATTCTTGCGTGCACGCCGACCCATTTGCTGGGCCCAATATTGAAGGCTATCCAGCGCGTCGCCGCCGGAATCGCATCAATCTGCCTCACCAATGCCCATGGGAGCCCGGCATTGATGGCCGGCCCGCCAAACCCTCATCAAACCTTGGGCGTCCCGAAGCGCAGGCAAGCTTTCCGCACGACTCGAGGTCGAGCCGCGACTCACTCAACACCTCGCACCAATGCAGTGCAACGGCAACAGACAGCGCCCGCACTCCCAATCCGACCGTTGTCGCCTGGAGATCGTGCATTTGGAGGACGGTGTTGTGCACGCGTTTCACCATGGCGCACATCATTTCACCTTCCATTTCCACCGCAGCTGCGAGCCATGCCTGTGCCAATCACCGCCGCACACTTCGTTCCCGCATCTGCGAACCGGGTTCTCGTGTCGACTTCACCTCCTCCACTCTGGGCAGAAGGGCAAGCAAGGGTGCTTCTTGATTACCAAGATCACTGCGCCAACTTCCCGCGGACAAGCCCGGCGAGGGCTCACAACACAGACCACGGAAAAGTCTTCACACGGCGACTGAGCAAGGCCGTATCGCCGAAAGATTCTACTAGACTCTCGTCTGTGTGCAGCAATCCATCTCCCGGAGCTGGGATATGCCTTCCACTTGCGCCGATCTCATGACTGTCTGCTAGCGCCATGTGGAAGTGAATGCTTCCCGACTTGCTCGATTGGGCCAGCCGACCCGACTGTCCAACTGACAGGATTCGACATTCAAATCTTCACGGCACTTTCTATGAGTACGGGTCATGATATGATCCAGTCTAAAGCACCGGTCTGCACTTAACATATGCGTAAGTTCTGGCTTCCTTTGTGTTGTGGACACCCCAGTCGAACAGGTTCAACATCTGCTGGCTTGCGGACAGTTCGCATGGATGGTGGCTCGTCACCCGTCGCGTCTTCCCTCCGCCATAAGACCATTACGCGGTCTGTTTCGACGCAAACTTGATGTCAGAGCTTTCTTCACTGCAAAGCTCATTCCGAGCAAGAACCATCAAACGGCGTGGGCAACTTTTCCTTCCGGCCAGAGCCTGTATCGCAGAACAAGCTCATTCGCGAGGTTTCGACGCGTGAAGATGATGCGTTGCTTTCTGTGACGACACATTTGACTCTGGAACGGAAAGCCAGTCGGTGGGAAATGAGCGCATCCCGTCCGCGAGACTGCATGCGCTGTAAACTCGTCGATTGTCGCCCGCACACCGATTGCTCGATGCCCCTTCAGCTGTTGGAGAGCAAACCTGCCCAAGTATGCCTCATTAGAAGCCCGAAGACCTGAACCAGATTCATAATGCTCCCCCTGTTGATACAAGAGGACATAACAAGAAGCTGATCGTCGCAGCGTCACATAGGGCTGAGGCTCTTCCTTGCTGGAAGGCTAATGATGAACCCATCGAAGCGCTGCATCCGTTCCTGCGACATCAGACGCGCTTGTTGGCCTGCAGGCACGGAAACCGTCACAACTGAAGGCCTCCAGTACACTGCCGAATGAGCCGGACGCATATCATGACTCGCTGAAGGTTCACTCACTGGCATTGCCCCAGATGTCAACAGGACCCCTTTGATCGCCATATGGCCTAACGGGTTGACTTACGGCATTCAAAAGCATATGCTGGCAAGCTCCACGGCAGAACAAGTTGCCAAAAATGCGTCGAATGCAGCAGTTGGCACCTGAGAGCAACGTCCGACATACATAATGCCCGACGCGATGCCATCAACTCCAGCGACATGATACCAACGCGCAACTCTGACCTGCGACGTTTCCAGAGACCTGGTGTTGTCAGATACGGCCACGCGGTCTCCAAGAATGGCTCGTTTCAGCGGTTTCCAGACGCGTTGAGACTTTGGAGTCAAAATTGAGGTTGCCCTGAATTTCGCAATAGGACGAGTGGATGCGACGCATGAACGGCACCGCCATGACGACTCGAGAGTTCCGTTCAGTAATCACGGTGCAAGCGTTCTTGATGAAGGACCACGAACCGATGGTAGGTCCTAGTGGTTCGTGAGCATGATTTCCACGTCGTGGTAAAGAAATGATTCGAGTCTAACAGAGCCTGTTCACATTCCTCAGTTGGGCGCGGTAGGTTGTCGTGGTCGATGAGGACCGCTTCTACATTCCATGATGTGGTAATAATGTCCTCCACACTGATCAGATGCCAGCAGGTTGTCGAAGGCCTCTCAACCTATTGAGGAGAATACCTCAGGTCACCTCACAATCCGAGAGCGCAATCAGACATCAACAGCAGAAATACAGACCATTAACCCAATCAACGACCTCATTTGAGCAACAAAAAGGCACAAGAGCACTATCTCGCGCGGAAAAGACCTACCACGCACATCATCATGACAACCACGGTCCCCAACGATACTTTCCCTATCTACGCCTCGGCACGTGTCGTTCAAGCCACGCACGCACTCAATCAACCATCCCCACGATCTCGATGCATCCCCCAGATCCTCTTCATGCTTGGCCTAAACTATCATGGTTCGCATAGATGCGCCTTCGTCTATGCACTGATAAGGACATCGCTTGGCACCATAGGAGCGTGAGCTTGGCTTGGGAGACGTACCGAGGTGAGGTATAGCTCAAGGCTCTTGTGGGAGTTTGCAATTTGGGGACGAGGCTTGGGTGGAAAGTGTATCGAGACGTGGTGTCTTGTGGTTCTTGGAGAGAAGCAGAAAGGGGATGGAACGGGAGGAAGGCAAAGGTAGGTGCGAACGTCCGAAAGGAGTTGGTGATGAGGATAGAACGACTTTGATCTTTCGGAACTTTTGATGTTCATTCTCTCTCGTACATGGTATACAGCTGTAGTCGATCGACTGGCGATGATGGTGACAGTCGATTTGATGATGATGGATAAAATAGACGTGTGCTGTTCACTCCCTCATTGGTATCTCAAAACACAAAACAAAGCATCAACAAGAAATCTCTCCTCTCCATCTTTAAACAATCTTGCAAATGATCACACAAATTCAACTTCAATGCCCACCACTCGCGGCTTCCCTCTTCGACTTCTCCATCTCCTCATATGCAATACCATGTCTATCGCCTCCAATACCAGTGTGCTCGTTACCGCTTCCGCTGGCTTCGCTGCCCGCCGGGTCCTTGCCCTCGATCATATCGCTATGTTGTTGAATGCCATGGCGCTCCTGTTGTGGGATGTCCGCCTCGGCCTTCTCGGGGTCGCCCTTGGTAGGAGTCCAAGCGAGATAGTCACGGCGGACCTCAACGTAGTCGTACGCGAACTCGCCGAGCTGGTCGTCGTCCATACCGAGAAGCTCAGCCTCCTCGCTCGCGCGGAGTTTGAGACCGGGGATGAAGTTGATGGCGTACGCGATCAGAGCGCTGATGACGAACGACCACGCGGTGCAGGCGGCGATGTAGGCGATTTGAATGTAGAGCTGCTTCCAGTTGTGCTGGATCCAGCCGCCGGGGTAGGACGAGGAACCGGTGTTGACGCCGTCGAGACCGATGATGTAGGTTGCGCCGAAGATGGCGTTGAAGAAGAGACCGACCATGCCTGCGACACCGTGCTCGGCGAAGACGTCCATGCTGTCGTCGATCTTGATCCAGTACTTGATCTTGGTGGCGAAGTTAGCAACCACGCCCGTGGCGATTCCGAGAACGACGGAGGCCCACGGTGGGATGAAACCTGAAGCGGGCGTTGCGGCGACGAGTCCGGAGATGGCGCCGGAGCACCAGCCGACCATGGACCACTTGCGAGCGAGACGGTAGTCGAGGAGAACCCAGGACATAGCGGCGAACATGGCGGTCAAGTTGGAGTTCCAGCAAGCCATAACCGCACGGAGGTTGGCGCCGAAAGACGAGCCTCCGTTAAAACCCAACCATCCGAACCACAACAGGATCGTGCCGAGCGTGATGAGCGAGACGTTGTGTGGGCGGAAGTTCAGCATCATCTTCTCTTGACGGCGGCCGAGGACCATGGAGTATGCGAGCGCGGAAAGACCGGAGCCGATTTCGACGGGGCCTCCGCCGGCGTAGTCGAGGACGCCCCATTTGTAGCCCCAGCCGTTGATATTCCAGGCCCAGCAGGCGATGGGGCAGTAGACGAGGGTTGCCCAGAAGAAGGTGAAGACCATGGCGGGGATGAGACGGCCGCGTTCGGCAACTGCTCCCATAACGATGGCTGCTGTGACGGCGCAGAATTGCATCTACTACAGAGTCAGTACCTCCCAAAATCACCACCTCTCGTGCTTCCAACATACCTGATAAAACGCATACAGCAAATCCGGAATCAACGGACTCCCCGGACTCGGCACAGCCAAAGTGTTCATCAACCCAAACTTCTTCAAATCGCCAATGAAGCCATTCGTCGCATACTGGCTGAACGCCAACGAGTAACCCCAGAAATACCATTGGAACGTGATGACAGAGCAGGAGCCCATGCAAGCAAAGATCATGCTCAGGGCGGATTTTCTTCGCGCGAGACCGGAGTAGAGGAAGCCTAGACCTGGCACCATGACCAGGACCATGGCGGAGGCCACGATAATGTAGGCCTGGTCGCCGGGCGAGAACCAGCCATTGAGGTTCTCCACGCCTGTAAAAATGAATGTTAGAGGTGGTGTTTCTTTTTGTGGTATTCGAGCACGTGACGTAGTGTCTTCAATGCTTCGAGGTGTTGAAACTCACTTGAATCGCCTCCGAGGTCTGGGTTGGTGCCATTGAACTGGGCTGGCGGGCCCACCCAGAAGTACGACATGCTGGGCGTTGGTTTACAGCTGCGAGCGAGCGACTGCTGCTGCCGCGCTCTTTACACGGTTGCGCGGTTTTAGGGATGCGGTCTCGGAAGCGGCTGTCGAAGGTAGGGCCTCGGTAGGGTTGCTGCAGGAGCCGCTGGCACGCGCTGCAGAGTCTTTGCGCGGAGCGGTATAAATAGAGCCTTTGAGGTGTAAACTCCTGCGTAAGCAAATAGCAAGAGACAGCAGAGGGAGGGAAGACAACGATAATATAAAACAGAGAAGACAGACGAGGCTCAAAGCTCAGGATGAGCTCGACCAGCGGAGGCCAACGGGTCTTATGATGAGGCGGCTAGCATGCTAGGGAAAAGGCCCAAGCGATCTTCCCACAGCCAGGTGAACCTTAGCACCACATCACCTTATCAACGAGCTAACCACCACCGCGCCCGAGATCTGGCAGAACTCGGTGCGGATTGGTAGGACGGCCCACGCAGCTAGTCCTCGTGGCTGCGCGGGTTGTGTCTCTGCTGCCCCAGATCTGACGGTTCCTTTTCATCATCATCCCATCCAATTTGCATGTGCTTGGTTTGCGTGCATGCACCAGATCCCGGCAGATTTGCTTTTTTCGAATTTGCTGGCTGGCTTGCTTACCCGGATCCCTAACGGCGGGATTCTCTCACTGCCAACAAGAAGGACCCTTGAAAAGCTGCCAGAACTGTTTGCATGCTGCTTGGATGGTTCCTGTCCCACCCGCGCGTCAACAGAGTCTCACCGTCCCATCTCCATCCAACGAGAAGCACCTCCCTGCGTCCGGCATCGTCAACGCCTCAATCCCAAGCGACAAGCGCGGCTCTTACATGAAGTGCTTTTTAATGCCCAGTCGAGAATCGCCCTGGGCGGGCGCGCATCCGTTCTCGGTCGCTTGGTCTCATCAGACGAAGAATCCCACAGACACTCATCCTTATCAGCAGGTTGACACTTTCCATGACAGCAAATTGTTAGAGTTGACGTCCGCGTTGAGGAGCGACAACCCTGTCCGCCACTGCCGTCCGAAATCGCGCTGCCATTCGCGCGGCTGACGGGCCTTGCGGACGCCTTTCCCCGTCTGTGTTTCGACCCTGACATCTTTGCAAGGTCTGATTTGTTGGATCTGGTCCTTATCATGAAGACACTAGCGCTAGGCTGCTTTCGATTCTGAGGGAGATCTATTCGTAGAGAGGTCGTGATAAGAGATGGAATTCAAATATGCCAACGAATGCCACAATCTCTTGGCTCTTTTTGCCCACTGGTTTGATCAGAGATCTGGTAACGAACGGGAAGATGTATTTGCTTGGCATTTCCTGCTGAGCAAGAAGAAAGGAAGATCAAGCAAACTCTCACGCGATGCCATGCGCTCTCGGCACCTGGCACTCTCTTCCCTGCCTGACTCATCCCGGGGATGATCGGTCGCGCTATGCGAGACAAGACGACTTCCAGACGCGAGATTCCTTGGTTCCAATATCCGTACAATCAGCTTGTCCAATGCTTGGGCGCAGCAATTACACAAACGCTTCTATAAGAACTGCATCCTCCGATCTTCGGCGACGCACGCCACCGGCTCGGTTCGCGGTCCAGCATCGGCTGCTCGACGAATGATCCCGCGAATGCCATATTGCCGATGCTGCCGATATACTACAACACGCCCTGTGACGGACTCACGCGTTGGATACGTGTTCTGTCGTTGCTGGACTCGTTGGTCTAGCCCACCATACTGTCCGTCCAGGAGAAAGAGTATGCAATCCCCATGTAGCGGCAAAGGCAGGATCTCCGCGGATCTCCAGGCTCAAGGATAAGGATGGCATTTGCCCAAAACCAACACCGCACTCCATACAGGATCATGGATAAAGGGCAACGCAACGTGGCTTCACTCACGTCGCAGTTGTTCGGTCATGCCCAAAACATGCCTCACTTGGCAAGATCTGGGCCCGAGGAATTGTACCTGCGTCTTTGCGCCCAAGAGGTAGGATTGTTTCACAGCAGCGGTCTGCGCTCACTTGACCTAATACTTGTTCCTGGCAGGAGGGTGCCAGGTGCTTGGAGCGTGGGATTGCGGCTGAAATGGTAAGATCTTGAGTATTACGATTTCGTACATGTGTATCTCCTTGACATTTCCGACATGGCTTCAATATCGTTCCCAAACTCCTCGCTATGCTTCTGGTCTTGATCTCTGGCTCTATATCAGTCTTTTCACTCATCCCCTCGTCATTCATCATGCGTTTCACGCAACGTAGCAGATCGAAGCAGCAAGAAGCGCCAGCGTCCAACCTGCAAAGATGGCCGGCCTGGTAGCATCGCCCTTGGGGATGTTTCCAGTAGCCGCTTCACCCAAGTACCAAGCTCCAATGTCCGTCAACTCGCCCTTCTGGGTCAACATTGCGGCGTTAGGACCGACGTTCGAGACGTCTGAGCGGAATGAGCCGAAGTATGAATAGCGCTGGATGTATCTGTTCACCTGTGTTAGCAAATCGCTCGTGGCGGGAGCAGAGGAGGTAACCTTACGGCACTCGGTTCAGGAACGAGCTGCTCTGGTTGTAGAAATCCTGCGAATCGTCGAGATCTGCGCCTGCATCGGCGTATTCAGTTACCCAGATGGACGAGATGTTCTGGTAAGTGGCATTGACCTGGCCGATATGGCTGGCGAAGCCCTCGAAGTTGCCGTACCAATGCACGGGAATGAAGTCGATTGTGCAGTTGGAGCACTAGGAGACAAATCAGCATACTCCAGACCGCATGTCCAAACATTCACCACTTACAGCAGAGAAAAAGTTCTGCAACCAAACGAAACCATTCGGACTCCCCGTCACAGCCGGAGCCCCCAACTTGATCCCCAAATCACTCAGCGGCTCAATCTGCTGCATCCAAACCTGCGCCGCACTCTGCGCATCCACACAGCTCCCTCCAGAGACACATCCATCCGGCTCATTGAACCCCAGCACATAGGTGATATTCATGCCTCCATCTTTCAATCCCTTCACCGTGGTATAAAAGCTCGCGTCACCGTTGCTCTTGGCGCCCCAGAGCATGGGCACGAATTGGAGATCGCTATCTTTAAGCGCATCGGTTGGCGTGGCCATGTAGTTGTAGTACCAGGAAAGGTCGGTGCCGGACTGTGTCCAGTAGTGGTCGTCGCTAGGGTTTTCGGTTTGTACGTAGACGAGGCCGCGTTTGGAGGAGGTGAGCACGGCGTCTTGAGCGAGGGTTAGAGGGAGCGCGAGGAGGGCGAGAGGTGTGAAGGACCGCATCGTGGTGGTGAGCTGTATCCTGGTGTAATTTTGCTCTTCTCTTTTCGAATGCTGGGTGTATTAAATCGTCCCAATGCTGTTATCAGTAGCAATATACACGGAACAAGCGAACGAAAGACCAGCAGAACAGATAAGAGAGAGCAGCAGACTCAAGAAATGATACGCGCACTCTCCTACTCTTAAGCACGCTCAACGAGCGATTATAGAAAAGAAAGCTGCATCCGCGAAACTCAGCCAGATCCCGAACGCCTCTGGTCATGCACGCCGGCGCCCTCCAGCGCCATCGAGTCGACTCCGTTGGGCGTGTAGTGAGAAGTTTGAGAAGTGGGTGCAGAGCAGACGCGCCAGATCGAGACAGAAGAAGTCTGGATTCGGTGCTAGCTGCCGCCCCGTGCGCTGTTTTGGGTCTGGGCACGTGCGTGGCGCCAACTATCCCGGATCCCGGCTGCCTTCCCAGGAACTTGGATGGCGTGGCTCCGGTCGAATAGAACTTCACCTCTTCGAAAGAACGGGGGACTTTGAATATTTGTGCATGGCAGCGGGTCTGTTGGATGCTCATCAGCGAGAGAGGTCTGAGACCGGCCTCCAATGCTCTTATCAGACGGCTTGATGAAACAGGGATGCTGCCGGAGACTCCCACGCTAATGCCAACTTTCCTGCCCCAAGTCTGGACTTGACAGGAGTAACAAACACTCCACGAGCTCGCAGTAGCTGGACGTCAGCTCCAGACGTACTCGCGGAAGGGACCTCCGGCCAATTGGATAAGTGTGAGACTGGCTGCAATGGCTGCGACGGCGAGTGAAACACCTGGGCCGTCAGCTCTGCCGCAGCAGCAGAAGAAGAGGCCCAGGTTGAATCCCGCGAGACGGAAGTCAGCAAAAGCTCAGTCGAATGCTCAAAATGCTGCTGTTGGAAGTTCACCACCGAAGTCGAACGAGACTCAGAACAATCCGGCAATCTCGAAAGCTGAGCCTTCCACCGAGGCTTCTAAGTCTTCTTTGGCATCGCAGCACACGGGAAAGCCGCCGGTCCAGCAGAAGCTCGAGAAAGTGCCACCGAAACAGCAGACGACAGCATTGATCAAGCCACTCGCACCTCGCAGCTCGAATGCCAGACCAAATAACCCACAGAATGGCAAATCGGACAGCAACAGCAAAGCAGGCCCTCTCGCCCTCGCAGCCCCAGCAATGGTGACCGGAGGCTTAGCAGGCTGCGCGGCAGGTGCAGCAGTGATCTTAGGAGCAGGTCTCTGGAACAAATTTGGCGGAGCAGATTCAGCTATCCTCGCAGCACGGACCGCCAAGTTATGCCTAGACAACCTGATCGAGGAGATAATCACTAGCCTTAAGAACGGTACCTATAGCGCACCAGAGGCTCTTGACATGCTGAGACGGACGACCTTGGCCTATGCGAGTACGATTCCAGGAGGAGCACCTTTTGTTGAACGTCTGTTCCGGGAGATCGATATGGTCCGGAGGCAGCGTGGACGAGAGGTTGATAAGGTCATTGCTGAGGCCTATACGGATCTTTCGAAGGCTGGAAAACGTGGAGCTTCGACCGCGGAGTTGCATGCGATTGTTATACAGAACCTGGTGAAGTTGTCTACGTTTGCTGAGAAGGCGACCCAGGATATCATCACGAGGAACCCGACTCTGAGTCCTTATCGGGAGAGAGCAGTGAGAGCTCTACAGCCGCCACCGAAGTCGAAAATGCCAACAGTCCGGCTGAATATGGCAGTGCAGCATAAACCGGTGGCGAAAGCTTGAGAGATCGATGTTTGCCCATAACGACGACAACGCCTGACAATTGACCCTAATCGATTGGACGCTTTTGTCTTTTGCCTTAAGAAGCCACGATTTGGGAAAGTAAGTTGCAGAGAGACTCAAGCAGGCGGAAGGGTTTGAAAATGCGGTCAGCGTTGGATAGGTCTCGAGCCCGCGATGGAGGAATCGCTGTGCAACAGATGGTGGCCGGTCCAGCGAGCATATTCCATCAAGGGCATGGCCGCAACATGACAAGTTAATTCGCCTAGAAGCCTCACCGGTCGGGAACGATGGTGGCCGCTCTTGGAGACGGTCGCTTCTGCAGAATTTGACCATTTACGATCTGCTCGGGCTCTGGAATGTGTACATGTGATCACGAGGTGGAAGGTAAGCCGTCGTTGACATGTGAAGCACATATCTGGTGGCTGGCCGGCAAGACATTCGAATTCCGGTCCACGGGTCTCTTCACAAAGCCCTTGAAGCCAGGGGCTCAATTCCGCCCGCAGGGCAGCGTTGGCTCCAATTCATCGCAGCGGTTGGGACGTCTCACTCATAATCAATTTCAAGAAGTGTCGATTTGGGAAAAGGGACCACAGCATCGTGGAGTCTCCAAATGGCAACAGTGTTCGACTCGATCCGGCTCTCCATGGGGTTGATTCATCAGATCAGTACCTATCTACTTGCTTTCCAGCGGCTGGCGCAGCTCAAAGGCGACCATGGAAGTCACAATGAGCTGGCATCGATCCGGTCCACTGTCACTCACCGCCTGAGCGCGTATTTGGGCATACGCCTGTGAAATCCTTGCGTCCTCACACGCGACCGGCCACGCAGTCTCTATCGCACAAGAGTCTTTCATCCCACTTCGACAGGGCTTTGTGGCTTCGGTGGGCCTCAACACTCTCCCGCCTGCTCAGATCCCAGTGGAATAGCCATGTTTTGTGGCCGACTTACTCGCGAAAGAAAGACATGCATGCCGTTCAAGAGGTACAGCATGCACTTCGTCGCGACGAAACGCAAGTCGATCACGACTGCCTGCACGCTGGGCCTCCGCAACGGCGGACTGAAAGACCCGCGAGATTTTTAGCGAGAGAGCATGATCATTACACAGAAGAGTGGCCTCTGCCGACATATAATAAGAAGTGACTCGAGATGACTCGAGACAAGAATACCATCTTGAGGCATCTCATTATACATTGTCAGTATCATGGAGGCAAGGAATGCTCATGATGGACGAAAGACGCAGCAGCCCGCAGACTCCTTCAACCAGCAAATGGAAGTCCCTGCAGCCACGGCCCACAATGCAAGCAGTTATGACTTCACTCCAGAGAACTCATGGCATGCCTCATATGACTTCGAACAGGTCAGTGAAGGCTCTTAAACTATCCTTCGACTCGCTGACTTGCGTGAATATAGTTGTTGAGTGATTTTGACCCGAATGATGCTTGGACCAGTCTATCACAGCCGGCACCTTCAACAGATCAATCAATCACATCTCCAAATGGGACTGGGGACGCACCTCGTCAAGCAACCCCTTACGATCCTGTCCGTGACTCGCCCAGCCGACTGAACAACAGGGGACAAGCACCATACATGCTTGGAGCCAACTCGAGCGCCAACGCTGCTTTCACTGAAGTCTTTCAGGAGACACAGCACTTGTAAGTCCCTTGCAAGGGATTGTAGCCTGAGAGCCTGACTAACCGACCCATAGGAGCAATGCAGGAGCTCACGAATGCCAGCACTGCCTGCGCTCATTCCGCTACCCCAAGGATCTCCGTCGTCACGAGCGGACCCATACGCAGCGGAGGGACTTCAAATGCCCCGTGTCGAGTTGCGAGTACTCTCAGAAAGGCTTCGGTAGGAATGATGCCCTCGGTCGACATATCAGATCGGTTCATAAGGACCTGGTGCGATGAAGGCCACGACGTGCCGTGTCAAAGACGACTTCTTTCGGCTGTAATTGCCTGACACACCAAAGGAAAGGGGGAAGGAAATATTATGCGCTTGCTGAAACCCAAGAAAGAGACAAGAGAAGATGAAAGTTGTGCCTTCAGGACATCGAATGGCCATACAAGAACTACAGAAAAACAACGCTGTCTATGTCATAACTCATCACCATCATCAAAACCCGTTTCCAATCTATTGAAACTGCAAATAGTACAAAGGCGTAATGTACGGCCCCTTGCTCCACGGCTGGGTATAAGTCAAGTAAATCGCATTCTCCGAAGCATCCGTCGAAGGCAGCAGAGCAGGATGTGCTTGTAACGAGTAAGCCCCAACGAAGACATCACCATTGGGTCCCGACCAGAGCTTGTAGGGTTGCACCCACGGCCCCTCTGGAGCGGGAGCCGTCGACATGTAGAAGTTGGCAACAGGCTCGAGACCCGCCTGACCGATCCATACATAGGATTTGTAGTAGTTGGAGTAGTAGAAGGTGCCCTGACCGCCAGCGCCGCAGTTGGGGATCACGACAGTTGTGTCGTTGATGTTGGGGACAGTGGAGGTCCAAGTCGCGCTTGTGTAGTTGTAGTATTGGTATGCAGATCTCTTTTCAACAGAGCCTGTGGGGACTCTGGCGAGCATTGTGCCGTTGCGGTAGTGGTTCTGACCGTAGAGGTATGCGTATCCATTCTTCACCACGCCGCCGTAGTCGCCAAAGCCGACTTCGCCCATCTGCCAGAATGTCTCTGTGACCATTGTGGCTTTGGGGAGGGTGTTCTTGTTTGTGGTGCCGGAGTATGTCGTTTTGTAGAGGGAGTATGAGGGGTCGGGGATCAGAGCTGTCAGGCCTTGGATCTTTGCTTGTGGGATCCAGTTGTAGGCTGTGATGCTGCTGGAGCTGGCTTTGGTGATCAGGGGAGGTGAGTCAGGCCAGATGGCCCAGCGCGTGCCGTCGGAGCAGAAGCCGTGGTTCGTATTGCAGTTGTCCGCGGCGATGGGGAAGTATTCTTTCATGGCGCTGGGGTTGTTGCCGTACATTTGGAGAATTGGGCCAGTGCCGCTCGATGCTGCTCCAACTGTGCCGCCTGTTGTCTTGATTGAAGGACCGCCGACTTTTGCTACAGCGTCTGTCCAGCCTGCTGTGCTGGTGATGATTGGAAGTTGATCTTGACCCGTTTGGACGTTGTAGACCATTGTGTCGCGGCATGTCCAGAAGGCTCTTGTGCCTATGCGTACGGAGCCGCAGGAGTCTCTGTCTAGTGCTGGATCTGTGACGTTTCCGAGGTAGGTGGCACTCTTTAGCTGAGGCGTGACTGCGGCTCTGGCCTCAAGAGCGGGAGGTTGAGGCTGAAGGGGTGATGCGTATGTCTGTGCCATACAGGCGGCGAGAAGGATGTGGGCTCGCATCGTTGAGGATGGCATTGTAGCCAGAGGTAAGAGTTAGGACACCCTTATCGGTGGTTGTGAGGAGCTATAAATATTTCTCAAGGGGGTCGCGGAGGACGGATGTGCAGCGAGAAGTTTGGCCGAGAGCAACGCCTGGACGAAGATGTGAAAGATCAACTTGCCTGCCACCAACGCAAAAACTTCCCGACAATATATATGCCAGCAAGAGCTTCAAGCCCGCCTCCCGCCCTCGAACGACTGCCACGCACCTCGTCGCCATGGCTTGAAAGTCCCAGGCTGAGCAAAGTGACAACAGAGTCATTCACGCATGTCGCACCAGCCTGGACCCCAAAAAGCCAGACACGTGAAAGCGGCAGGCGCGAGGAAGGCTGCTGATGTTCCCAAAGTACCGTTGATGGGCTGATATGTGGACAGCTGAGACGGCCACGCCCGATGGTTTGGGCTTGCGTGCGGTCCCTTCTGGAAAGAGCCTCCAAAGCTTGATGTGGCAGAGCTAGCTGCCCTATAGGTTCCCAGCCATGCGGACTGGGCTAGACCGCAAGCCACTAAACTCCGAGAAGGCTGCCACGCGACAGACGCGGGCTGAATGGGTGAAAGTTAGGCGAGTTGTGGACCGTTGTGGCACTGTTCCGAGATCCCTTAAGATAGACGAGGGAGCTGCTGCAGCTGTGTCTGAGGAACGGTTCGGGCGATATACCTTCTCCAAAACATTGCCCTTCTAGTCTGCAGCCGTGCGAGGCTAGAAGTCTCCTTCGCTAAGACGACTCATCGCCTCATAAGTCTCTGCCGACCTTTTCTCCCGGCTTCTTCACGAATTTGTGATTGTAGTTTCCCTTCTCTCCGTCCTCGGTCAGCTCTTTCGCTGTCCATTCAATATATTGAATCTGCTCCTTCGCCCACTTGCCCAGCACTTGCTCGAGCTCATCTGCATTCAGCTTTTCATTCTTTATCATGTCTGCGAACCTTCGACAACGCTCTTCTAGCACGGTCGTCCGATACAGAGTCCACTGGGTGTATAGCTGTGTTGGATCGCTCACGGCCTTGACGTTTCCGAGATTGCTCAGATCAACCGCGTGAGGATCTCTTGGTCTGAACGAAGTCACCATTGTGATGCGCTCCCCGTCGCCCAACGTTTTCAATGCAACGTGATTGATCAAACCACCCTGCATCATAACCGCGTACCCTTTGGAAGGACCGCGCACTTTGAGAATGCTGCCGTCGCCTTTTCGTAGCGCAGTCTCGCCGCCTTTCATGCCAGTCGGATCAGAGAGCATGACAACGCACACCCAAGGAAACGAATCGTTATGCCAAGCAGTCACATTGGCGATTCCAGCTTCCGCTGCTTTGGCAGCTTCTTCGTCGCTGACTTCTGCTCTTTGCGAGGGTGGATCGACAGGTGGAAGCAATCTCTCCAGATCATCGCCACCTTCGTCGACGCCGGGCGGCAATTGAACGTTGATGTGTCCGATTTCGTAGTCAAACACAACATCCAGCTCACAGCCAGCAGCCTCCGAGCATGCGGCCAGCATCTCCTTCGATGTCCACATATCGTAGATGAACGGCGCATCTTTGCCATAGCCCCGTAGCTTGTACACACCTGGGTCTTTGGATTCGACATATTTGTGCTTGGCTAGCATCTCTGTGCGGAAGAGGTCGACTCGGGCTTGTCGAATTCCTTCATTGCTCAGGAGCGGGAAGGGAGCGGTAATTGCCACAGGTGAGATGGAGCCAGTTGAGGAGAGACCGAGTTTGTCAAGCGTGTAGTATTCGGTCGGAGGCGCAAAGTTCAGATGATGATTAGGATCGAAGCTGGAGCTTCGTGTCGCGCGTTTGGCCGTGAACGCCCCATTGTGCTTGGAATCGTTCGGAGATGAAGACTCCAGTGGAATCGCTGTAGGCGCCATCGTTGTGAGTCCGTAATGTGTGCTTGCAAGCTGCTCGTCAAATGGGGATGGACTGCAGATTCTCTGTCTTATACGCCTCAAAGCCCATAGATCGACCCAAATGGAGTAGCAGGCAAATTGGCCAAAGTTAAGAAGTCTCTTGGCCGCTGCACCCCACACTCCAGTGGTTCAAATCGTCCTCGCCGTGGGATATTCGAGTGGTCTTACTGCTGGAGCAGGCAACCCCGTACCAAGTCGTGCCAATCCCTACCTAAAACGAGCTGTTCCTTATCTCGGCACTAATCGCACATCCAGTAGGCAAGCATTGATAGAAGCAAATCTGACGCTGTTCTGTCCTAGAGCCAGTCGTATGGGTAGAATCTCTTGATGAGGCAGGCCGTTGATTCCAGTAGGGTGCGCCGCATCCTCCAGATAGGCCAGCGCGGCAGGAACAGAGCTTTATTTCTATACCATTCACCTTCCACTGCGATAGCGTAAGCCATTCCGACATCCGAGCGGCCAAGACAAAGTCGTCTTGCTGACGACCACCTCAGTCGTTTGATAGAAGCCTCGTGGCGAAAGCCGACGTGAGCATCTTGATAGCACATCGTCCGTAATAGAACACTTACCATACTCACCATCTCCTTCTTTCAACCCTCTTCCCACCTACCTCTCGAGACAGACCATGACTGAGACAAAGAAAGATCCATCTACCTTCAACGCAGAAGGCGATGGCAGTTCCCAAGACCACGATATTGCTGTCGGCGAGCTACAGCCAGCACGACCTGAACTTGCAGCTTTGAAAGACACATCATCGAACCGACTCTTCGAAGCGCAGGCATCGCTCGTCAACCATGCTGTTCAAAAGATGGGCATGGGCCGCTACCAATGGGGATTGTTCGTCGTCGCTGGCTATGGCTGGCTTTGCGACCAGCTTTGGCAAACGACCGTCTCCGATGCTCTGCCTCAAGTTGGTGTTGAATTCCATCCCCAACATGAAGCCTTCTTGTCGTTGGCGCTCATCACCGGCCTCGTCGTGGGAGCGTGGTTCTGGGGATTTGGATGCGACTTGATCGGACGCCGGCTGGCTTTCAACACCACACTCTTCATCGCAGGCGTCTTCGGCATTGCTGCGGGTGGTGCGAATAGCTTCGTGACGTGTGCATCTTTGTGTGCGTGTATTGGCTTTGGCGTGGGCGGCAATTTACCTGTTGATGGTGCCATCTTCCTCGAGCTCATGCCACCGACACATCAATGGCTCCTGGAGATTCTCAGCGTGTGGTGGTCGCTGGGACAAGTCATTCCCGCCGTTACGGCCTGGGGCTTCATCCCCAACTTCAGCTGCCCTTCCGATACACCAGCTGGAGAATGCAGAAAGTCGGACAACATGGGCTGGAGGTATCTGATGTATACCATGGGTACATTCACCATCGTGCTGTGGATTGGGAGATTCTTCCTGTTCCGATTGAGGGAGTCGCCAAAGTACCTGATTGGTCAAGGTCGATACGTCGAAGCTGTCGAAGTTCTGGACTCGATCGCAGCGTACAACAAGACGACCCAGCCACTGAGAGTTGAAGATCTGGAGCAAGTCGAGCAAGACTTCGCCGAGACTCATGAGAGGCCGCCAGTCGACCGGAAGGAAGCCATCAAACGCACGTTCACTTCGCAGCTCAACCCCAACGGTTTTCAGCATGTTCGCGCACTCTTCGCCACTCCCAAGCTGGCATACAGCATGACCCTTATCATCCTTATCTGGGGTATGATCGGTCTCGGCAGTCCTCTGTAGTCCAATTTTCTCCCAGAGCTTCTCGCTGCAAAAGGCGCTTCGACAGGATCGACCAGCGTCGCCATTACCTACCGCAACAACCTTATCATCATTATCTGCAGCATCCCTGGCACTCTCGTTGGTGGCATCTTGATCAACGTCAAGTACATCGGTCGAAAAGGCACCTTGGGTGGATCCTTGATCTTGTCGGCCATCTTCCTGTTTGCCTTCACGGCCGCTCGAACACCAGCGCAGATCCTCGCCTTTAATTGCCTCTCTACATTTTTTCAGTACATCATGTGGGGAGCTTTGTACTGTTACACGCCTGAGGTGATTCCATCGATGCATAGAGGTACCGGGACGGGTATCGCGGCCGCTTTCAACCGAATTTGCGGACTCATGGCTCCCATCATCGCCACTTGTAAGTATCAGACAGTATTCGTCCGCCACAACGAACGAGGGCTAACGGAGCCGTAGATGTTGGTTATACAAGTACGCCCGTGTATGTGTCGGCGTCGCTGTATGTGGCGGCCGGGTTGTTGAGCTTTGCGTTGCCATTTGAGTCCAGAGGAAAAGCTAGTATCTGAGGCGGCAAGTCTTCGTCTCTCGATGGCAGAGGACTCTATTGGTGAGCGAAAGAAGGATGGAGGAACGCGGGTTGTGAACACGCTCTTCGAGGTGTCCCGGTCAAAGTAGAAGATGTCCGTAGCTGTCCTTGAATCTGTCGACAACGACCAATAGTCCAGCAAACCCTTCAAGGGCGTAGTGGGATGCGCCCACCCAGAGAAAGTTCAGATTCCAGTATGACGGGACAGAGTAGGAAAAGGAAAAGTTGATGAATGAGAAGAAGGAGCGGAGGGAAGGCGTAATGTTGTTGACACGTGCCAAGCGAACACGGTCCGTGCTCTGGAGTCTATTTCGACGACACCTTCTCCTCGAACTTCTTTCATCTTTTTCATCCATTTCATCATCCAAACACCTTTGAGCATTGACGGGTGGTCATATTTATCTCGCTCGGGACCATTTGAATAATGTCGCAGAGGTCATTCAACTACCCGCCGCCCGCCAAGCTTAGCCAATTGAGCTCGTGTTCGGCACTTGGCCCTCGCCGTCTTCTCGGCCGTGCAAAAATGTTCGCGCTTCACCGGGTAGTCGGCTACTCCCCTTATTACTATTTTTGATAGACGCTATCCACAAGCGAGGTCAAGTTTCAGTATTTCGATCTCCTTGAATCTTTCTTCTACTACCCGGATGCTTCAACTGAGAAGGCTAACGCTTCTGCCCAATCGCCTTGATGGCGAAAATCAGCCTCGCCGCTCTGGCATTGAGCTTTGGACTCGGCACAACAGCGACTTACCTACAGTCAGCAGCCTGCCCGGGATACTCGCTCAACAGCTGGACAGCGGGGGCCAACTATACCATCCACGATGCGAAGCTTGACCATGCTGGACAGAGGTCGGAGCTTTCCTTAATACTTGGGAAGTATCTGACGGAGGAAGAATGTGCCGTACTGCCTGCAAACGCAACGCTACTGCTCAGTACAAGACATGCAGGAGAGAGTACCGAACACCGTTTCGAATTGGAGCCACATTGCAATGAGACACGGCCACGATATTACCAGGTTCGCCTTCCAATCACTGCTAATGTCGGACCTATCTCTGCGTTTTCGACGATGGCAATGCGGCTGGAATTGAACATGGAAGGCTTGGGCGAAGTGGCTTGTTTGGAGGCCAAAATCACATCAGCGCCACACAAAGCAACCGCAATGTTGCTGCGATGGATTCCCGTTGGCATATTTGTGTTGATACTGCTCGCTAGCGCGATCCGTACACTCTATCTGGAGCGACCATCGACCGCGAGCACCATCGGATTGACCATGGAGATCTTGCCCGATGCCATTGTGTGCTTGTACTACATGCAGTTCGCCTTTCTGTCCAGTTCTCTGACTCTGAGCTACCCTGGATTCTTTCAGCCTATCATGAGCCACCTGAATGTCCTGGCTTTGTTCAATCCTGGACCTCTTGCCTATAACCACGCTTACTCAAGTACGCAAGACGGAATCTACGTGGTCAATGGCACCTACGGCGGCACACTTGGATTCGAGACTATGCATCAGCTTGTCGGAGTTCCTCAAACGATGGATACCTGGTACAACATGATCATCGCAGTATTGATCATCGCAACAGTCCTTGCGGCAATACTACAGATCATACACTGCACTCGTCTGGATACCAAGCTTGGAGCCGAGACATTCGCTGAGCGGTTTAGAACGGTCCTGAAGGTCGTTCTATTCTACTTTGCTCTACCGCTTTGTGCTCTCACGTTCTATCAGGTCAACTACGCCCTGATACTGCCTACTTATCACACAGTCTTTGCATCGCTCGCCATTATTCTGGTTCTGGTGGCTTTTGTGTGGCTTTTCGGGAACATTCCACTATCCAAGTCAGGTCGGATGGCGATCGGAGGGCCCAAGATTGGCAATCTGGAATGTGGCCTGGGGCAATATTCGATGCGCCAGGAAAGTCTTCTCCTCGCGACACAAGCGAGTCTGACGTTTATTCGTGGAGCGGTGATTGGCGCCCTACAGCATTTTCCGGTGGTCCAGCTCTCTCTGCTGATAGCATGCGAATTCGGATTTGCCTTTGCCATACTACGGCTTCGAACTGGCCAGCAACAAACTGTGAAGGCCATCTCCGCGATGATGAGAACAATCACATTGGCCATGCTTTGCTGCTTTCTTCCTGGGCTAACGGAAGGAAAGCCGAAAGACGTTCTTGGATACATGATCTTGGCTCTCCATGCATGTGCTCTGGTCTTTTTGTTCTTTCTGCGAGCTGTGTACCGCTTGATCTTGATCCTCTGGAAAGGTCCACAGGAAACAACACCTCAGGTAAGTGGCAACACCGCAAAGCACAGCATCCTGTCTCATGCTGACACTCATCTCACAGGTGTATGGACTGCGACGTCTAAACCGCAGGAAGCTAGGCAGCGCACATGTGAACACCGACACAGAGATACTGTCAAGTGACGCTAAGCCTTTGTCTCTTGCCGAGCGAGGCGACGGCCCTGACGAGAGCAGTTCAGGCAAGACGACTCGAACTCTAGACTTGTTGCAGCGCCAGTCTGGTTTCTTCCGGCAGCCAAGCAGGAGTTCAATGTTTCCCGTCTACAGCACGGACGATGTCTCGAGACCATTGTCAACTAGCCGCCTTCAAGCTACCCCGGAGGAGAAGCCAGTGCTATGTTTGCCTGTGGAGTCCCCTACTTTCGGCGAATCTTCATCCTCCAGCTCCAGCCTTGAGATCGGCAAGCACACTTTCGCAGAGTCCTCGCAGTCTCTAGGACCACGGTGGGACGACTTTACGTTTCGAGAAGCTGATCTGATCTATGGCACGCCGTTCAGGACTCGCGAGGCTGGTCAATCTCCTCACGTCAATCGTCCTACTGGGGTGTTTGAGCGACTGCGAGCAAGCGCCGTTCTCCAAGTATTCGATTGGAGAAGATATGGCTTCCTGTCGCCCGAGAGTGTACCGCAGTCAGGATTTCACGTTGTGAGGCCGACTCATATAGCATCAGAGATCAGTCTGGAAGGCGAAGACTCTTAAAGATTGGCGAAGACTCTTAAGGATTGGTACCCAATTCTGGCACGATCAGAAGTAATGATGCAGAGCAGTTCTAACTCGTAGTTGCTCCATGAGCCACCTCTACCGCTGCGAATAACCTGCATGGCACGTGGCCGGCCCCAGCCTCCACTTGATGCAGGCACCAAGGAAGCGAATGCGAGGCGGACCAGCTTAGACGGATGCAAAACAGATGAGCAGCCTGCGCTTACTGCCACCATCCGTTCTTAATCAAGGCGCGCTACTCCCACGTCAACTAAACGTGCCGACCAGCCCCACGCTGTCATGGGCCAAAAGTTCGGAGTCTGGAACTCCGCCTGTCTTACCTATCGCGCTCCAGAACTGTCAGACGAGACAGGAGTCCTCTTAGAGCTCGGCCATGATGCCGAAGCATTCAACAATGCCGTGCCCTTCGTTCCAACTCCGCAAGGGTCCAGAGACGCAAAGTCGCACCGCGAGTTTCTCGAATCTTGCATGCTGGGAGTTATAATTTGTCTGTCGGTTCCGACTGCAGCAAATAGCAAAGACGTTCAAGCATCACTCGGTAACCATGGCGAGGCGATCGGTTTTCTGACGCTTGTTGGACCAGGTCGTGGGCGAGACCATCACGGACGAGCAGACATTGCCATCTCCCTCCTCGCCCCTCATCGCGGAAAGGGCTACGGCAGTGAGGCAATCCAATGGGCTTTATGCTGGGGCTTTAGCTTTGCTCGACTGCATCGAATTGGTATCGGAGCAGTGGAGTTCAACGAGTCGGCGAAGAAGCTGTACTTGAAGCTTGGCTTTGTGGAGGAGTCTATCAAGAGAGACTTTGCCTGGAAGTATGGACGTTGGTGGAACTTTTGGGAGGGCGCCATGTTGGAGGATGAGTGGAGAGAGAGGTATGAATCTGAGATCGAGTATGCTGAGTACATACCCTCGTAGTTCCGCTCAAAGTGGAAGATATTCGCAACAATCTCCTACTTTCTGGCAAAGGCTCAAGGTTGTGACAAGCCCTTGGAGAGCTCAGTGTTGATCGGTTTTGGAGAGAGACCAAATCTTCCAGTTTGAGCGGAAGAGGGAGGGTACCGATCAGGGGTTCGTAACGGGGCACAATGGCCTTGGGCTGGTGTAACGTTGGTCGTTGGTGGTTCACGTCGGACTCGGCTTGGACCTTGTAGCACCACCTTTTTCTCTCAAAAACTTGTCGAAGACGTTCAAAGATGGAAGCAATCTAACGCCGCCTCACTGCTGTTGCTGTCACTCTATTTTGACTGATAACCAGTTGATCTATTATCAACGCAAGGTCCCTGCCAACGATAGGGCAAACCTTCGTGCTAGGATCGAGCCATCGGCAAAAACTCAAAAGTGTCGCGCTTTCCTTCGGCAAATCCTCCCTCTTCACCCCATCGCCATGCCAATATCCCGATCCCCTCGCAAACGCGGTCGACACGCTGTGGCCTGCCTCCCTTGCCACAAGAGGAAGCAAAAGGTAAGGAGACGATGGGCGAGATGGAATCATTGCTGATGACCAGTACAGTGCGATGGTGATGGGTCCGCAGTGTGCTCCAATTGCCGGAGACGTGCAGTACCATCAACATGCACGTACCCTGAGGCCGCCGGCTCGCACGATCGTGGATCTGCCAATGCCACAAGTACAAGTGACCGAGTCCAAGAAACGCGCCCTAGCTCGTCTATCATAGCTGAGGGAGCAGACAGCGTCGGCAATTTGTTCAGAAGCCAGGATGCTCCTTCTTTCTTTGGATCCTCCTATTTTGGCCCTCAGGCAGCCGCAAAGGTCATTGAAGCGCCAGCGCCTGACATCTCATCGGAAATCAGAGCGCAGCCAGGCGCTGGATCAGCCCATTCCTTTCGCGATGAGGGCGGACCGTTTTCGCAAATCTGGGATCTGTTAGGAATTCTTCCTCGGAGGAAAGCGACTGTCGACAAATTGACAGAATGCTTTCTGCGCGAGCTGAACTGGTCAATCGATGCTGTGCATCCGGCCAACTTCCGCGAGAAGTATGAAGCGTTCTGGTCACGTAAGTTTGGGTTCGATGACTTTGCTACTGTTGATCTCAGGTGGCTCGCGTTGCTTTTCATTGTGCTCGCATATGGCGTTCTTCTGGACGATCCTGTTCCGAGAAATTTGGACGCGCAGCGCGAGCTCAACGAAACGTCCCTCAGGTTCTACTGGGCTTCCAGGCGAGCGATTGTTATTGCTCCATCTTTCTATGGTGAAAGTACAGATCTTGTCAGGGCAGGCATCCTGGTGACGAGATACTTGATCTACACTCGAAGAGTCACTGAATCGTGGCTGACTACGAGCTTCGCTATGGTAAGAGCTCGTTCAAGCACTCAGCTTCATTCTAATGTTGTCGCAGCGAATGTCTCAGGCTCAAGGAATGCACATCGACGGGGAACGCTGGAGACTTCCTCGTAGAGAGACCGAAACCCGACGACGACTCTGGAGTCATCTGTATGTGTTGGATAAGACAATTGCTTTGGCTTTGGGAAGACCGTTTGCGATCGTCGATCAGCAATGCATGGTGAAGAGGGCATCCAATATCTGGCTGGACGACCTAAGCGATGAGGAGGCGACGACTGCCATTGAGGCGTCGTCATCCGATCCAACACAAGCCGTCTGCAATCGGCTTGCTCATGACCTTGCCGTGATCGTTGGAAGGATTCAGGAGCAATGCTTTGGTTTGTTCGCAGTCTCTTACGATTTGGTTCTGGCACTGGACCGTGACATCGTCGAATGGGAGTCTCACTTGCCGCGATATTTCCGACTCGAGAACGCAGACACATCACTGGACTCCTCTAGACCGTATCTCTACTGGAATCGACTCCGCCTGCACGCCATGTATCATTTTACAAGGATAACTCTACATCGACCGTATCTCCTTCGTCACAGCATCACGAACCGATTCAAGTACAGCCATGACATTTGTATGTCATCGGCTTGCTCTGATCTGGCACTACGGCTCAAATATCTTGGACAGTCGCTACAAGACCGCCTGAAGTGGGCACTGGGCCCTCATCACTTGTTCAACAGTGTACTTGTGCTGGGAGTCATTGCCGTTCGGGACCCGCATTCCTTCAGGACTCATGCGCTGCTGGAAGATCTTGTGGCTTATTGTGAGATGCAACGTCATGACATCTGGATCAATGAATTCGCATTGGCAGAAGTGAAGATTGTTGAGCTGTGCATCTCAAAAGCAAGGAGTCTGCGCCAAAGCAATAGGCGCGCAATCCCCAACAACACCCCAACTGAGACACCACCCATGGCGTCCATGTCGTCCAATGCCGATTTCGAGCCAAGCATATCTGCCGGTCCTTCAGGCTCGGAATTACTGTCTGAGCCGTCCGCCTTCAGCAGGCCCTTTCCTCCATTTTCCGATGATCCAAGCACGAATCTATGGCATGATCCCACCCTTACGCTTCCAGAAGCAATAGACGTACAACAATGGGAGTTCATGCTCGAGAGCATTGCTCAAGATCCTGTGTTGACATAGAACTCCTCAGCTGTCCGCCAACTTCTTTCCCGACCTTTGCTCATACACCACCCAATTTACAAGACTCCCAAGCCCATGACTGGCGACGATCCGGACGTCATCGCCATCTTGAAGAAATACGGGTGGGTCTCTGCTCACGCCAATCCCGTGCGGTGTGCCAGTCATGATCACCGTTCCTGGCTCCAGAGTCGTGCCCTGACTGAGATGCGATACGATGGCCGGAATCGAGAAAATCATATCATCAGCTCGCCCCCGCTGCATGACCTCGCCGTTCAAGACAGTCTTGACTTCGATGGAATCGAAATCTGGAATGCGTCTTTGCGAAACAAGACATGGACCGAGTGGCGCAAACCCATCAAATCCCTTGCCATATCCCCACTGCGTATTGCCTCCAGCAAACTGCCACTTCCGTGCAGTTACATCATTGGAGCAACTGTACCCAAGAACAAACTCCATGGCGTCGGCTTCCTCGACATTCCGGCACTCGCGTCCAATGATGATGGCCAACTCGGCCTCGTAGTCTGCTTGGTCGTCCGTGGCTTGATATGGTATGACCAGCGGGACGTTCGAGCCGTTCAGACACGACGCTGGCTTGAAGAACACAGATGGATGGGTCGGCAGTGTCAGGTTCATTTCCTTGGCATGGTTCCGGTAATTCAGACCGATACACCGAATTGTACCGACCTCTGCCTTTGTCAACGGAGGTAGCAAAGATTTGACTGTCCAGATCGTGCTGGTTGGCTTCAGAGAAAGGTCCAAAGCAGACGATCCCGAGAATCCTCGAACTTCGGTCGTCTTTCCATCGGCCAAAGCAGCACCAACTATAGCATCAGTCAGCTACAGGCTCTTGCAAAGCCCAAAGGTCGCATACCGTCGACGTTCCCATCCAGCGGCTCTCCGAGGTGCTCGCATCCATCTTCGTTGGCGATGAAGCGAACGAGACGCTCCCAACGCTTTCGACACAAAGTCAGCACATCCCGAGCCACTCTCACTCCACGCTTGAACGACTCACTGGCAGATGGTCCATTGCTGTGTCCATGGAGCCCATCCTCAAAGTCACTGATTTGGTGAACGGATCTGTTGAAAAGCGCTACCACTAGCAATGTTGGAAGATCGATAAAGTAGATGAATCCTTCTGCTCTTCTTGGACGATGTCTTAACTATCGTGTCGTGCCGATGATCACTGCATTTGACCGACGGAAATCCTTCTATGGCCGGGCAAGCTGCTGGCCGCTATCTTGGCCGTGGCCGATTTTACCGATCTTCATCGGCAAATTCTTACGACAACGATCTGAAAGCCGACGCTCAATGATAAGAGTTCTTGGTATTGAGGAGTGAAGTATAATAAGTACTACGGCAAGCAACACTTGCAATGCTTAAAGGACCTCTTGACTCTGATACGCGAAAAAGATCACCATGGACGATACGAAACAACAATACATGGAGCCTCATGATGACGAGGTCGGCTCCCACGAGGCCGTCATCGATCCTGTTGCTGAGAAGAGGCTGGTTCGAAAGATCGACTTATGGCTGTCTCCAATGATGGTACTGGTCTTTCTTGTTGCGTATCTTGATCGTTCAAACATAGGTAGGCGATTTGCAGGCACATATTAACGCAAGACTAATTTCTCCAGGGAACGCCGCCATTGCAGGCATGAACGAAGACCTAGGCCTGACGGGAGATAAATTGAACGTTGCAGTGACGCTGTTTTATGGTAATGTTCCATCTTCGACCAAGATGACGAGCTTGCGACACTGACGACGGCGTAGTCACATATATCAGCTTCGAGATTCCAGCGTCCCTCATCCTCAAGAAGGCCCGACCTTCTCGATTGATCCCCTTCTTTGTGATCTGTTGGTCCGCCGTTATCATCGGCAGCGCTTTCATGAAGAACTACGCAACACTACTCGCCTCTCGACTTCTGCTGGGAGCCTTCGAGTCAGGCTTGTTCCCATGCCTCACTTTATACCTGTCGACATTCTACAAACCCATCGAGCAAGCCCGACGGATCAGCTATCTCTTCGTTGCAGCAGCACTTTCAGGTGCATTTGGTGGACTTTTGGCTTACGGTCTGACCAGTCTGAACGGCGTCTTGGCTGGCTGGCGATGGCTCTTCCTCGTCGAAGGCCTGATCTCAATCGTCGTGGGTTTCGGCTGCATCATCCTCCTGCCGGACAGCTTCGAAAGCGCCTGGTGGCTCAACGATAAGGACAAGAGACTCATGCGCATCCGACACGAACAAGTCGCCCTTTACCAAGGCGAAAATGAGACCTTCGACCGCGAAGAGGTCAAGTTGGCGTTCAGGGACCCTAAAGTCTGGCTCAGTGCCTTCTGTCAGTTCTGTGCCAATACCTGTTCATTCGGCTTCAGCACGTTCCTGCCGACTATCATTCGAGGCTTTGGATTCAGCTCGGTTCGAACACAGCTCCTGACGGTGCCAGTGTATATCTGGGCGTCAGTATTCTATCTGGTCATCGCCTCTATCTCGGACAAGGTGAAGCGGCGTGCATTCTTCATGTCACCTCTGGCTTTAGTCACAGCAGTTGGCTATGCCATGATGTTAGGCATCGGCATGGACAGGACTGCCGTCCTCTACTTCGCGACCTTCGTCACAGCAACAGGAATCTACTGCTGTGTGGGATTGAATGTTACCTGGATCTCCAACTCGAATGCTGGATACTACAAACGAGCGACCGCAATCGGTCTTCAGCAGACGATCGGAAACAGCGCAGGCATCTTGGCTGGACAGATCTATCGAATTACGAACAGTGATGGAAGATATGTCATTGGCCATGCCGTGTCATTGTCGACGATCGTGTGTGCTTCGATAGGATACGCCACGCTGTACTTTACTCTGAAAGGGATCAATCGGAAGCGAGAGGATATGTCTGAAGACGAGAGGGCGAAGATCCTTGATACTGGAGCAAGAGGAGATCGGCATCCTGACTTCAGGTATACGCTATAAGCACGAAAGTGACGAAACCTTAACACATCTGTGATACCCGGTGACGAACATCAATCTCATCATACCGACCACTCAACCAACGGGATCCCAATCATAGTCAACGCTGGGATCATACTCTTCTCCGGACATGACCTTCTCTTTGCGAAGGATCTGCTTCAACGTCGGAAGCTTCTGCATGCCCATGAGTGTCCCATATCCGTCGTAATAGTTCCTCCCGAACTGCACCGGCTCCGTGTTGATGAATGCCAGGGTCGGGGTGCCGTTGGCACCAACGATCGCCTGGTGCGCTGATCTCAGCGCATTCTCCCGGCTAGGCTTCGAGCCTTGGAGAGAGTAGCATACTCCTGCCCCGAGGCGCTGAGCTAATTGTATGTTGACTTGCAGCTGGCTGCTGTCACCCCTTGCAGTGTCTTTGGCCTCGACAATGTACAAGGTCTTCTTATCAGCCATAGGATGCCAGCCGGGTTCCACTGTCGGGTCGCCTTTGCAAACCATGTCGATCTCCCTGTACCTGCCACCTTCCATGGGCACAAGAACCATCTGAGAGTGGCCTTTCAATCCACGGGCTTTCTCAGCCGCTGTGAGGGGGCGGGAGATCTGTGCACCAGATGTAAAGAGACTTCGTAGGTATAGCATTTCGGCCGTCTGGATTTCGTGGTAGAAGCCGTGATCGATCGCTTGACGGGAGTCTTTTGGAGGTAGATTGGCCAGACAGATCTCTTTCATTACGTTGATCCGGACAGCGGGATCGTTTTCTTCTGGTGGGACGGTTGGGTAGACGATTGTGGAGTTTGGCGGGCTGTCGGAGGAACTCATGTTGGGCTACCCTGACACTGGGTCCAAAGAGGCGCGTCAAAGGTAAGACGACTTCCTCTCTGGAGCGCTTGATATCGTTGTAGAGTGCTGTGAGGTTATGAGCGTCTGGAGTTGACGCTTTATATCGAACTCGGACTAGCAGAAGAGCTGGAAGAACTATTTCATCTGTGCAGCTCAGCTGAAAGCCTCCAACATGCACTTGAGACTGGGGCCGCACCGGTGTGCATGACATGCCCTGGTCTGACAGCTGACTGAAGGCTGGGCAGAGCAAGCCTCCAACAACAGCTGAAAGGTTTGCCAACTCGGCTTTGAGCCCCTTGTCATGGTGGCTGAACAGGCCGTGCATTCAGCTCCTAGAGAGGCCATCAGCTGCCTCTAGCCAGGTGCAGGAGATCTAGCTAAGCAGCCAATAGTGGGAACCCAACGTCCCGGCTATGACTGATCATGCAAGCCAGTTACAAGGCTTCAGATTGGAGGTGTGCGTGAGAAGCTGCGCTCCAAAGATAAGGTCGATGTTGATTTAGCAGAAATAGGATGTTCGACAATCTCAAGCCGGCAGCTTCGAAGTCATGACTATTCCTGATTGCGTGGGAACTAATGGCTCATCATCTGGCGAATGCTGCTCTGATGCATCTTCGCAAGCCAAGTTCCCACCCAGAAACGTCTGATTTTCTTGCCAGCCATCATAAAGACGATAACGAAGAGGTTGTTAGCGAAAGTCACGCCGCAGAAGACTCCTGCGATGATGACAGCATAGCCATGCTGCTGAATCCAGTCCAACAGGTCTGCAGTTTCAGAATGTTAGCCAGCACGCAGGACGGAGCCAGACGGTCATCAGAGACTCACAAATCCCAAAAGCAAAGCTAATAAGCTGCTTCCCACAACACATAGCAATCAACATCTCGGACACATTGGCGTTATACGAGTCAACAGCATAAGCCAAAGTCCCGGTGAAGAAGAAGTATGCTCCCCAGTTGCACATGGCGACTCCGCAGAAGTAGCCGATCCAATGAAGTTGGTCTTCGGCAGTCAGGCCGTAAACGATAAGGCCGGCTGGTGCAATGATGGCCGCTGGTATGAGCATACCGAGACGCATTTCTGCTTCACGGACGTAGTCGTTTCGACGGGTCAGGTACGCCGCCAGACGATCGAAGCATCCGATCAGGGGCACAGCGAGGCCAAAACCAATTACGTTTCCGAGGCAGATCAAGCCTGAGTTTTCCTTCATCGCATATCAGTGATGTCACTAATCGTTGTGGTGTGAAGCTACGTACCTGGCTCCAATTGTAGGGCGGAGCGACAATGAGGATGGGGAAGGTGTAATTGAACACCAGCGCCCCGAGACCGATATAGATCCCGTAGGTCGTCACCACCCAGACAACCGATGGGATGAGGAAGTACGAGAACGACCGGATCGCCGTCCAGAAGAATGGTTCTTCGCGATCGATGCCGCTCCAGGGTTTGAGGCTCTGAACGAATGTCCTTCTGGCTGGTATCGACATTTGGACCTCCAGGTGTTCGATGTCCGATTTGACCTTGTCCACCTCTTGTGATTGCATAGGTCGATCAGCTGAATTGCGCTTGTACGCCGTCTCTTCGACGAAAAGGAATGTCATGAGGAGCAGCAGACCTGCGAAGCCGATTTGCACATAGAAGTACAGCCGCCAACTGTTTCCGCCTGCGAGCATGTATCCGGCGTATAGAGGTCCAGTCGAGCCAAGGCACAGACAGATGGTGTAGATACCGAGCTTAGTGGCACGCTCGTGCACTTTAAACCCCAAGTTAGCGCCGACTATAATGAAGTCACATTACTTACGGAAAAAGATATCATTCACAAGCTGGACTGGCAGAGCTTCGCAAACTCCGCTCGACAGCGTTTGAAAGAGTCTAGCGGTCATCAAGCCTCCGTAACTTGTGCTGCGGCTACATCCGATCAGGGCTGCGAGATATATGACCATGCTGAGCAGCATGACAGGCCGTCTGCCGAACTTGAGATACCTGTTAAGATATCAGTGAGACTTCCGCAAGACACATATGTCACACATACATCGGGACTGTGATCAGTGTTCCACAGCCATACAAAATGTTTGGATATGATATCAATCCAGATGCCTTCGTTGGCGAGATCCCAAATTGTTCTGCGTAGATGCTGATATAGACCGAAGGACCCAGCAGCGCGGTGTTTGAGAGGAACGAGTAGAGGCTAACGATAACTAGAATCATCGTCTTCTTCCATTTGGGCCATTGCAGACTAGGTGGTCAGTTTCGCGGAGGTCTAGAGGGATGGTATAACCTACGGATCATTTGGGTCCAGAGCTGGCACAGGAAAGAGTGCTTGACCGCCATGAGTATCGTCGCCCTCGATTGCTTGGAGATCAACAGTTCCGGGAATATCGCCTTCTTTTGCGTGGCTATCGCTCGAACATTAGCACAGTCTGCTCTGTTATTCCAGAGTGCGTTACTTGCCTCTGCACCAAGTGCAATTCTCGCCCTGATGCCATAGTAGTCAGTTCACAAAGAGCTGTGCTTGAGGAATAGGGTATCGCAAAGCGAGGGAAGGTAATAAAGTCAAGTACGAACGGTAGTTGCCTCTCTTTGAAGCGGCCGCAACACGTTCGGCGTCATGTTCTGCATGCCGCCATGCTAGAAATTACCTCATCATGCGGGGAACTCAAACTATCACCCATTCCGACTCGTTCGTGGTTTTAGCCACGAGGTATGAGCAAGGTCTGTCCCACGCGTATTGGCATGGTTCATGAAACGTGGGTTCTCGATTAAGCGACGTGCGGAGATCCGGGCTCGGCAGTTGTGTTCAGTCAGTAGCCGTCTAGATGAGTATAGACCTGTGCCCAAACATGACGAGCAATGATCGATTGAAGACAGCAGAATCTCATTAGGTCCTTCTCGCCGAATGTTGGCCCCATAGACCACTAGTGAGCGTGCCCAGGTGTCATGGCCTGCGTGGCTGACTCGGTCTCCAATGGGAAAGGCTCTCGAGTCCCAGCGACAAGTGACCAGATATTGACTGTGTTGCTTCAAACGAATGCCCTAGACTCCAGAGACTTGATGAAGACCTGAGTGCGTTTGTCGATGTTCTTTGTTGGAAAAGGGAGTAGCCGACGTCGTGAGGTGAGGTCGCGTTTATGGCCCGTGCGCTAACCGGCAAAAAGTCAAACCTCCATCGCAAGACCTTCTTCTTCTCCTTCGAGGCATCGCCAACGTCCCTGTCCCATCAGCCAGGTAGACAGCCTGTCACAGACTGCAAGATTCCACAGCCGTGGTATCGGCCAGATGTATCATTTGCTCAATCCTGGCCACCTTGACGATCGAGCCAGCCCATACGAGAGGACTTCTACGGTTCCGCCCGTCCGATCAGAGGACGAGGTGCATATGTGCATCGACGCAGGCGTATTTCGTTGGCCAGATCCCAACATCTCAAACAGGTACCCCGCTTGTTGTTGATCATCAGCACCAAGACCTCGCCGACTGATGAGAAGGTGGCTTGAGCGTGCAAAAAGAATCAAGACAGAAGGATCTCATCTTGCGGGGTGCAGCACCGGTCGTTCTGCCCCGTGGGGCCGGTGTCTTCAGTGTCGGGAAGCCTATAGGCTCTCATTTCTATGGAAGGCATCCGCTAACCAGTGTGAGAAATAAAGCGGGCAAGTCTCACTCATTTGCTGTAGATTAGGTGCGACAGACGAGATGATCGTTGCCTCTAATCACGCCAAAGCCCCGAGACGGGGTGTGCACATCGAACTCTGAAGAGCCAGCCAAGAGCCTTATGATGCAGCTGCGAACAGACATGCGCCAATGATAAAGTAGTCAACATCGCGGTCCTGTCGCAGTCCATTCTCCCTGATGCTTGATTGATCGATCAGCTTGTTTAGAGACGCCTACCATGGAGAAAGAATCGGGTGACTCCAGTCCACACAATGAGCACGTTGAAAGCGTGCCTGTTGGCAGCGGCAAGAATGTCGACGATCCGTTCTACATTGACCATCGCGCCGACGACGACAGAGCCGACGAGGCCAAGGGAAGAAACTCTGACAAGATTGACAAGAAGTACTGGTTCTCGGTCAACTACATTGGAACAATGTTTGCTGTCGGGATGGCCTTCATGGGAGGCATTGGAGGTGCGATGATCTACCCTCGCCCATCTCCCCGCTATGCTGACGGACGACCACAGGATACGGTCTGATCGCGCCTGTGTTGACTCAAATCAACGACGAGATCGGTCCAGATCCAAACATCAACTGGGTTCCCTTGGTGAACTTGGCCGGCGGCGCCATCTTCTTCTTGATGGTTGGTCAGCTGTCGGATATCTTTGGCAGAAGATGGTGAGCCTCAAACTAGGCGATGAAAGCGCTCTTCATACTGATTCCTCTCGACAGGTTCTTCATCATCGGTTCCATCATTGCATTGATCGGCTCTATTATCGGCGCGACCGCACAGAACGTCAATACCTTGATCGCAGCTGAAGTCTTCATTGGCATCGCCGTGGCCTTCCAGCAATCGTTCTTCTGGGTGGTGGCAGAGCTTGTGCCAATGAAATGGCGATACATGGCGAACTCGTACTGCTACTTGATGACCACGCCAACGAGTCCTCTGGCAGCAAGAGTGGCATACAGTTTCCAGACCTACCCTGGCAAATGGCGCAACAGGTGGGTTGATTCATGATAAAGTACGTTTGAACGAAGCTAACGAAAATTCAGCTTCTACTTCCTCATTGCGATCAATGCCACTAGTGTCATCTCATGGTATTTGTTCTATCGTAAGTCTCAAGGAACTGGCTTCAGGGTCTAGGGACGCTCAGTTGATGATCCATAGATCCACCGACTTTCAGCATGTTGCATCGCAAGAAGCTAGCCAAAGACCTCTTTCTCCACTTTGACTGGATCGGCCTTCTTCTTTACAGCGGTGGCCTTTGTATCTTGATCTTCGGGCTCAACTGGGGTGGAGTCTTGTAAGCACTTCACTCTCGCATTCATGATTTCGAGGTTCCGTACTGATCGAGATTAGATATCCCTGGGATTCTCCCAACGTCATCGCGACAATGGTCGTCGGTGGCGTCACGCTTTTCGGTCTCCTGCCTGCCTACGAGATCTTCATTTCCAAGCGAGGAAAGGAGCCATACCTACCACTTCATCTATTCAAGAACATCCGCTTCCAGTCAGCGGCCTGGAACACTGGCATCGGTGCTTGCGTGTACTACGGCGGCGCCATTGTCTTCCCACAAGTTGTCACCACGCTTTACTACGGACGAGGCTTGATCTCCGAATATGACGTTGGAACGCTTGCTGGCCTCATCAACATGTCCTTCGTCTTCGCACAGATGTGCCACGGATTTGTCGTCTATGTCTTCGGCCCCAAGTGGTCCATGATCGGCTCCGCCATTATCGCTTGCGCTCTCATCACAGCTTGCGCTACGGACCTCGACAACAAGTCTCTGACTCTCGGACTTATCATTCCTGGATCTTTTGCTATCGGAATCGTGGAGTCAGTCTCCATCACCACATCGACCTTCCCTCTCCGCTCTCAGGAGGAAATTGGACAAGGCGGGGGCCTCAGTGGCTCGACCCGTAATTTCACGTCCGCTGTCGCCGTAGCAGTCTTCACCGCTACACTCGGCAACCGCCTCCTCAGCACAATTCCAGCCAACGTCTACCCAGTAGCTCGTCGCCTCGGTCTTCCAGAAAGCTCTTTCCCAGCCCTTTCCATGGCATTACAGGGCAAAGGTTCATACAGCGCAGTACCCGGTCTGAACCCCGACATCCAAGCTGCAGTTCAAGAGCCTTACCGAGTCGCCTTCAAACAAGCTGCTCAGACCGTATTCTTGGTCACACTCGCTTTTACTGGTACAGCTATCATCTTGGCTTTGTTCACAACGGAGAACGATAAGAGCACGGAACACTATGTCGCTGGCAATGTGCATAACACCAAGGAGGAGAAGAGCTTTGCGCAGACTCATGACCGTCGTGATGAGGAGCATCAGACTGAAGAGCAGACGCAGAATAAGACGGGGTGATTGGGGGGATGTTTTGGGTAATATCTTACTAGAGATATATGCTATATGCTACAGAAGACAGGTAAGCCCGTCAATGGGTACAATGTAAGAGTTGAGACGAATGAGATCTCCATGGTACTTTGGGCGTCATGAAGTATCTCGTAACGCTTGATGGATCAATTCTAGTGATTGCTTTTGCTTGGCAATGACGCGGTCGTTCTTGAAGTCTCTATGTAAGTCTTCAACAATCTGAGTAGTCACAAGGGTCGTTTGCCTGGACTTGGTCGAAGCCAAAGCTACAGTTCGAAGCGATAGTCTGCCATTAATCGGTTGAACTCTCCTCGACTTTGTCACAACTCATTATACCAGCCCTTGCTGGCACACACATAACCATCCAACGACCGTTTCTCCCTTTCTCTCTTGACTCACTTCCACCTTATCCAATCCCTCATTGGTCTTGGCCTTGTAGTCCTGGCTCAGACCTGCTTCTCCTCCAACTGAACATCCCTCTCCAGCTCCTTCCCACCATCTCCCATCTTCATCTTCACATCCGTAAGACCATACTCCTCGGCCAAATTCTCCATATCCTCATTGCTCAGACGCGGCATCTCCTTCGCCACCTGCACGTACCACTTGTTCTCGATGTAGCCTTTGGCGAAGATGAAGTCGATTTCTTCGAGGCTGCGATGCGACGTTTCGGGGTAGAAGAAGTAGCTAAGCAGGGTTGTTAGTATTTTGATCGATGAAAAAGGGGTGAGGGAGTGCGTACATGAATGGCAAGGCGGCAGCGTTGACGGCTGCGAAGAAGAGGTAGGTTCCCCAACCGATGTTTTGGATCATTATGGGTGTGACCATGACGACGAGGAAGTTGATGAGCCAGTTGACTATGTTGGCGGCGGCGGCGCCTTTGGCGCGGATTCGGAGGGGGTTGATTTCAGCCTGCTAATGTTGGTGCCTGATGTTCACTATTAGGTTTCGTTCGTACGTACAGCATAGAGCCAAGGTACTGTCAAGTACGACGGGCCGAAGAATGCGATATAGAGGAAGAGACCAAAGGCTGCTCCTTTGGCTGGGCCCGGTGTTCCAGGGATCAGGCAGGCGAATGTGATGATCATGGAGACCTGTATCGTCGTTAGACAACCTGTCTTCGATCACATCTCTCCGTCCTCGCTTCTCACCATCTGCCCAGTAGTCCCGATCAAGAAGACCTTTCGTCGTCCAACAGACTCAACAGTCCAGAACGATAGCAACGCGAACACAGCATAGACAATCATGTCGACGCCGCCGATGAGCTGCGAGAAGTGTCGCGATGTGTGCAAAGCGTTGAGGAACAAGATAGGTGAGTAGTAGATGACAGCATTGCATCTGCGAGAACGTAAGCAATCCCTTCAAACGCAGAAGACCTCTTCCGATCGACGACATCGTACCCAGTGATCTGCTGAAAGAACTGCGACGAAATACCAATAAGCATTCGTCTCCGATGCTGCGACGGCCCACCAGTCCACATATCTGAGATACGGAACTTGGACTCTCCAGCGGCCTGTTCAATCGCGATGGAGTCGAGAATACCGCGAATGTCTTCTTTCGTCTTGGGTCCGTCCATTGTTTCCTTGTTGATGGCGGCCATGGATTTCGTGGCATCTTCGAGACGATCCAACTTGCAGAGCCAACGGGGTGATTCAGGTAGGAAGAATGTGCCGATGAAGTAGACGAGACAGAGGACGATTTGGAAGGCCTGGGGATATTGTTAGTATGAGTGATCCATATAGGTCCGAGGACGTACGATCGGGAACCTCCAAGTGATGGAGGTGTTGTAGATTTGGATGCCGTAATTCAACCTGGTGATCATGTCAACCATGTCCGTTTGGTACGGGATAACGGTACATACCAGTACGAGAACATCGTTCCTGTCGCAATGAGACCTGTGGAAAGACAAACCAACATCCCACGACTGGCATGCGACAGCTCAGACTGCCACACAGGCATCGAAGCCATGTTGATACCATTTCCCCATCCCGTGATCGTGCGTCCGATAAGGAATTGCGCAAATCTTCCATCGACAGACGACGACGGCATGGCAGTGACCTGAATGACAACGCCCAGGATCACACCGGCGCCGCCCATCAAGCAAGACCTTTTACGGCCCAAGGTATCACCAGCGAAGATCATCGTCACGGCTCCCAGAGCAGTTCCGATGTCGTAGATTGCGACGGTGAAGCCAAGGAGAGTGGAGTTGCCATTAACCTTGGGGAAGATTTCGAGCCATTGCGGAGATGTAATGACCCCTGACATAACGCCTGCCCAACGAAAGGTCAGCAAGCAGCCTTGAGACCATTGTGTTCAGCATAGTCGAGATGTACCCTGGTCGTAACCGACGAGTACAAAGCCGAAGGTGAGGATGATTGTTACCACCCATTCCAACGGCTTGCCGTGGAAACCCAGGAACTTGGGATACTCCGAAGACGCCATGTCGTATTGGAACAGGAGAGAAGATTGATTAAAACAACACGTTGGTAGAGTCGCTTCCCCTGTGAGATAGACCAACTGGCAGGACTCCTGAAATGGGCTGGTCATGTACTCCAGCCTGCTCATATACACACCGACCTACTAGTCTTTGCTTTTGGACGATGCGTTACGCAGACACGCCTCTGTGTGACTTACCCGATTCTCGTGAAGCACCATAGGGTACAAGCCATATCGATCCTCATTGACCGAAGCTTGGTATTGCTTGTTAACATTGATCGCCCTAGCCAGAGCATATCGTTGCTTCTACGCGTACACTCGGTGCAGTCTTGCCAGGCCTGGTTAGACATGGCTCAATCCATACGTTAGAACACCGTGCCGAGACCCGGATGCTTTGCCAGCGTAGGGAATTTTACCATTCGTTTGGTATTGAGTGGCTGGTATACTTCCGTAGCATTGGTGTTTCGATTGACTCCTTCGGACTCGCATACCGGCTTAACTGGGCCGAACAACGTCGATACGGTGTGTGGGCAACTGAGAGAGCGTTGACGTATTACAACGTATTCTTTACGCTCTTTGCCTGAACAAGCATCATCTTCTTCGGAATGCTTGAAACGAAGACAGGTTTACCAGATCCAGGAGCACGCAATATCGTCGACAGCCCTGTCTGGCGGCCTGCTACGTATTGCATGCCTATTCCGAATGGCTTCTGCGTCAATCGATGAATCCTGAGAGTAACCGGACGCTCTTGAGCAAGGTATTCCTGATATCGCTCAAAGGCACAGCAAGCCAAGCAGCAGCCAGGAGTGTCATTGTGCAGACGCCTTGTCTTGAAATGCGCCAACCACAAATGGCAAACGCGGAGAGCCTGGACGAGCCCGTGCCAAACCCCGCTCGTCTGCTGCTGTACAAAGATGAAGTACATCCCAAAGCGGTCGCAGATCAACACAGATGATGGACATCTCCGTGTCGTGCTCATCAAGCCACCGAACCGCGTGACGAGGTTGTCGGGGAATTTCGCGACGGGGCTTCCTTGTTGCACACCAGACTGTGAGGCTGATTTAACATACAGAACAGAACGACGATGAAGATCGCCAGCGAGTGCCTCGCTCAAAGAAAGACGTAAAGGGCATTGTTCAGCGAGGTGTTGTACCTGTTCTCTTCGAATTTGAGAATGCCATCCTGAAACAGCACCGATTTAGCAGCTTGTGATACTCTCGATCTCCGCCAAACTCTTGAGGATTTACGATCTCTCAGGATCGGGTCAGGTCGTATTCTGAATGTTTGATCGCGGAGCAGCTCTTAGTCAATGATGGTATGATGGACTTTGCTCGAGCCGGTACGACCAGAAACAATCGTCCTTGGATCCCTTTGACTGTCGAGTAGGTGACTTGGCACGAACTCTTCCCACTCGAAAGTGGATCAGGAATTGCTGTTAAAGGCGTGCACGGCCAGGCTTCGTGCAATCAGATTTCGAGGGCCGGGCTTCTAATTGCTGTTAAGTGGAGCGAGACCTAGTTTTGCCGACGGACCCCGTTTGCTCACGAAAATCTAAGGGAATTGAAAGCCAGCATGGCACTGGAATGTAGCCCTGAGAATCAGAGACAGGCCGCCCGGGTGAAAAATTCGAGTGTTAAGCGAAAGTAGGACCGGTTTTCATATCAATGTTCGATTCCGGGTCGTCGTTCGATCTCATTGCCGACGGAAAGCCTGTCTTGGTGAAGAGATGAATGGGAAGTCGCTCAAAATTCAAGCAGTCGACCAAGGCTGAAACGCTACCAAGGCACCGCCAAGGCAAGAAGACTTGCTCAAAAAGAGAGAGATATCCAGATCAATAAAGGCATCCTGGATGAGAGCATGGCGGCAAGAATTTGGCTGTCAGGCGTCCTTCCGCGCTGACTGAAGGCGACGTTCGAGTCTTTCTCAGGTTGTCCCATCCTGTGGACCCGTTGTGTGTTCGAAGATGCCATGTTGTCGCACTAGTCGGCCAAGACCGAAGACGCGCGGCTTTCAGCGTGCTATAAGGGCAGGGAATCTGGAACGAAAGAGGTATTGAGCGGCGCCAAATCGAAATCGTAAGCCCCGGACCAGTATCTGCTGTTTCAGGTAGACATCACCCAGTGCATCTGTTCAAGCAGCAAGTGAAGGGCCTCGCCCTACCCGTCTGGAAGGGTGTAGTGCGCATCATTTGGATACCAGCATTCCGAGAGAATTTGGAATCATCAGGGCCCTTCAATGCTCTTGCGCTGGCAGTTGCATTTACAAGCTCTGGGGCTTGTCCGGCGATCAGCCCGTTGTGTATCTCACTCGCGGCAACTCGGATGCTGTTCGAGACAAGTTCATGTTTCGTCGAACTGCTGGTATGGGTCATCTTTGGGCCTTGTTTGTCAAGATTCTTCTCCTCAAGTAGACCTCTGCCATTATGCTCCCCGTCGAAAGTGATGGAATTGAGGTAAAATTTTGTTCTCGCGTGTCGTTCACTGCGCTACCATGCAACAATGCAATTCTATTCCCGGACTGTTGCAGCATTCATGCCTTGAGAAATTGAAGCAACAGAGGTATGGCTGTTCGTCGTCGCACGCATGCGGATCGGTGAAGTTTCTGAGCTCGGAGAAGGACGAGACCGGGGCATTGAATCGCTTGCTAAGGCCATAGCCTGCAGCGACGAGTGTGGTGAGAAGCGAGTTCGTGAGCCACACGCCGCGGTCGTGGTAGGTTAACACTTGTATCGGTCGGGGTCGTCTTCGCTGTTGGTCTAGTCACGATACTCGGCGTTTCCCCTTCATGCTAGCAGATGATCTTTAGGAGCAACCAAACAAAAGGCCCACGCGGATGCTCATTTTGCGTACAACATGCGTGAGCATTGCCGCTCAAGGCTTGCCGCGCGCACCATCTTTCATCGAATGGCGACTCGATCGGGACCAACACATCGACCAGTCATGCGCATGATATGAACCGGCATTGATCCATCATAGACTGCTTCAATGCTTGCCCATAAGCCGCATGAGTTGCTGTTCTTCGCTTTCGGAGCTTGTGGCATTGGACTCCAGGTCGCCTGAAGCACCCGTCTTCCAAATCACAACCTCGTAGTTGATACGAAACGAACAGAGAAAGAGCCCACGAGCGTGACAGTAAAAGCTCTGTGAGATGCGAGAATAACGAGGTTGATGTCCAATGGATATCTTGACATTGTCTTAGGTTCCTCGGTGCTCGTGGGCTCCTTCCTTCTCGCGAAAGAGTGAGGTCTGGCGGGAGAATTCCGGCCCCCGGGACCAGCCGCTTGGCGCTAACTCTAAATCCACTCGACAGCACTTGGACCGGACTTGACCGCGAACTTGGAAATCACAGCTGCAACCCTTCTTCTAGTTCGCACATCACATGCAAAGCACTCCACCGCTCGTGCCCGATCTAGCAGTACTCTGGCCCGTTTCGAACCCATCAACGCCTATAGACCGCGGTCCAGGAAGGACGACCGAGTAAGCGAGTCACAGACTTCTCGTACCTCGTCTGCGCATGGCGATCACAGGGGGTGATCCACGCCTGGATGATCATGCAAAAGATGGCTCAGCCTCATCTCAGTCGCCACTCCAGAGAATGGGTGCCCAAGTCTCGATGCCTGCCGGTAGCACTTGGAAAGTTGACTCAACCGCAGCCATTGGATGGCCCGACCCAAGCCACAGGATGGGATGTCGGGATCATGGCGTCTGCTGTAACACTCGACAGCGGGCTCTCCATGCACATCTGATTACCAGAGTATCGGTGTTCTCTACTTTGGGAAATGCCCTCTCTTTACAAGAGTGTCTATGGGAAGGATCTCGCGAGAACGATTCGAATGTCGCACTCTAACTTTGCAAAGTAGGTCCACCTGCAGTCCGGAGAGGCCTCCTTCCGGGCGGGACTTCAAAAGATCGACCCGTGACAGCACACTACACTGCACTACAGCCCACGACACTGGAACGGCCACCATGTCGGCATGAGACCAGGCTGATACAAGCTTTGAAGTCTATCGCGCTGAGGCATGTCAAACCGATTCCGACGACCCTATGCTGGGCCTCCCTCCTCGTGCTAAGATGTCGGGGTATGTGGCTGTCCTGGAGCTATTTCCAAGGAGTTTGAGTTCTTTGTTTGGAAGCCCTACTGCAGCCATCACTGCAATTACGTGGGTCGCATGTTTCTATAAGTATTCTTCACCACTCGCATTTCCCTTCACTCGTCTGCGAGCCCTGCAGCGCAATACCGCCACCATGTCTTTCGTTTCTGTTGTTGCATCTGCATTTGCACTACTATACATAACTCCTACACTCGCTGCAACATCCCCCAGCGCCAAATCAGCATGCTCAGTCCTGGAGAAACAGTACCCCAAGCAATACGCCGACAGTGTCATTGAGATATCGAACCTCGCCCTTGGAGTGACCTACACTGAGCAGCTCCACGAATACTGGTCCCAAGCGAACGCCGACAATGTGCCAGCATGCATGTTCTTCCCGAAGACTGCCCAAGACATTCAGTTTGCTGTCCAGGTCTTGAACAACTTCACCGATGTACCTTTTGCCATAAAGGGTGGTGGACATAACCCCAACCGTGGCTACAGCAGTACCAAAGGCGGCATCCTCATTGCTACCGAGCCGAACATGGCAACGACAACGCTCGACAGCAACAACTATGCGCACATTGGACCAGGCTCAAGATGGATCGATGTGGCAACCGCACTTGACCCATACAATCGTGCTGTTGCGTCTGGTCGATTGGGACATGTCGGAGTAGCAGGTCTTACCTTGGGAGGCGGTCTCAGTTTTCTGAGCACTGAACATGTAAGCGCAAACCTCATCACATTTATGAGTAAGATAGTAACGTAAGGCAGGGCATGACCGCAGACACCGTCGTCGAATACGAGATCGTCACCGCCCAGGGCCAACTCACCAAAGCCAACAAGAACCAAAACTCCGACATCTTCTACGCCCTAAAAGGCGGCGGGAACCAATTCGCCATCGTGACCTCCTTCGTCCTCGAAACCTTCCCAATCGGCCAAGTCTGGGGCGGGCACAAAATCTACACGCTCGACCAAAAAGACGCCCTGATCAAAGCAACCCACAACCTCGTCTCGGACTACCACGACACCAAAGCCGCCGTAATCGTAACCTTCTCCACAACCCTCGACACCCTCGCCAACGTCTTCGTCGTCTTCTTCTACTACAACTCCCCCGCCGGCCCGGGTTCCATCCTCGACGAATTCAACGCCATCCCCGCCCTAGTCGACGCAACGAAAGGCCCCCGCTCGTACAAAGACCTCATCGACTCCAACTCCTTCTTCTCCCTCGACGGCATGCGCTATCTCATCCGCACGGGCACATTCCCCAACCTCCCCGGCGCCGACGGTCTAGACCTCTACAACAACATCTTCGACTCCTGGTTCTCGCTCGCGAAATCCTACCAAGGCAAACAGATCGACAACTACGTCTTCTCTCTCGCCTATCAACCCATGCCCTATCAACTCCAGTCCGCTAGCGTCAACGCCCCCAACGGTGTCAACCTCCTCGGTCTCGACCCTGCCTACGGCGATAAGATCTTCATGGAATACGACGTTTCTTGGTTGCTCGGGACCACGGATCAGGCAGCTGCGGCGGATATTACGAATATTACTATGCCGGCGGAACAGTATGCGAAGGGGAAGTATGCGAACTCGAAGCCGACGCATTACAGTGGGGGTGATACGAGGACGACGAATTTCAATCCGCTGTTTATGAATGATGCTATGTACAATCAGGATCCGCTGAGGACGTATGGCGAGCAGACGTATCAGCGGTTGAAGGGGATTCAGAGGCAGAGGGATCCGAATGGGTTGTTGAGTCAGAGACAGGGTGGGTTTAAGTTTACTTAAAGATGGCAATGGATTTTGAAGGAAATGAAGAAACAGAAGCATTCGATAGTCCTTGCAAGCCACAGGTTTGAATCCACAAAGACGAGATCTGACTTTCTCAATTTCCAAAAAAGAAACATCCTAATCTCTATTACCCAAATCATACTTCACTCCGGACCTACCTATCCATCCAACCCTCCCCTCCCCAAAACCTCCTCCATCCTCCTCCTCTCAACCCCCCTCGCAGTCTCCAAAAACGGCCTCGCCGCCCCACTCGGCAACCTCTCAATATGCCTCCCCCACTCCTCCGTCATCCTCTCCAAAATCGCCCCACACTCCCTCCCCTCCATCCTCGCTTCCTGCAACTTCCTCCACGTCGGCGCGAGAACATAATCAGGACCCAAAATCCACGAGTGCAAAATGCAAAGAATCTTGTTAATATGATCCGGCAGCTCGCGGTCTTCTTCCTCGCGCAGGCGTTCGAGGATGGCGGATTCGTTGGGAAAGGCGTGCACGGTTGGGTGGAGGGTTTTCTGGTGCGAGAGGACGGTGTAGATGTTGTGGAAGGGGGCGTCGGTGAATGTGATTTTTAAAGATGGCGGGAGGGAGGGGGAGGTTAGTTTGAATTGGGCCAGGTCGGTGCAGGTTAGGGTGAAGCCGTGGTCTGCTTGGAGGTGCGTGCTGCCGATTCCCCGGATTGTGGCTTTGATGAAGGCGAATTCTCGGTGGTGGTTGTGGTAGTCGATTGTGACGGTTTGGAGACGGGGGAGGGTGGTTAGGGCGGCTATGAAGCCTGCTGCGTTGGGTTTGCAGACGTCACAGCAGCCTTCTAGGAAGAGGTTGTTGCCACCGGAGAAGGAGGAGCATCGTATCGATTGGCTGAAGTTCCGGATCAGGAGATGTCGGACTCGGTCTCGTCGTAAGGGAGTTTGCAGTTCGGGATCGGTGTCTTGACAGAAGTCGTTGCGCGTGGTGAGGATTGTGTTGAAGTCGTAGAAGATTGGGAGGGCTTCTGAGTAGATTTGATGGTTTGCGCGGAGGATTGAGGTGTTTTTTGATCCGGCTACTATTTGCCGGAGTTTGAGGGGGCGGGAGAAGGTGAGGATGTATTCGTAGATTTTGAGGCGGAGCTCGGCTGGTATGCGGGAGAGGAGGAGACATTCTTGGGGATTGTTGTCTTCCATGATGGTTGGAGTCTTGTGATGGGAGTAGAAGATGGCGATTGGAATGGACCCCTCAATGAGGAGGAAGGAGAGGCGATAAGGATTTGGAAGGGTCGTTTGGACGAGGTTGCACCGTGCAGGCAATTAACCTTTGAGCAAGCTATTTTGCGTATCTTCTCTCAAGACAAATGTAAGATATTCGCTTGATTGATGGATGAGGTGAGGTCGTGGTCATTCACTCGCAGTCCGAGATAGTGGATCTACCCGCAGTGACCCTGGCAACCGGCTCTGGACCCGCATCGGCTCGGAGCAAAGGCGGCGCCCCCACGTCCTTCAGCTGCAGGTGCGACAAACGTTCCTGAACTCAAATCGCAGCCCAGAGCTGGCGATGGTGCAGCGTCTGCTTTGTGTTTTGGATGCGACCCGGCTTGGACAGCTGCGTCTGTAACACCACCGCTGGGCGGAATCACAACATCGCTGACCTCACCACCACCCACCCCCCTCCTCCCCCTCCTCACCGCACCGCCCCTCTCGAGCCTGGACTGCCCGATACCTCTCCCCTCGCCGACCAGGCGCCCCGAGCGCAATGGCGTTTTTGTTCCGGAATCGACAGAGGTCCGCCTTGGACCTGACCAAAGCGACCAAAGAACTGCTGCAGAGACTGACCAAAGATGACGGGCAAGCTGCAAAGGTGCACACCAAAACCTTCACCGCAATTAACATGGCTCACCTACCCGCTTTACAGGTGGAAGAGGACCTCGCCCGCAACCTCTCCCAGATGAAAACCATCCTGCAGGGCACCCCCGAAGCCGAGCCCACGCCCGACAACATCTACTCGCTTGTCAGCGCCCTCCTCTCCGAATCTCTCCTCCCTACTCTCGTCGACAATATCCACCGCCTGCCCTTCGAAGCTCGAAAGGACACCCAGACCATCATCTCGAACGTCTTCCGGTTTAGAAACCCGGGGTCGACATCGAGTGAACCGGATGCTCTGAAGGAAGTCCTTCGTCGTCAGCCCGAAATCGTCATCGCACTATGTAAAGGCTACGAGAGAAGAGAAAGCGCGAGTCCATGTGGAGGGATCTTGAAAGAGGCATTGAAATGGGACGCTGTAGCGGCAGTGATCCTCTACGACGAGCCAAGCAGCGACGGCCGGACAATCGATATTTACAACGATGTTGATGTGACCGCACCGGCTTCAGGCGAAGGGGTCTTCTGGAAGTTCTTCGACTGGATCGACAAGTCTTCTTTTGAAGTCAGCGCCGATGCATTTGATTGTTTCCGCCTCATCCTGACAAAACACAAACAACTCGTCGCGCAATACATCACGACCAATTTCGACCTGTTCTTCAGCAGGTACAACGAGGTGTTGGTCAAGAGCGACAGCTACGTGACCAAGAGACAATCAATAAAACTGTTGGGAGAATTGCTGCTAGATCGGCAGTTCTACGAGGTCATGTGTCGATACGTTGAGTCGGGGGATAATCTGAAGCTCATAATGTGGCAATTGAAGGACGATCGGCGGATGGTGCAGTATGAGGCGTTCCATGTCTTCAAGGTGAGTACATCCACAGCAATCAAAATCACAAATCTTTGGCTAACCTTGGTGGGGTTAAAGATCTTCGCCGCCAACCCCAACAAATCCCCCGAAGTCCAAAAATTCCTCATCATGAACAAACAACGCCTCCTCAAATTCCTCCCGCGATTCCTCGAAGAACGAACCGACGACGATCAATTCAATGACGAGAAAGCGTGGCTGGTGAAAGCTATCGGCAATCTCCCAGATACCACGGCTGGCATTCGAAGTCCCAGTGGACCTCAGCAGCAACAGAGCAGTGTTCCGTCTACCCAAGTGAGGTCATGAGAGAGGTGTTAGGCGTTTTTGAAGGGTCTTGTTCAGAAGCAAAAAGGGTGGGAGTCTGGTTGTTCAATGGGTTCAATGATATCAGGATTGCAATGATTGGATGAGCATGAGTGAGAGACAGACAGTGAGCAGTAGCTGTATTGCTTGTAACAATGGCAGAAACGAATGGATTGAACATCGCTGTCTATTGAAGAGTACCTCAGTCTTCATTTGCCCATATCCCAGCAGAACCTAAGACAACGTTGGACGGAGGAGCCTGCCGTGCATATTGAAGTCTACACCTACATTTGCGAGTCCTAGATCGCTGTATCGCTGTGTTGCGGTCCGCTCTCAACAAGGCAATCGATGACTGTTGGAGTATCTTGCAACTGAAGAGCTGGATTGAGGATGGCATGCATGTGGTTGCGTATTTGTGCTCTTGCCACATCGCAAGCCTCACATCAATCTTGACCTCATGATGCGAAGAAGCCTTGCAGGATGATGTCGTAGTGGCGGCCCCGAGGTGCTGGCGACGGTTTTCTCGTATTCGACGCGCCTCACTCATGCCCTTCGGATTCACGCGCTTCGTATATTGCCACAATTGCGCGTACGCACGTGGTTCAGCACTTCACATGTCAGTGTTGATTAATAGTGAGAACTTGAGTTAGGAAGGTAGGTTTAGTACAAGGGCGACTTGTCGAGTTAGCCTCTGCGCGTGGAAGGGACATCCGATGCCGCGCACTGGCAGTTTGTGCCGAATCAAGTTTGAGATCTGGCCGATGACGATTGGGAGAATCCACTTTCAATTTTGGTGTTTGGGTGTTTTGCCGGAGTGAAGGCGTAGACGCGGTGGCTATTTTGTTCGGAGGGAATGCCGATGGATGGGGAGTTGAATCCCGAAAACATGTTGGCGATGAATTTTGACGGCAGGTGATATCGCTGACTGGATTAGTAGAGCATGTCAGCGAGATATGACCTTTCAGCCGCAAGTGCAGTGAGGTGCAGCAAAAGATGCGAAGCGCGAGGAGGAGGTGACGTCGAATTGGCTCTTCGCCGGCGCTCCGCACAGCCAGCAAGGAGAAGGCTGCGGGCGTTGCCGTACGGATCCCCATGACGTCGGCTGCTCAGCTCCCACCTCCTGCGCTCAGACGGACGGGATAATGCTGGCAAAGGGGATGAAGAGACTTCTGTAGGGCGAGCAAGTCAGAGTCAATGAATATTATTGCTGGTCTGAATCGTGATGTTGAACGCCTTGCGATTTGTTATGGTCGAGAAATGTCGGTTGAGAGTGGTAGCGACTGCCGACCAGACTCCCGGCGACTGTGAGACAATCACATCACTCGGTCCGCTGCGTCGGGTCGGCGAAGAAGTGGTCGCCTTTTGTTGTGCGCCTTGCGTCCAAACAATCGTTGCCAGCTCGCCAAACGAAGAGCTGGTTGCCACGGCAGAGGACAGCGCAGAAGCAGATAACGCTTTGAGAAGGCTGCCACGGCGGGATCATCGGTGCAGGCGTGGGTGTGTTTAGTTTAGGTGCAAGTGGTTCTTGCGGCTAGCGCTGCCACTCCCATGCTGCCAGCTGCGTGCCAGGCGCGACTGTTGGGAGAGATAGGGACTGTGCCTGGACGTCTCTGCTGTCGCGGCGTGTGGAACAACATCGACGCGGTGGCGGAGGCGGGCGTCGTGATATTTGTGGGCGGTGATCGTGTTGTTTGCTGATTGTGCCTGAAGGACAGGAGAGGAGGCCGTGCAGGGTCTGGCCAGCCCTGCCGACGACGTCACTCCTTGAGTGCACGCTAGAGGTTCTGCTAGCGATCCGCCTGTGCAGTGTGGCCCATCTCTCTGACGCTTTTCCCACGCACCACCACCGTCTCCCAAACTCTACGCCGGGCGCTCCTCCGATGCGGTCGCTGACCACTCCCCATACCACCCGCCCTGCTCGTTGCTTGCTGAGAGCCTGGCACGCCCGCGCGGCCACTGGACCGCCGCTGGACGTGTCGCGCAGCGATGCAGGAGCACGACGACAGCGACCCGACGCCCACTGAGGCCCCGCCACGTCCCCAGGCTCCCGAGACCTCCCCCTCGTCATCGCAAGCCCGCCCTCAGCTCCAGCGCACGCCGCCCGGCAGGCTTTCAGAGATCAATCGCAGTCCAGACGATGGCCCTCCTACTGCGATGCAAGACAAGTCTGGCGTATCAAGCAACGATGGCACGGCACCAGATCATAAGAAATCTACCCGGCCGAGTGCCTCCAGGAGCGGCAGTTCACAAAAGGGCAAGAGCAAAAGCATTGCCCAAGCACCGCAACATGGCAATCTAGAGCAGATCAAGGACCAGCTCAGCGCCAAGATGCTGGCTCAGAGCCGGCTGCGCAGAAGTTACGGCAGCAGCACGGCATCCAAGGGAGACGGCAAACGCGTGTCTCCCATCCGGGAGGAGGAAGGCACATCGGAGCCGTCGCTCAATGCCGTGCTCGGCGATGAACCCGTCCGAACGTCATCCACGGTTTCCACAGAATCGACCGAATCCAACCGTACCATCAGAGGTAGTGTCCCTGCCACGCCGGCTGCTGCACCGCTACGAACTCCATCCTATCCCTTCCCATACGTCCCAGGCACACCCAGATCATGGTCGACTTCATTCCACCAGCCGTTTACCTCGCTATCTCCAACAACATCTAACCAAATGAGCAATGACCAGTCCACTCCCAGGAAAGGTAGTCTCGACTGGCGGTCTGGAGGGTCAACACCCGCGATGAATCCTGCTTTCATGCAGTTCGGCTTTGGCGCCGACTTTGGACCTGAGGACCCTCGATATCCGACGCCTAATCTGTACGATCTCATCTTACAGCTCAACGCCGAACCTGGTCTAGAGCAATGGTGGACGGCTGTCACCAACATCTTGCACGACCATTTCAAGGCCGACCGCGCGACCCTGATCCAGCCTGTCGACCCTACTGATATTGAGAATGTACCTTGGGGACAGAAGGCAACGTTCAGTATGAACGGTCGTGAGGACTTCGTGCCGCATTCGACCATCGTAGAGCAGTCGCGGGCTGGTGGACTGCAAAGACCAGAATTCGTACTGCGCGAGCCTTCCACTGAGACGCCCACCGATATTGCTCCTCAAAAGCTGCATCCCGAGCGATTGCGCCCTCGGCTTGAATCGCGGCATTCGTATGCTGGGCATGGCCGCGAAGTTAGGGACGTTCTTGGTATTGTCAATGACCCACCTAACCGCGCTCGACCTTCAGGACCGCAACGCACAGTCACGCATGCGCCAGGCATGACCACTGTCGGTCACGGAAGGTTTCAGCCGCAGCGATACCCTTCAGCGACGAGCAATCCCCACGGTACCTTGAGTGACCAGGACTTCAGCAGCATAGATGGCGGTGTCGATGCTGGTCCCTACGCGAGCGTGTTTGACACTCTTCGTGCGTTGGATCATGAGAATCATCCGCTTATTGAGCCAGCTGGTATCAATCGTGTTTTAGAGCGCGGTAGAGTCGTCACTGTCACGAGAGATTACGCTGCACAACCATCAAATGCCCCTCTATCGCAATCCGCACCAGAGTCATCATCGAAGCCTGGGAAGCCGTTTGGCAACTATCGAAGTGTCTTCGCCTCTGATAATTGGCCCGACGCACGCAAGGAATACGAGGAGTATGAGCAACACCCAGTATCCCCTTGGCAGGCATCACCAGCGCCATCACCGGCAATCCAGAACGACGAGGAGGCCAACCCGTTCTTCTCACCTGATGACACTCAAGTCGACGAGGCTTTTCAGCCTGCTACCAGTCCCAAAGACTACACTCAATATGATCAAATGGAGGCAATCGGAGTCGACCGTGCGAATACTGTCATTCATGTTCCTCTGGTACATCCTACATGGTCTCAGCCCATGCAGTCGCTCAGAATGACACCGCGATCCAGGGACCGACCAGAGAATCTGCAAAGGAGTAATACTATTGACCAGGACAGGAAGGCCCCTATCGCGATCATTTCGATACTTTCTCCGGCCACGCCGTATCCAAACAATCTGGTGCAATCATTGTCGCTTCTCGGACCACACCTCGCAACATCTTTCGCGATAGCTCAGCAATTCTCGAACCATCACGTGCAACCTGTGACCATTCGGCATCGCCGAACTGCCAGCGGCAACTTTGTGCGCAGTGCGCCGATGACGATAGAGCCTGCGTCTCTTGAAGACATCGCGCAGGCAGAGGTCGAGCAGCCGCCCGGATCAGTATCTGGCAGCATGACAAGCCCGTCCGACTACTCGGGTCGCTCGAAAGCAAGTCCTTCTGGGTCTATCGTTGGCACTCCCGGATGGGATCCCGCCTCTCACGGTTGGACTCAAAGCCGATCTGTCGCTGGCACTCCCGCAATCACTGGCTCGGAAATGGTTGACAACTATTTCGAGGTGAAGAAGCAGCGGTCAGGCCAACGCAGTGGCAGCATTGCGGGCAGTTCTACAACACCCGCAAGGCCCAAGAGACCATCGGGAAGCGAGAATAAACATGGGGCTGAAGATGATACAAAGCCTTTCCAGAGCGATCGAAGATCCAAGGGCAGTTCAAGTACAAAGGAGGACAAATCTCCCGCTCAGTCAATTACCAGAGAGCGCAGTCCGTCTGTCACAGCAGAGGGTGCGTCCCCTTCTCGAGCCATCCGGCCTACGATGCCCGCGTTCCCAGACTTCAAGGAGAGCAAGCAGCACTCCCTTCTTCACTCATACGGCGCTGATTTCCAGACCTCTTTCGGCGGCTTCACTCCTCTGACGCCAGCTGAAGCACGGACGCCAGGATTCACGCATGCTCGCAAGGGTAGTTTCCCAGAGGACATGCCACCGCCGTCGGAGCGACTACTGCGCACCATCATCGATTCTGTTCCGGTACAGATCTTCACGGCTCAGCCGGAAACAGGCATGCTCAGCTGGGTGAATTCCAAGTTTCTCATCTATCGGGGCCAGGAACCTCGTCAGGTCCTAGGGGATCCTTGGCAAGCCATCCATCCCCAGGATCGTAGAGAGTTCCTGCCAGCTTGGCAACGCTCCCTCCGCACGAATCAGCAACTGCAGCAAAAGGTGCGCCTGCAAAGGTTCGATGGCAGCTATCGATGGTTCTATGTCAGAGCGGCGCCGCTGAAGGATAAGAGGCAGAAGGTCGTTCATTGGATCGGGACTATGATGGATTTCCACGAGCAGCAATTGGCAGAGATGAATTCCGCTCGTCAACAAGAGACTGCTGCTTCTGAAGCGAAGTATCGTGCTCTTGCAAATTCATCGCCACAGATTGTCTTCGCCGTTAACAAGATCCGGGGCGTGACCTTTTGCAACACGCAATGGCTTCACTACTCCGGTCAGACAGAAGCTGAGGCGCTCGGCGTCGGGTTTATGGAGCATGTGCACCCTGAAGATCTCGCAAAGTGCAGACTACCGACATTCGACGAGAATTCGAACAAGCCTACGAACGTTCCAACCTCTCTGCCTACCGAGCCGCAACGAACCGTTTCGCAGTCAAACACATCTTCTAGTGGATCATCAGAGACGGAGAAGGGACCTAGTTCTGGCTCGGATGAATCATCATCTCCCATTGCTCAACTGCCGCAACGCAAGCTTTCGGAGTTGGCAAGCACGGGTATTCTCAAGGTTTCTCGAGATGCCGACGGACGGCCGTCCTACTCCACTGAGGTGCGGCTCAAGTCCAAGGACAACAACTTCAGGTGGCACTTGGTCCGGATCTTGCTTGCCGATCCTCTCCTACACGATGAGGAGGAAACTTGGTATGGCACGTGTACGGATATCAACGACCACAAGACGCTGGAACGTGATCTGAAGGAGACGATGGACGAGAAATCCCGATTCTTGAGCAACATGTCCCACGAGATCCGCACCCCATTGAACGGCATCACCGGAATGGTCAACTTCCTCATCGACAGTAGCCTGACCGCTGAGCAGATGGAGCATGTCAACATCATTAGGGCAAGTACCGAGGGGCTTCGAGGTTTGATCAACGATATTCTGGATCTTTCAAAGGCTGAAGCGGGCATGATCCAGCTCAGCATGGACTGGTTGTACGTCAGGGCTCTTATCGAAGAAGTCAACGATTTGACTTCCGCCATGGCCATCGACAAAGGACTGGAACTCAACTACGTTGTCGAAGAGGACGTACCGCCACAGATCAAAGGAGACAGGTTCCGCATCCGACAGATCCTCTTGAACATCGTTGGCAACGCCATCAAATTCACGGCTAGGGGCGAGGTGTTTGTTAGGTGCAGCCTCCTCGTCGACGCCATAGAATTGGCGCAGAACGAGGCGTTCATCAAATTCGAAATCATCGATACTGGTCGCGGGTTCACGGATAAGGAAGCCGAATACCTTTTCAAGCGATTCAGCCAGATCGACGGCAGCAGCACGAGACAACACGGTGGAACTGGTTTGGGGCTGGTGATTTCGAAGCAACTGGCGCAACTCCATGGCGGAGACATGAGCGCCAAGGGTGTGCCTGACAAAGGCTCAACGTTCACGTTCTACATCAAGACGACCGTACCATCCAAGCACGATCAGCCACCACCGCCCACTCCGAGTGCTCACAGTCTACCTGTGCCTCCATCTCCAGGACCAATACCAACTCCAACCGCTACGCCATCCTTGACCAAGGTACCTTCTGCGCCACTGCCGGGTGAGACGCAGGCGAAGCCATCACCCAAGTTCCTGGCCGAAGTCACTGCCTCTCCTTCTCCGGGCGATGCTGGTAGGGACTCCCCGTCTGTCTCGTCAGCAAGCTCCGATCCTTCGGTTCGCTCCGCAGCAAGAACAAGCAGTCTACGTTCGGAGCGGTCGTCGGCGTCTTCGATAGTACCTGATCCATCTACGTCGAGTGCTCCGATGAAGCTTGCTCTGCCAAAGGATGATAAGACCAACGCCAGCGATACCTCGCCTTCATCTGAGTCTGCCGCTTCTAATACCTCGGTCGAAACGGTGAAAGCAGCATCTGGAGCTTTGAGCCCGCCAATGTTCAACATTCTTGTCATTGCTCCTTTAAAGTACAGTCGTGAGGCAACGGTGCAACACATCGACAAGACATTGCCCAAGAATGTGCCACATGCGATAACATCGCGCAAGGACTTGAACGATGCGAAGGATTTGCTCGGTGATGAGGGAAGGCCCTTGACCTTTTCGCACATCGTTGTGGTGCTCCAAGATATTGAGCAGATCACTGCACTGATGGAGAAAGTTTTCTGGTCAACGACTACGACTACAGCTATCGTCCTCATCACAGACCTTGCTCAGCGAAGGAAGATCATGGAGCAAGCGCCGAATTACAACTATGATCAGCTGGTCAACGACCGAAGACTGAGATTCGTCTTCAAGCCATTGAAGCCCTCACGATTCGGTCTGATATTCGACCCACAGAAGGAACGAGAGATGAGTTTGGATCGGAACCAGGACAGCGCGCAACAGGTTGCCGTCAACCAAAAGCAAGTCTTTGAGGAATTGACACGCAGGCTTGGCAATAAGGACAAGCGAGTGCTCCTCGTCGAAGACAATCGCGTCAACCAGATGGTAATTCTCAAATTCCTGGCCAAAGTCTCCATCAAAGCCGACACAGTCCTGGACGGCGTCCAGTGCACCGACAAGGTGTTCTCGCAGCCACACGGGCACTACTCCATCATTCTTTGCGATCTGCACATGCCGAACAAAGACGGCTACCAGACCTGCAAGGAGATCCGTAAGTGGGAGAAGAGGAACAAGTACCCGCACCTGCCGATCATCGCCCTGTCGGCCAATGTCCTCGGAGACGTCTACCAGAAATGCGCCGAGGCGGGATTCAACAGCTACATGACCAAGCCGGTTGACTTCAAGGAACTCAGCACGGTGCTGATGACTTTTATGGATCCTAGCGATCCGAGCAAACCGCATGAGTTCATGAAGCTTAAAAGGGGACATCATCATGGGGCTCTGGCTTCCTCGTCGATGAGGTGAGCCAACCACAACAAACGCACACAGAGATGAAAGATCATGAAGGAAGATTGGGAGGGGCGTTCCATTTTGGGAGCGAAAGAGCGATACTGCTTTCACATCATTGTCCTGGCGGCACAGCGAAGCAAGCGACACATTGATATTAGCGAAGGCGCTCACAGAAAGACTCACTTTTTTGCGACACTTGCATTGGCATGCATAGACAGGATGGAAACGGCCGGAGATTCGACTTTTGATTTGTTGATTGGGGGTTTGGGCTTTGAGTTCTTCTTGCATTTTCAGGAGCTTATGAGCATGAGAAGAGCAGGCGGATTGGTGAACTTTCTGGAGGGTGGACTATTTCGACTGTATAACTAAAACTCACACCATTGCTGGAGGGAGGACGGTTGTTCGGTTTGGCGACTTCTTGATGGAGGTCTCATGAGCTTTTTAACCTAACCTAATATCTTTTTGATTCTGGCTTTTCGTCCTTGACTTCTGGGGTTGATTGAGTAGTTTTTAGATGGAACGTATCGATACCCTGGTTTTTTCTTGTTCTTCTTGATTAATTGTTCTCTCTTCGCGGTCTTTCAATCGATGTTCGGCTGTCTTCAAGAAGATCTCCTCACTTCGCTGGATGAGGAAGGTTCGACTGCCGAGGTTGGAGGCAAGCAACTTTTAACCTCACCTCTTCATGTCAAACACACCATGTTCGTTCCCTCTTCAATTCTTCGTTTGATCACTCTCACAGCAGATCATAGACTGCTAGACTGAAGACAAGATGCCCGAACGAATCCCTCCCCGACCGATCAAAAAGATCCTGGTGGCGAATCGGTGAGCTCAGTGGCTTCTGCTTTCTACTTCCCATCGAGAGACATACTAACAACCCAACTCCCAGAGGCGAAATCGCCGCCCGCATCCTCTCAACATGCCGCGAACTAAACCTAGAAACCTACTCTCTCTACACCGAAAACGACATCTCGCACACCTTCAACGCCGGGCACGCCATCCAACTGTCCTCGCCAGCGGATTACATGTCCGTCGACGGCATGCTCTCCATAGTCCAGAAACACGGCATAGACGCCGTGCATCCCGGTTATGGATTTCTTTCTGAGTCGGCGGATCTGGCGGCAAGGATGGCGGAGATTGGGGTTATGGTTATTGGACCTGGGGCGGAGAATTTGGCGAGGACGGGGGATAAACTCGAAGCGAGGAAGTTGGCGGAGAAGTGTGGTGTGCCTTGTTTGCCGGCTTTTACGCGACCTACGGGGCAGGTTGGGGAGGTTGAACGTTTCGCCAAAGAAAACGGACTCCCCATCATGGTTAAGGCTGTTGATGGGGGTGGCGGTAGGGGGATTCGACTAATTCGAAAGGCTGAGGATTTGCAGGGGTTGGTGAAGAGAGCGGTAGAGGAGAGTCCGAGTAAACAGGTCTTTGCCGAGAAGGCTGCTGTTGATGGGTTTCGACATGTTGAGGTGCAGATTTTGGGGGATGGGAAGGGGAATGTGAGGCATCTTTGGGAGAGGGAGTGTAGTATTCAGCGGCGGTATCAGAAGGTTGTGGAGTTGGCGCCGAGTATGTGTGCAGACAGGAATGTTGTGAAGCCAGTTATTGAGGCGGCGGTTAGGATTGCTAAGGAGGTGAGTTATTACATCCCATCAGGCTGTGCATGATGCTGACATTTTTGGGATGTAGGTGAACTACGCCAGTCTGGGGACTTTCGAATTCCTTCTCAACCCACAGACGAAGGAGTTCTTCTTCTTGGAAATCAACCCCCGTCTGCAAGTCGAACACACAATCACGGAATCCATCTGCTCGACCGACATCGTCAAAGCCCAACTCCGCCTGGCCCAAGGCGCCTCCTTCGAAGAAACCGGCCTTGAAGGCCTATCCCAAGACCCCCTGGCCCCACCACCCCAACACTCCATCCAGCTCCGCGTCACAGCCGAAGACGTCGAGAAGAACTACACCCTCAGCATCGGCAAGATCCAATCCTTCCACTTCCCCTCCGGCGTCGGAACGCGCGTGGACACAGCTCTGGTCCCCAACGCCCCAGCAATCGTAACAGCAGACTTCGACTCCGTGATAGCCAAAATCATAATCACAGCACGAACCTGGCCCGACGCCGTCAGCAAAGCCCGTCGCGCACTGCAAGACACTTCCGTCACAGGAATCCAAACAAACCTCCCCCTCCTCCGCGCCATAGTCTCCCATCCAGACTTCGAAGCCGGAAACTGCGATACTCAATGGCTGGAATCACACCACGAGGAACTCCTCTCGCTCTCAAGGAAATTCCCCGACGTGGCGAACCCACTACACAACCTCGTCCAAACCTCCTCCTCGTCCTCAGCATCCGCAGCCCTGGCAGGAGGCAGCGCAGGCCCAACATTCAAAAAAGACGACGCCTGGAAAATCACCCTCGCTCCCAAGAACTCATCCTCAAAGGAAAAACAAACGCACCACCTCCAACTCTCCAAACTCCTCCTCCAAGACTTCCCCACAACCCTCTCCGCCGAAATCCTCTACACCCTGCCCTCGCAAAAGCCCGCCCCGTACACCCTCACTTTGAACTCAACAACCGCCTCCGGATCCGCAATGTCCTCCTCACATCCCCAAGGAAACAAATCAGACCCTTCGCATATAATCCTGCCCCTTTCAGGAAAACTGGTAGAAGTTCTGGTAGACGCAGGAGATGTAGTGAAAAAGGACGAAGCGGTGTGTGTAATCAAGCAGATGAAGATGGAGGTCGAGGTGCGGAGTCATAGAAAAGGTGTTGTGACTTGGGTGACGGAGGCGGAGGATGGGGAGGACGTTGCTGAGGGGATGTTGGTGGCTGTTGTTGGGGAGGGGAAAGTTGGGAGTAAATTGTAGATATGATGGATGATAGATGACTTTAACGAAATGATATTCTGTCTCCTCTGTTGAGTTTCAAGAGTAGATCAAGGAGATAGGAAAGGTCTGAATACTGTCGCTGTTTCGTGGGTAAACTGTCTATTTCGTGCTGGTCATAATCATCGTAAAAAGCGGTCGTCGTATCATCATAAACTGCAATGCAAAGCACAATCCCCGTCTCATCCATCTTAGGCCAAAAGTAAGAAGCATCATTCCAATGCAAGAAACACCCCCCTTCAACGTCGATCACGATGCCTGCGTCTGCTAGACCGGCCTTCGTCATCGTCCTCACCACCCTGTCCGCCCAAAAGTCCGCCCACCAGTCCCTTAAAAAGATTGCCGGCGCCACCTTGGCCGCCCAGCAGCTCGTTGATCTTCTGCGCAAGAGGGTCCTCGGCCTTGCGGTTACCGTTCTCATCGAATCGGTCTGGCAACTCCACGGTATCGTCGGAGTCATCGTCGTTGCCGCCGCGTTCCCTCTCCCTGTCTCGATCCCTGTCATGGCCTCTTCTCTCACGATCATCACCATCCTCACGATGCGAGCGATGATGGTGCGAGTCCCGCTCCCGTTCCTTATCCTTCCGCTTGCTGCGCCTTCGGTGCTTGCGATCGTCACTATTCTCAGTATCACTTTGACGTTGCTCTGAAGGATCGCCACGCTTAGCGTCGTCCTTTCGTCGGGTAGCCTCCGGTGAGTGTGCGACATTTGAATCAAGGTCGAACCTCACTCGACTGGTAGAGCGCGGGCGCGGCGTGGCTAAACCATCTACAAACTTTAAGTCAGTATACCTGTCTCGCATGTCACAAACTCAGTCTAACGGGTCCTTCAGGACATACCCGCTTCCTGAGACTCGCGCTCTTGTTCAACGTCGTGACTGGGCGCACTCACATTCTCAGGGTCTGGTCTGCCTCGCCCTCTTCCATGATCCTGTGCTCCGTAACGAGGATCGCCTGCGAAGGTGTCGTTGGGATAAGGTTGTCCTAGGTTGGCGTCGCTATTCCCGTAGGCACCATGGGTTGCATCGTACGGGTGCTGTCCAGGTGGCTGGTTGGCGTAATCTGCTGGGTTATATGCCGGATAGTTTTGCTGCTCGGGGTACTGAGCATTGTCACCAGTGGGTGGTGGTGGAAAGTAGTTGCTTGAAGGGTATTGCTGTTGACCGTACCCCTGATTTTGCTGATATGGTGGGTAGCCATTGTCGACCATGGGAGGTGGGCTGTAAGGATCTTGAGCATAAGCTCGGTTGTAGTACTCGTCGTCTACAGGACAGGTCAGTGTACTGATCACAACTCAATTTCAGACCGTGACTTACGATCAGGTCTCCTCCTCTCCGCCTCGACTTTGCTGCGCTCACGGTGCTTGCCAATCTCATGTGCAGCGAGACCGCCAACACCAGCAGCAGCGCCCAACTCAGCGGCACGTCGACCACGAGATCGGCTGCGGCGGCGTCTTGTATCGGGACTGCTATCGGCACTTCCGCCACGTCGACGATAGAGACCAGGCTCTTCGTCGCTGTAGTAGCCGTGGCGGTCATCGGGATAGACAGGGTCATGGCCGTATGCTATCAAACCGGGCCGACCGTCAACACTCCTCCTGTCATCGCCAGGGTATGGAGCCGGGACGGACCTACTCCTTGACCGGCTTCGGCTGTGCCGACGCCTTCCCCTGTGCATCTCATCTTCGATGATTGCATCCTTCTTCGCTTCCTTGTTCGCCTTGTTCTTTTCGTAGAGACCGGCGAGTGCAGCACCTCCCAATCCTGCTGCCGCAATAGGAACACCTTGCCGGATGCGAGACTTACTGCGTTCTTTGCCACCTCTGCTGCGAGAACGAACCTTCTCCCAAATGCCTGCAGCGGCCGCGGATGCCAGACCTGCTTGTGCGATGCGACGGTTGCGATGTTCGGGGTCACGATGCTCGGACTGTCCACGGCGAGTGTCGTCCGAGAAGTAGGTGTCGACACTACCACGTCTTCTCCTCGATCGGCTTCGGCGGTGATGATGATGATCGTCCTTCACAATGATCTCATTCTTGTTCCCACGATTCTTCAAAGCGTAGCCCGCCAACGCCCCGACAGCAGCGACAGCGGCCAGGCCACCAAGTTGTTGTCCGCGGGTGAGTGAGTCTAAGCCACGGTCCTTGCTCCTCGATCGTGAGCGACGTTTGCGTCTGCTACCTCGCTCATCACTCCGTGAGCGACTTCTAGATCGGCGGAAGCTGCGCATGCTTCTGGCTCTGCTCAGGGCTTCAGCACCCAGGGCACCAACGGCAGCACCGCCAAGCGCACTCCTCGCTCTGCCGCCAACTTCTTTACCCTCACTCTTGCGGTGATGCCGGAGGATTTCCGCAGCTCCGATACCAGCGATAGCGCCTTCGGCCAAGTGGCGCTTGTGATGCGGATCTCTATCGCCTTCAACGGTGCGCTCACGTCGGACGTATTCGTAGCTGTCGTCGCTGCTGTAGTTTGAAGCACTGTCGCGAGGTCGTATCTCTGTCTTACGGTCGTAGCTGTCGCTTCGTCTCCTTCGCTCTACAATGCGGCGCTCGTAAAAGTAGTCTTCTTCGGGCTCCTTGGCTGGCTCCGGCTCGGGCACTGGTACAGGGACTGGCGCCGGTGGTTCCTCCTTCTTGACCAGCGATCGGCTTTCGTCCCTCTCCTCCTTGACGACTTCTTTGCGCTCAACGAATTCGTACTGCGGCTCTTCACGGCGAATGATAATCTTTTGCGGCTCCCGGCGTTCTTCGCGGATAATAATCGGTTGCTGAGGTGCAGGCTCCCGAATGATGATTGGCTGCGGTGCGGGCTGGGCAAAGTATTCGGTGCTCTTGCTATACTTCTCCAGCTCGTATGGACGTTCTCTTGGTGGGGAATATTCTCGGTCCCTCTCGAAACGGAACTCGCGGACGCGCTCCGGTGACGGAGGAGATGGAGCACGCACGATTTCCGTGTCCCTCTCGACCACCTTGTATTCGCTCCTGTAGTCGCTGCGTGGCCTGTCGTAGTCGCTGTCTCGCTCGACGACGCGATAGCTAATGTCTCGTCGTGGTGGGTCTGCGGAGCGCTCGGTCCGGACGAAACGGTAGTCTACTTCATCTCGATCCCGACCAACACGTGATGGCTCCTTCTCCCAGCGGCGCTCGGTGACTCGATATTCGACGTCGTCGGAGTGTCTCGAGGGGGCTGGGGGGTCCTCGCGGTGCTTGTGCTTGATAACAATCTTGTCCTTGACCTCCTCGTCGTCGTCCTTGTAGACTGAGCGGGTGATGGACTCGGGGACCTGGTAGCGCTTGACGGTGGTGTAGGAACGACGGGGAGCCTCTTCGTAGTCGCGCTCTTCGCTGCGCTCGCGATAGACGGTGCGGGTGCCCCTCACGGAAGTCATGATGGGCGACGACGCACTGGGGCGTAGGTATTCCGGTCAAGATGGGAGTTGTTCTTCGACAGCCTTGTGCGGCAGGCCGTGGCCGCGGTGGTGGAAGGTCGATCGTTTGCTCGTCTGAGGCTGTCGCTGCTGAGTGTGCGACGCCGGTGAGGTGAGGTAGGGGAGCTGCGCCTCAGCTGACCATGAACGGCAGGCGCAGGCCAGGGAGCTTCGCAGTGCGGAAGGTGGTGTGAGAGACGTATCGCGGGTGGCCGGTGAGAAACAGAAGGCAGTCGGGTCGTTCCTGCAAGTCTCAAGTCTCCTGCAACGGCACAAGGCAAGAGCGTGCGTGAGTCGTCGCTGCGCCGGCGAGTGGGCAGTCGTCCCGCGGTGGCAGGTGCGATGACGCTCGGTCGCTCTGGCGCCGAGGGGCAGGAAACGAAACCACGCGGCAAGGCCCGGCCCAAACTCAAACGTCGCCTTGTTTGAGGAAGTGCAACGTCTGCGAAACAACAACAGCACACAGCGTGATGAAGAGCAGTACCGCGAAAATGTCGGCAATCAGCAGCAGAACTAGGACAGAAGAACGACGAAGAGTCATGGAAGCCCGTCGTTCGAGCCTGATTCAAATCTTCCCAACCATCTCGTCTAAAGCGGCCTGCCATGCACTCTGACGCAATTGCTACTCTGCACCACCACAGCAAGAAAACACCACCGCCCAGCGACGCCACTCTACTCGTCCGCGTGGCCGTTCTTTGCAGTCACATCGCCAGCTGGTGAAGGCATCCCTGTCCAGGTCGCCGCAGAATGACGGCTGTAAAATCCTCTCCGGCAGCGCTGGTAGGTGAGGTTCGGCCTGCACAGTGGCTGATGACTGCTGTGAAGAACGACAGCAGTGCCAGCGCGTGTTTCATCAGCTGCATCCCGTAAGCACTCGGGCGAACAGAAGTACTACCCTACCTACGAGAGAGGACGGTAGCTCGATGGTATTTGCTCGACCGGCAGTGAGTCTGATGGCACGACATCTCAACGGCAGCCCTAGATTCGGCGCCAGGACTTCCTATTTGCTTCCACTATCTTGCTATGCTGGCTGAGACAGGACTTCTCCTGATCATAGCCAGCATCAGGGAACGGGAACAGCTCCGTTCTACTGACTGCACTTCCCAGCAGAAGTGCCGATTGCAGTGGTGAGAGCTGAGAAGGCCAATTGACTTCCAAACAGGCAATGAGCCTCCCTTCAAAAAGGAGAAAAGGAGGCGCCTTCGAACCAAAGACTGAATCAACCACTATCTCGTCCTATCGAAGGCCTCCTCTTGGAACAACGGTCAAACGCATCTTTTGGCCACGGAGATATCAACCAGTAAGGCAGCCAGAGCCTCACCTCGACACAATGGCAATCTTCTCGATCTTCCTGGCCTCTCTGATCTGAGTTGGATCGCGACGACCACATCTTCTGGCGATCAAGTCAGGTTAATGACCGAGCACGCCTTCACTTTCGTCCACTACCTGGGACAACTCGAAGGCGTGCTCAGCAGCCGGCAATTGGAAACTCAGAAAAGATACACACGCCTCTCCTATCCTAACGGGTGCATGGAGCATGTACCTCTCGAGAATGGAGAAGGCACGAGTGATCTGGACCGGAATTGTCGCATCCAAGGTCAAAAGCCGTGAGATCAACTTTCACACTCGTGAACGGAGACCTGTTCCTTTATACGATCATCAGTCCTGTCCCGCTGCCACAAGTCCGACATATACCATGGACAATGCTCCTCACACTGACCTTCCGTCAATCGCCCCCGAATTGAGAGTGTGTGAGTGGCTCATCCTTCTCGTCTACAGCGCCAAAGACAACGCCATCGCGCCACTTCGACACGTCCAGGCACAACTCGAAGTGTACACGAACTGGTGTTCACTCTATTGCGACCCATTGCACTCCTATTCCACAGCGTCTCTCCTGTCGCTCAGGAGTCTTGAAAAGCTCGTCGCTGCAGTCCCCATCGACTACCACTGTCGATACTCTGGTGAACTACCCGCCTCTCTTTCGACCGGGAGGCTCTACGAAGCAGTATAATGGACGCCATCCAAACCTTTCAGCAATCCTCGACAGGAACCATCGCCAACACAAGGCTCTGAAATGGAAAGTCTCCCCAATCGGTAGTAATCTAGATCCGTTGGGGACAAGGGCAGAAAGAGTTCACGATATGGACAAGGCATTGATCTAGACCTACATCTGCTATCCAAACTCTCTTTCCCTTGCAGTATATCCATCTGCTATCATACATCAATACATATTCGCACCCCACAAGACAATCACACTCCATGGTAACGGCAGCCAAAGCAAAGCCCAACATGACGCCCATCCGCATAACCCCAACTCCCTCCACAGAACATGTACATGTACCTCCCGCTTCCCGAAACCACGGCAAAGCAAGGGATACCCTGTACATACAACGGTATGGTATTTTCTCGCTACCCGAGCAGAACGAACATACCTACCCAGTAGTCATCTGATCTTCGTACTCCACCACCTGCCGTGTCTCTGAAACGAGAAGCGTGGGGAAGGCGTTGGTCATTCCATTTGCGATGATTGGAGGCGAAGTAAGGGATTGAGATTGGCAAGCAGAACGGTTGAAGTAGCAAGTATCGATCTTCCGATCCAGCTAAGTAGGACTACCTCTATACACACAAAAACAAGGAGATGCCCTCCACTTGCCCATAAGTAGCTACTAGAATGAATATTCACACATCCCTCCAATCGTAAATGCACAAGAGAAATGCACAAAGTCCGCCTCAACTCAACTGGTATGGCATCAGTTGATCAGGTATCAAAAAGCACCCGGGAATCAAATCGATAGACATGAAGAAATGCCTCCTTTCCACCCAATGCATAAAAGTCTCAAAAGGAATCAAATGGTTGCCTCCTTTTCGCGTCGCCAGTCGTCATGGTCGTTGTTGGCGTGAGCACCGCATTCTGGAGGTCGGGTCAAATCGTCCTGGGCATGGACGAGAGCACGGCAGTGTTGTCAATGCCCTGCCAGCTCGCTGTTGAAAGCGCAATTGCGATCGTGATCTTCGTCCATTCCAGATCTCGTTGCAGGCCAGTCCAACCGCTTCCGTGACCGGTTCGGTGCGTGAAAGTCCGTGGCAAATGTCTCCTCCAACAAGAACCCATCTTTCATACAAGCAAAATTGCATTGCGTTAAATCGCATCGCATCGCAAATGTCGAATCAGAAGCAATGCTGTGCCTCTTGTCTCGGTTCTGTTCCACCTCCTGTCGTACTTTTAGTGTGCCTTAAAGGCACCAGATAAGCCTCCCATGCAATATTGATGAAGGTTGAACAGTAAGGAAATAAAAGTCCCGTCAATAGTACATTCCAGAGTCCAGTGATCCTGTGGCGCCAGACAAGAATGGAAATTTGTCGAGATGTGGTGTGTCGTCGGCTTCTTTCGTCCAGCTTCGTGATGCTTCGTCCCTCTCTTCCGTCGGCCTCGTATCGTCATGGTCCAGGTAAGAGGCCCGCCTGTGCTGTTGTATGCGTCGCAAATGTCGAGGTCGTCTTAGGTGACCAGCAGATCCCATTCTCGTCTGGCAATGAGCTTCTCCCAGTCCCAAGACTCATCTTCCCGCCCCTGATCCATCAATTCCCATACCTCTCCCACGATGATTTGCGCATACTGGATATTGCCCAGGTTACTCCACTCCTTCAATCGTGCAAATGCGTCAGAAATGACACTTCTCTGCTCCTGTTCAAACGCTGCACACCCTAGAAGAAAGACCGGCATCAGGAGAACACTCTGCATGGCGCCGACATCTTCGCTGGCGGCTGGAAGATCGTTGAGGAGTTTCAACCCGTCATCCACGGCTGCCTTGAGGGCGGGATGAGGTCGTGATGCGAAAGCAGTGCGCCATAGGTAGACCCAGGTTGTCTGTCGATACAGCAAGCTAGTCTGGAAGCGCGGACTGTTTGGCGGGTAGCAGCACTTCCACTCCCGAATGGCCTCGTCGATCGCGTAAGTCTCTTCTTGAACATCGCGTTCAGAAATCCAGCAGAAATAGGGGTCCGTGACCCTTCGAGCGCGAATGATGTCTCGCAAGTGTCGAATGCGGGACATGAGGCCGAAGAGACCATCCAGCACGCCGAGTAAAGAGCCTGCCGCCGGCGACACCATTTCTGGTAATTGAAAGTCTTGCATGAGGTCGAGGCTTCGCTGGTCGAAGGTGGGATTTAGGCTAGTGATGGAGCTGCTGTAATCGTGATACAGCAAGAACTCGACGATGAAGCGGCGCAGCTCTTCGCTGGGAAAGTCTTGCCCGTACTGAATAAGCAAGTTCTTCATGGCATTTATGTGGGTCTAAGATGATGTTGTCAGCAAAGACGACGTGAAAACCAGGATCTGAACACTTACCCGCCATTCGCCATAGCATTTGCCATCAGCCACGGTTTCCAGGCACAGTATCAAGGCCTGCGCTATGAAGAGATGCGGAGAGCGCTTGGTCTTGGTAGTGAGGGCAGTGCCTGCTGGCTGCGGCTGTTGTGTCGAGCTAGATACCACGCTTTCCATGTGGTCATCGTCACTGGAAGCTTGTGCAGAGCCGTTTGTGGGAGCTGCAGGCTTAGCGGTGGAGTCCATGAGGAAGTCCAGCGCCCTTCTTGAATGGTGCTCTCTTCTTTCGCGTATATTCGATGGGCACTCTGGAGTGCTGTGTACGATGCAGCTGCTAGTCAGGAACAGCACGCCGTGCATTACGCCGACATTGTCCAAAGCCATTGGAATGATGAACTTGACGAAGGGGTTGAATTCGTCGGTGAGTGAAAGCCTCCCGCCAATTTGGTCCCTGAAGAGATCGAGAAAACCCTTGTCCTCGACGGTGTCGATGCCTGCCGGGCGTATAGCAGGAATGTTGGGTGGAATGGTTAGAAGGGCCTTCTGCTTGCCACTGCGCCAGTGCTGCTTAGGCTCGTAGCCATCGCATACGACGTTGTTCTTTTCGCAGTTCATGCATGCCGGCTTGGTCTCGTCGCATTTCTTCTTGCGGCGGCGACAGGTGCCGCAGCCGGTTTTCGAGCGGGCGTGCGATGTCCTCTTTGACTCGGAAGTGTCGACAATGGGGTGTTTGCGGGGACGACCGCGCTTCTTGCGGGGTGGTGGCAACGAGACGACGCCCACCGGTGGCTTGGCATCACCCGGTGACGCTATCGCGTGCAAGCGGGCGCTGGCATTGTTGTTGCTGCTGCGGTGCGTGTCCTCGTCAAGCTCTTCGATCTTGGGCACCACGCTGTGCCGCGATGGCGGACGGTAGGAGTCGTCGTCGCTGTCGTTGGTCAGGGCGGTGCTGACGGTGGTGGCGCTGGTCAGGTCGGGCGACGAACTCGAGGTGGTGGAAGCGTTCGAGTAGTATGGTGTACCGGTGCTGGCGATGCTGTAGCGGCGGTCGAAGGCCACGGGCGCTATGGGCGAGAGCGTCTCCATGCCGCGAAGGTTGGACTCCGGTGCGGAGGAGGAGGTTCACGTTGGATCGCAGTCGTATGATGGCGGCTATCTCACGATGCGAATATCAGATCGATTCCGGCACCCGTGCGTGGGATTTGTGATTGATCAGATCCCGGACTCGAGTGGTACGACGAGCAGCCCCTACCCATATAGTACCTTCTACTTGCCAGGCGTGGAGCTAGAATGCATCTCCCGTATAAGCTTTGGCGACCAGCAGCAGATCAAATGCACTGGCAGCGCCGCGGATGACGACAGCATGGAGGCGACGGCTCAATGCAGCAGCAGGCGCAGAGCCAGTGGGCCTGGTATGGGAGCGCGGTATAGTGCTCGTTAGCGGTAAGGGCCTCGCACCGCACACGGACGAGGCCATGAGGGCATCCAGACAGAGCAGCACTGAGCATGGACGAGGTGGACCGCTCCCCACAGGGTCTGGGATGCGCAGCACGGAGGGCGAATGAGCGGCGACAGCTTCATGCATGGGCGTGAGAGCAGAGGGGCCAGGATGCGAGTCAGTACCACAAGCAATAACCGGGCAGACGTGAGACGGGCCAGGACTGCCCAAATCAAACTGCCTCCTGCTGGATGATGGCCGATGGCCGATCGCATCGAGGGTGTGCAAACTGCTGACACGAAGGACGGTGAGAGTTCACGTTGCTCGCAGCCTCGATGGCGTTAGCCTTGCCGTCGCCAACGCCAGCGTCCGTGCCGCCTTTCTGCCGCTCGGCAGGCCGAGACGTCGAGGTCGGCAAGATAGAGCAGCAGATATGGCCCGTTGCACAGCAGCTCGTCTGGCAGCGGCCTAAGCGGGCCTGCAGAGCCATCCCTGCCGGAGATGGTGAGGCTCGCAGGCCTGTAGCAAGGGGCGCGATTGTGCAGAAGGCCTTCACTTGCACAATCGCTTCGGATGCGCTGCCCGAGACGCCCCTTCCCGATGAGGCGCATTCGGCGTCGCGGCCGAGCGCCGTCGCCGACTGGGGTTAAGGTTCAATACCGGTGCGCTGAACGACGGCGACGGCAGCAAGCGAGCAGATCGACGGCAGCATCTCCTCCATCACCTTGTTGATGAGCTCTTCGTCCACCACGCGTGCGCGCCAGCCACTCGACCAAGCCCACGCCCGTACCTGCTGAGAATGGCGTCGCCTGCGCTGACCATGACAGCCCTGTCACACGCACATTGGCGGCCAGCGTCCAAGAGCCCCGCCTTCGTACGCGAGTATAGGCGCGCCCACCACTTGCGCCCGCCGCTCGAGTGTGACAGGCGGCGATGTCGTGCATGATACATGCCAAAAGGTGTGGAGCGGCGCTCAGATCACCCTTCAGGCGTGTCCTTTTGCCTCCAGTCTTCTGCGGGGAGGCCGATCACTCCTTTGCGCGTTTGTTGCTGCTGCAGACGCGAGGAGAGCACCCACGCTTGGCTAGACCATGCTGATAGAGAGACGCAGGAGTAGACACTATCAGGTTACACAACAGCCTGGGCCTGCGAAGCTAAGCGAAAGAGCGAACCTCACCTCTATCACACCCTCACAAGGGACGGTCCGCACATGTCAGAAATGCTACGATTCGTCCCAGACAGAGCGGTTCCAGGACTTTGGAAAGGCTGAATGAAACTCACAGAAGTAATCATCATTCCACGGAGAGCGAACTGTTACCTCCCTCGGCTCTCACAGTCACCGTGAGGAGTGAGGATTCATGATGTCGACCGGCAGCTGGACTGCCCTTCTTCAGTAACCGACATATCTCCTGGCGAGCGAGGCAACACGTTCTAGCCGGCAGTCCAAAGAACAGGCAATGATTTCATGCCGGCTTAAATGCTCAAACAAGGTTGCGCATCGCAGCTGCGGGAAGGAATGGTTCAATCATCTTCGAGCATTCACCTGCAACAACTGTCGGTCAAAAACGCCCAATACGTAGACAGTCTCGAATAATGGAGGCGATCCAAGATCGAGAGCGTCTGTCCAAGTCTGCATTCGAATTTCATCTCGGATACTCGCGGATGTGTAATACAAATCCTCAATCGCGGGTGAAACAATGGGGATGGCTTGGTGGCTTGGGATGTATGGAGTAGCCCTACAGCGCCCACGCCATAAGGGTCTTACGGTTCATCGAGAAGCATGGGATCGAGATTTCTGACCTCAGCTAAGCCCGCTCCTTCAAGGCAGGTACGGGGTAACGCTGCCCGACACTCGCGCATTCGGGTCCTGTCACGGCCAGTCTCTTGGGTCGCCTCCATCAACTCAGTGATTCAGCAAGCAGTAGGGATGGGCCTACACTGTGTATGGAAGATTTTGGACAGTGTACACGATGTGTACACCCAGTGTACACTGTACATATACAAAGTGGATCCCCCTGCATACTCCGTGCATAACCCATTCGGGGACCAATACAGTAGTCGACGGCCAGATATGAAAGGTTATCGGTGCGCCAAGGTACTGTGTACACCACGCGGGTCTTGAGAATGGCTGTGTACACTTGTATACACGCTCGTATACACTGTGTGTGTATTTGTGGAGCCCATCCCTAGCAAGCAGCCGTTTCCAGCACGCTTAACCAGGTCACGATAGCACACCGACGGCAAAGTCAGCAGCATTGACCCGTCATGTGGTCTCAATCTCACACACCCTTTGTCCGAGGCAGCAACCATCACGATACACCGCCACAGGGGTGATCAAAAGTAGTCGGATTGGCTGTTTTCACCAAAATCCTCACCAGAAGTTACACGAACCCCGGCAACACTCCAAAAATTTTCGATAATCTGTTTCGCCGTATCGCTGCGAGCACATCCATCTAATTTTCCGGCACTGCCGACGTTGCAAACCTAAGAAACAGAGGCGAAGAAAGTCGGGATTCTCACCAAATCCGCGGGGTCAATCCGACTGTTTTTGATCACCCCTGTGCCGCCTGCGTGGAAGTAGGCCACATGGCAAATCCAACAGCCGATTCGCCACCGCAGAAATGATCATCACTTCCATCACAAGCAACAAGATGGATACAGAAATCGAACACACATATCCCACATCCGGCTGGCGTCGGTTCTAACAAATCTAGATAGAGAACTGCAGTTTGAGATCTGTTCACGATACCCCAGATACACGAGTCAAGCAATCGAGTATTGCGAAACGCCCTGCAATAAGCACTGTCCAGTCAGATTGCACGCAATTGTCACATCAAAGCTGCCCAGCAGCCTCACGGGCTCCAGAACGCCTTCATGACGAATGAACTCGTCGAAGGCGATAGCTCCGACAGACTTCGAACCGCAAAGGCACCGCGCGAGAGCGGGCAGCTGCACCAAATCGAACATCTTCCCTCCTCATCCCGGACGCTGGGTGCCAGTAAACAGGGTCCGAAATCACAGTGACGGATGTGACAGCGAGGTGCATAAAGTTTGAGAAGGACGACACTCCAACTTCGGGCGAGCCCTCTTACCGTGCCCCCACGTGTTCGAAAGCCCAAAGCCGTCTGCCGTGCTGTACAGCCTCACCTCCTCCTTTGACCGAGCGGTATATGATGGCGATGATGAAAAAACGACCTGAGGGTGTGGGGGAAGCTTTCGGGCTAAGCAAATGTCGGTGTGGACGTGGTTGTCAGTGAGATGGATGAGGCGTCGTATGCAATGCGGGTGTGTTGCGCGTGAACGCGAAGTTCCTCCGGCGAGAAGGGGGGTGGGAGGGGGCCATGTGATTGCGAGGTGGTCGTGAGTGGAGCGAATCAGGACGGAGTCTGGTCCGTTTGCCGACAGTGACTGCAGGAACGTTGGTGCTGGAGGACGACCTCGTGGTGGGAGGGAGTGGATGAGGGTTGATGGGTTGGTTTTGGGAGGATGAGAGGTGAACGGGTTAAGTTCGGTGAGTTCATGTGATGGAGTTTTGAGTGACTGACCGACAGATAGAAGACGACCTTCATATGCCAGCGTGTCCCATTGAGGATTCATACCGCCTCTTTCCCTTGACATTAGGGAGGGACGATGCCGAGGATCTCCGGTATCTAAAGACAGCGGCATCCGGGTTGGACTACACATCTTTCACTTGCTGCCCAAAAGTCTTCAACGATCTCATCCTGATTTTTTTCCAGATCAAGTACTTACCCCTAGTCCGTGTTCCTTACCCCGCGACAAAAGTTGGTTTCACAGCCAGTCACTGGAGAACGACCTGCAATCCTGCTTGGATGCCAATGTCCTGAGATACCGCTTTCCACAACTTTATGTTCATTCGAAAAAAACCAAACCTTCATATCCGCCCATAACCATCATGATCATAGCTCCATATCCTTCATCACAACATCCTCCCCTTTCCCCATGCCCATCACTCACAATTTACTTCCTACACTCGGCGCACAACAATCCCCCACTTTCGCCTCCGCCGTTCCTTGATGATGCTGCTCACTCAAAAGCGTACTCTGATTAAACAGCTGCGTGCTAGGCGGAACATCCAGCGCCGGGTTCTTGTCAAAGAAATTCACAGGTTTGAGAGCAACTTTGATCGTCTCGCAGGGCATTACGGGGAAGTCTTCGATGCGGGGGATCTATCACCATTCGTCAGTATGTATGGATGGGTTTGGGAGGGTCTTAGGGGACTTACATGGTTGATGCCGAACTGGACGAATACCACGAGGTCCTCGTCGACGATGCTGTCTTTTCGATCGGCCCAGCTGCGAACGCCTTGTCCGCCGCGAGATTGGTTCGTGTATTTCCCTCCGGCGTACAACTCCCCATCGCGGTATTTCACGGCGTAGATAGACTTATCCGCAAACTCCGCCCTCTTATAATTGAAGGAGTCTTTATCAGACAACATCTTCTGAAACGGCGGCGCATGGATTTTATACGCCACCGGCTTCCCATTCACCCGATTCCTCACCGCATCATTCTGGATCTTAAACACCCGATTCCTCTCATAATCGATATCATACCCGCCCGAGTGCTCCACGAGAGTCTCCTGGGCGTAGTACCCGGTCCCATGGGGATTGAACTCGCTGCGCGGCATCGGGAGCGCTTCGTCGTAGACGAGGCGGTTGCTGTGCCCGTCGATCATGGGGTCTACGCGTAAGGAGAAGATGTGTTGGTGGTGGGTTGCGAGGACGCCGGGGTGGACCACGGTGCCCCAGGGGACGGTGAGGCCTTCGTCGATGGGTTGGGTTGAGAGGATGCCGGTTGCGCGGACTTCGTAGTGGAGCTCGCCGGCTTGGTTGAATTGGAAGGCCATTATGTATTCTGCGAAGCGGAGAGGTTAGTTTGTGGGTTTGAGGGGGGAGAGGGACTGGCTGTACCGTAGTTGGCGACTGTAATAATGCTCTGCACGACGAGCTCGCGGTTACGGACGACGGCTGCGCGGCCGGTGCGGTAGTTTGTGTGTTTCCAGCCGATACCGCCGTCTTGTTCGTGAATACAAACAACGTTAGGCATGTCGAGGGGGTTGCCCTTGTCGTCGGCGAGGGTGGCGGAGAGGTAGTGGATGGAGCCGAGACAGTCGCAGCCTAGCTTTAGATCGTTGGCCATGATACCTGAATATATCATTAGTAAACGAGAAAAGGTAGGATACGAGGGAACGTACCAGCACCAGCATCACCAAGATCAAAAGCCGACTTCTTGTGGAACGGATGGCGAGGGTCAGCGTAGGGAATATTCATATCCGAAAGCGAGAGGCGATAGAACAGACTGCGGCCATCATAGCGAACGTCGTAGATGACCATGCCCTCTCGTTGGTTGAAACCGACTCTGAACTGCCACTTTTGCCTACAATACCATCAGCTGAATGCGAAAAGCATTAGTACTCACAAGAACCACTCACCATTGAATTACATTCGAAGTCCCCTCCTCCCTAACCCCAAAACTCGCCCCCTCCGGCTGCACAACCTGCAGCGGCTTCAAATCCTGTCTCAACGTCTGATACTCCGACAAATACTCATTCCCGGGCTGCGACTTCCAAGGCTTCGGCTCCAAGATCGTATTATCCTTCCCAGTAGGCAGATAATCAATCCGGATGACTTCCATCTTGGTACAATCAATCACGGGCGAGATACTCAATGGCAGGGCGTAGTGGTTCGAGTCGGCTTCGGAGGAGTTCAACGGGTCGCGCAGGTACATGAAGCATTGCCACATGCGGGCGTCGTCGGCGATGCCGTCGGATCCTGATCGATCGGTCAGACTCTCAAATATTCGACAGACAGGGCCAATGTGGTGGTAGTAGTGACAAACCATAAATCCAAGGATCAACAACAACCCTCGCCCCCTCGGGCAATTTCAACTTCTCCAACTCCCTCTTCACCCCCTCATCCTCCAGCGCAATTCTCTCCATGGCAAAAATCTCCTCCCCATCACCGGGTGCGTGCAAATTCGCCCCGAGTCGCAAGTTATACTCCACACTTCCCCTACTCAAATTCACAACCGCTTCGTGGAATTTATCCGTCTTGCGAATATAATACGTGAGGAAGACTTTCCTGTCAATAGCCGGAAGCGCTTGATTGTGAAATTCGGCTTCGAGATACGGTGCCATCTCGGCCTTTGCGGGTTCCTGAAGCGTGATGGCTTTGAAGTGCAGGTCTGTGTTTTGCGGCCATTGGGAGCGGATTAGAGAGACGGCGGCTTGGATCTCGGAGGCGTTGATCGGGGCCAGTGGATGAGCTTCTGTTTGTGTCTTGGGACCCCGCGTGGGTAGCGAGGTGCTGGAAATGGATTCGGTGGCCATTGTGAATGTCTGATGAGAGGGAGAGAGAGGTGAGGTTAAAGTCGAAAGACAAAGAAAGAAGAGCTGAAGTCCCTCGCCACGCGAGATCGGGAAAAGGTAAATCTCCCAAACGTTCGGTTCTTGCAGGTGCTTTAGATAAGACCGTCTCTGGAAGCTAGCCCGCCGGCGGGCAAGAGCAATCGAGAACTTCTACTAGCTTCCGTCTTGTCTTCTTACCTGCAGTTTGTTCGGTGTACGCTCTACCGGCTTGCTCCTGTGGGCCATCAGATAGCATTGTAGCAAATGGAAGCCTCCTGCTGATGAGGGGCAAGCACGAAGTATTTCGTAAGACAAGTGTGAGGTGTAACGACGCAGCTGGATCTTGTTCCGCAAAGAGCAGGTCGATGCGAGGCGGAAAAGCAATCGGCCAGGTCATGTGACGTGCATCGCAGCGAGGGATGATAGGGCGTGATCGTATGGATCATGACTTCCTGGACGCGATATTGCTGGATAAAGGACGCAGTGGGATCCCGGAAGGCCGTGCAGGGGATGTTGGGTCGAAGAGTCGAGGTCTACTCTTCTGACCATCGTCCAGAGACTCGCTGCTACTTGTACATCGAAAATCGCTCAAACCATCTCAAATACAGGCATTCGAAGCTATTCCATCACGCAGTCAACAAAGATCTAATCTCCTTCATTCGTCTCAAGGGAATACGAAACAAGCTCACTGTACAAAAACCCGTTCCGCTGACCTCAACGCCTGACCCAGTCCCTTCAGTCATATCCACATAAGCCATCACAAACATCTCGCCTATGCACCTGCACCGGCCTCGACAACTTTGCATCCCTCGCCGATTAACTTCGTGATTTCCTCGTTCTTGTGCGGAAGCTGGTTCAGTGCATACTCCACATCATGCCACTGCCTCGCGCTCTCGGCACGCTGCAGTCGAGGCGCCAACTTGCTCGCGAGCTGTTTGGCATGCTTGTCCTGTAGTATGTCTGTCAGTGGATTACTTAAGTCAATGCAGTCTCGAAGACTAACCTTTTCAATGAAGCTGGACAAGAACTTGATGACCTTCCTGAACCTCTCCTCATCCAGGCTCTCGTCGGCAGAGAGGAGACTGAACATGTCCACGAAATGGTTGTAAACGGCATTGTCCTTGCCCGCCAACTCAGCAAAGAACATCCGACTCATCTCGCGAATCCTGTCGTCGGTATCCTCGACACACTTGGCCATCTCGCCCAGTTGCCCCTTGACCTTGACTTGTCCGGCCAGGATCAAGAATGTGAGAGTCATGAGGCATGTTCGCTTGACTTGCAAGCTGTTATCAGACAGACGACGGTAGAGGAAGTCGGTGTTCTCGTCGATCAGGTGGTTGAAGCACACGGCCATATCGCCAAGAGCCACGACCAGGTTGCTGCGGGTGATGGACGATGGTGATCGCTCGAGGATTGTGATGAGCAGACTGAGGTTGGTCTCGCAATACTCTGAGCTCACGCACATGAGCTTGGCCATACATAAGGCAGCCTGCGCCTGGAGTTCGGCGTTGGGATACGAGGTGTTGTTGCTGCAAATCTCCTTCACCAACGGGCCGAAGTGGGTGAGCAGCGATTGTTGGCCGTACAGAAGCTCTCGCTCACGAACGTGTGCGATGGCATCCGTGAAGTCGTCTTCGGTCGTGCCAGCCATGAGGTCAAGCTCATCGGGCTCGTTCTCCGTCTTGTCGTCGCCCTTTTTGGACGCTCCTGAGACCGCTCGACTGCCTGGCGCCTTCTTTGCTGACGATGGGGCCTTGGATTTCTCCTTTTCGGCTTTCCGGCGCTTGAAGTCTTGTTCGCAGAGTTCCAGGTGGACGATCTGTTTCAGAGCGATGTGACCGACGGCGAAAAGTAGTTGCGACAATGCCAACGCAGACCCGCTGTCCTCGCTGGATGGCTCTTCGGCCTTTTGCTCAGGCTCAGCAGAGACATCCTCTGGCATGTCGCTCATCTCTACATCTCCGTCGACATCCATCTGGCTGTCGTCGGCGGCCCCGTTCTTTGCAGGTGGAGTTGTAGAGGACGCCTTCCGGAGGAAAACAGCTTTTGTCTTGCGGCGTATGATGTCGGAACACAGAATGTCGGGGTGCTTGGACAGAGCATAGATGGCACCAATAGCCTGCTCGGCCATGCCATACCAATCACGGCTGTCGCTCTCGATTTCCAGAAGACTGGCAAGTCGAACAAGGACCGCATGGTCGTTTGGCAGTCTGGTGCTTGGCTTGCTCTCGGCTCCCTTGACAGGCTTGTTGTTCGTCATGCGCATGAGTGCAATGCAGGTGAAGCGTGCGAGTGCCAGGTCCCGTCTTCCAATGGAGCCAAGACCGATTCGCAGACAAGACTCCATCTCGCGGACGACGATATCAGGATCCGCAAGGGCCAGCATGCCCAAGACGATGATTGCACCACGCCGCTGTGATTTGGAAATCTCCCGCTTCTGGACTCCGTACACCTGCCAGAGCTTCTGGATCACCAGATCGTTGATGGCCTTCTCTTTCATCATAGTCGCCAGGAGCTGCTCGAGACTCGTTAACTCTGCGGGCGAAGCACCGTAGGTCAAACTCATCATGTTACGGGCCACATAGTTGGCAGCGTCATTCGGGCTGAAGTTCCCAGGCGCAGTGAAGAAGAGGCCCTTGTAGCATTCGATCAAATGTGTTTGCACGCCCTTGCCCTCGTCACTGTTGCCCTTGGTCCAGATCAGACGAAGCATACGACGGATGCCGATCTTGGCGGTCTCAAGTTCGTATGCATCCGCCGTGACGAAGAAGTCCATGGCTTCGATGACTTCTGTCTTGTTCTTCGAGGACAACAGCTGCGTGACTTGCGGCGAGGCTTCGTGGAGCGTTTCGATAAAGCGAAGAGCTTCAACGTAGTACCGTCTTGTCAATTGCAGCTTGTTGATGGCTTCAGCAGTCGCCGCTTCTTCCTGTGCCTTTTGCATCGCAGCAGCCATCTCCTCTTCGGTACGAGGTGCCTTCTCTGCAGATTCGACCTGGGTGGGCTCGTTGAGTAAGCTCTCGTCGACCGTCTTTTCGCCTTCAGCTGGTTGTTCGCCCAAACCAGGACTTCCGGCTGGTGGTTTGAGGTTGGCCAGCTCATTCTCACAAGCCTCCAGTCTCTCGCTCCATTGCTCATGGCTGAGCTGTCCGCCGTGGAGAACAGCAAATGGATGGGTTTCCAGCAATTTCGACAACAGCTTGATCGCATTACGTCTGACATTCGAGGATTTGTCTTCCAGACTCTGTGCTGCCAGCTCTGCGGCTCTCTGCCTGCGCTTCGGGTACTTCGTCTCCAAATCGCAAAGTTTGACATAGACCTGGATCGCTCGGCATCGTGCATATGGGTTGACATCCAGAAATCGCTCCTCCAGGACTTCAAAGAAGGCGTTGATTTGACCTTTGTGCTCCTCTCGACGCTCGCTCTCTTCGACTTTGGAAAGCATGGCAATCAAGTTGCCGCAGACTTCGATGATGGCCATCCGAAGGGTGTAGTTCTCGCTCTCCAGCAACTTCGCCAGGTATGTGACTTGCTTCTGAACAAGACGAGGCGCAAGCTCGGACAATCGTGCTACGAATGTCGAAACAGACTTTGGCCCCTTGTTATCGTTGTCACTGAACTCCTTCGTCGACAGCTCCTTCATGACCTCTTCGGCGAGCTGCGGGTAGTCGTATTGCTCAGCCAGAATGTTCAGAAACTCTGCCATAGGCTCTGAGAGATGCTCAAAGTAGGTCAAGTTCTGGACTATGCTGGTTTGCGCCCCGTACGCGTGCCCATGGTGCTTGATTGCCACGCAAAGCACCTTCCACGCATGCATTCGAATGGCCTGGCTCTTTACTCGCGTCTCGCTCTCCAGTATAAGGTATGTCGGCCTCGTGAACAGTCCAATGAATGTATCGCGCTCGCTGGTCGTCACGAAAATCTTGGAAAGCTTGAGCTTCATGACCTTCGCCATCGTGTCGAGCGCGGTTTGCAGCTGCGCCGAAGGATCCCAAGGGCCATCTTTCTGCGCTGCCTTGCTCTTTGCACCCTTTGCGCCTTTTCCTCGCGCAGGCGCAGCAGGTTTCTCCGCGCTCTTGGCTTCCACCGATGCGACACACCACTGGAGCAAGAACGCAAACATCTCCAGGATTTGTTTGTGCTGCGCGACCTCAGTCTCACCTTCCTGCTCTTCATGATGCACGATCTCGGCCTCTGCGCCCAGACCGCTGATGACGAGTTCGAAGATTTTGCCGAGGGATTGCGATGGTATAAAGGACGACTGCCTAGAAAGAGCCACGAGCTCAGAGTCAGAATTGGAGTTTTGCTTGCGCGAAGAAGACTGCTGGTGTAAAGGAAGTGTGGGCGCGCACTTGAGCAGGAATTGCAAGCTATCGAAGTTACTTGCTTGGAGAATGGCCTCTGGGTTCTCCGCGATCGCATCGGTGATTTCATTGAGCACGCTGTTGATTAGGCCTGGTGTGAAGGCATCCGGGTCGTTTTCGCAGTCAACAAGGGCGGGATCGGCTTCGGCGGTGACAATCGCTTGGGGGTCGTCTAAATAAGCAGTGAGCGCATCGCTGATAGTAAAATCCGCCATGTTGGCGACGAGAATGAGTAGAAACCTCCAATACAAGAAGAGCAGTGGTGGTTGTTCTTGTCGCGCGTCGTCGGCATGTTTTCGAGATGCGGGCGCTAGCGGCAGCTGGTGGCGGTTTCCCCAGCAACCGACACGCGAAGAAGTCGCGTACCTGAGAATGCACCTGACAAGCTCGCTGCTACAGCTTCAAATCAATGCGACACATCCTGGAATACGGCACTCGTGACTTGCCGACGCCGAGGTGACTGGAGATTGACGTGCAGGATGGCGGCGGTGAGCAGACGGGCACATGAGTCCGTGGTGGTGCACGAGGACGAAGAGCATGTCCATCATGGCGAAAGCACCGAAGACGACACGGACAATTTGGACGAAAGCAGAGACCCACTCGAGGAGAGCGGCGGCACTGTGTCAGAGGATGAGGAGCAGGAAGAGATCGATGACTCCATCCTGGATGACATGGAACGCTTCGAGCAGAGTTTCAAGAACATCGGCCAGCGCTACCGTCTCATTAACCGCATTGGCGAGGGCACCTTTTCCACCGTCTACAAGGCTGAAGACTTGCTATACGACCAATACCTCAACAACTGGGACCTGGACGGCGACAAGGAGAATCTTGACAGCAACACCAGCATGAAGCAAGCCTCTCGCGCGTCGAAGCCAAAGTATGTGGCAATCAAGAAGATCTATGTCACCTCGTCACCCAGCCGCATCTTCAATGAGCTGGAACTACTGAAGGACTTGAGAGACTCCCCAAACGTCTGTCCGCTTATCACGGCTTTCCGTCACCAGGACCAGGTCATTGCCATCCTACCTTTCTTTCAACACAAAGACTTCCGAGACTACTACCGCACCTTCTCCACCGAAGACATGCGTGTCTACTTCCACAGTCTTTTCACGGCCCTGAAATCAGTCCACGAGGCCGAAATCATCCACCGAGATATCAAGCCGACCAACTTTCTCTACTCACCTGCACACCGGCGTGGAGTGCTCGTCGATTTTGGCCTTGCTGAGAGAGAAGGCACCGACCACCAGCCGTGCTTTTGTACATACACGGACCGACAGCAGCAGCAGAAGTTTGACAATTCGGTGTATGCTGCAACCTGCACAGCAGCAGCAAAAGCCAATCAGCCGCTGCCACGGCCATCATACCCGAAGGAAGACCAACGCTCGTCGCGACGTGCGAACAGGGCGGGAACTCGAGGCTTCCGTGCGCCTGAAGTCTTGCTGAAGTGCACAGCCCAGACGTGCCTCATCGATGTGTGGAGTTGCGGCATTATTCTGCTCACCTTCCTGTCGAAGCGCTTTCCCTTCTTCCATTCGGCGGACGACATCGATGCTTTCATTGAGCTCTGCACAATCTTCGGCAAGCGGAAGATGAAAGACACTGCCATGCTTCACGGGCAGGTGCTGCAGACCAACATTCCCACCATCTCTGATAACGGACACAGCTGGGAGAAGATTCTTCTGTGGTGCACAGGACGTAGCAAGAAGGATCCCGACGGCGGCCTGAGTGAGGACGAGCATGATGCTATTGCCTTCATGCAGTGCTGCCTGCAGTTGGATCCAAACAAGAGAATCACGGCAGAACAGGCGTTGCTGCATCCGTGGTTGACTGGAGATGCGGATCTGGCCAGCAGCCAGGACAGCGAGATGGTAGATTAACGATGAAGTGCATGGCGGGCGCTCAGCATTGGCGAGCATAATGAACGGCGTTGTTGGGAGGCGGCATTTTCATGGAGAAGGCAGATACCCATCATGTTGCGTGTACATATTTTGTGGAAATGGCATTCGGCGCGGATAGAAACTCGATTGGCGGTGTTGGTCCATAAGTCTGGTATCAATTGAAGAAATGTCTCGAGGCTCGGTCTCTTGTGAAAGTGTTGTGAAAGTCGATGATGTGAAGTCGATCGTCCTTGCCGGTGATGGACCAATCAGCATCGCCGACAGTCAGCAACAGCCAATGCTCGAACTTTAAGACAAGCCGACAACCGCCACATCTTTCTCCCACAACCCACTATGGCCTCCAAACTCGCTCCCTGGGCCCTCAGGGGCAGCGCGCGAGCCGTTCGCAGCTGCATAGTCGAACAGCGACGCACATTCCAGGTCTCGAGCGCATCGCGGAGCGCCTCGCTCATGGTGGTACGCACAGGAGACTGCACCTTTCCACAACCTCGCAGACCTCTAACACTCCCTCCAGCACCGCGACACCCCCGAAAACAACCCCTCGATACCCTTCAAATTCAACGAGCAGAATGAGCAGCTCATTAAGGAGGTCCTCAGCCGCTACCCCAGCCAGTACAAGAAAGCCGCCGTAATGCCTTTGCTCGACCTCGGACAGCGCCAACACGGCTTCACCAGCATCAGTGTCATGAATGAGGTAGCGAGGATATTGGAGATGCCGCCTATGCGCGTGTATGAGGTGGCGACGTTCTATACCATGTACAACCGGAATCCTGTGGGAAGGTTCCATGTTCAGTGCTGCACGACGGTAAGAATAAGGAAGAAGATAAGGGGAATATGGACATTTCTGATACTTGACAGACACCATGCCAACTGCGAGGCAGCGACGGCATCATGAAAGCCATCGAAGAGGAACTCGGCATCCACCACGGCGAGACAACTAAAGACAACATCTTCACCTTCACCGAAGTCGAGTGTCTCGGCGCCTGCGCCAACGCCCCCATGGTCCAGATCAACGACGACTACTACGAAGATCTGACCCCCGAAACAACGAAAGATCTCCTCCGAGCATTGAAAGAGGCGGCCGAGAAGACGGGCGCGAGTGGCTGGGCACCGGGGATGGTGGGCGAGAGCGGCAAAGATCAGGTTTCCGGGGAGTCATCAGGCAAGCAGATCAAGCAGGGAGGACAGGGATACTCAGCCCAGGGTGTGAAGATCCCTTCGCCGGGACCTTTGAGTTCACGGATCTCGTGCGAGAACGCAGATGGACAGACGAATCTTTTGGAGCTGGATAACTACCCGACGCCCGAACAGGCGCTGAGGAAGGATGGTGCGCTTTGAGGGGTGTATATATGTAAGATCACAGAAAACTGATACAAGGCTTTGCCGAGCCTTGACCCGTTCATCTAGAGTCTTGCTTCGCTTATCGCCTTTCATCATAGCACCCTGCCAACAACCGGCCTTCCCTCGACATTCGTCCAGAAAATTGACGGTCCTTCAATCGAAAATCATGTCCTTCAGATTCTTCCCAACCCCCAAACCCACAGGCACTGCGAAAGCCATCATCAACCAGTCAGGTACGGCGTCTATCAAACGCATTACCCAGGCATGGAATGTGTCCAAGTTGGCAAGGACTGCTGACCCGGCTGTCCAGATCTCATTCGGAACTTCGTCGATGCAAGCTCTTCCAATGGCCTGCACATGGTTCAATGCGCGTGTCGTCAACGTATCAACAACCCCAGATCCGGCCGAGCGACGACTAAACCACACGGCACTCCAAGCAAGCATCCGTCCTCCAATCCACCAAACCACCAGATCTCTTAACGAGTGTACCGTAGCGATCCCCAGCACGACAACGAACTGCATCGTCCAGAACATTACCGGCGGATGCGTCCACCATGTGATTCCATTGATGGCAGCAAAGCCGACCAGAATACGGATAGACCAGCGAATAAAGAAGGGAACTGTTGGTAAATCTGGGAAATGACGTCTGAGGTCGTGCGAGACCAACCGCCATGTCGCAGTCGTAAGCAGAAGACCCATGCCGCAGAAGAAGCATACCGCTGGACCTCTCGAAAACGCCGATTCTGGCATCCCGTCCCTCTCCGTGAGCCAACGTGCCGTCCAGGCCGTTTCTCCTGAGTGTTCCAGACTGTCGATATCAGCCAAGAGCGAGCCCCATCCAAACCGAGCGTACAGGTCGTCGAGGCAGATCATCTTCCCCAGCGAGGAGGGTTTGTAAGCCATCCAGCACCACCATTGAATGAAGGTCGCGAGGAGGGCTACGAGGGTTGTGTAGAGTGGGACGCATAGTGCCAGGGGGAGGAAGAGGAGGCGGAGGTAGGAGGGGAGGGTTGGGGTGTGGAGGAAGGTGATATATTGCGTGTCCCAGGCGAGGAGGAGGTAGGGTGATAGACCAGTTGTCCAGTTTAAATGTTGGCGGAGGTGGGGGTGGAGGGTGCTGAGGAGGAGGGTGGTGAGGAGGTAGATGCGCCAGGGGAAGGGAGTGGGTCGGCGTTGGTCATTCGGGGGACTTTCTTCGTTCGCCATGGCTTGAGGTCTTGTAGTACGACGCCTTGCAAGATCCTACGTTTGATGAGAGGTCTTGGGAGATGTAGAGAGAAGTCCGTGGCCGCTTTCGCGTTCGCGTGTTGAGCTATATGGGAGGGCGAGGGAATATGCATCACTCGGACTATATGTAACGCAGTAGGTTGACACACAGGAGACGGAAAGCCCCTAGTCGAGGAAAAGCACGGAGGCCAGATCATCCTCCAGGAGTTTCGTTTGGAGTATATAGACATACCAAAGAATCGAAGTATCTTCATCCCCTTTTCAGTCAAGATTCAAGAGAGCAATCATAACCTTCGTCACACACTCAAGAAGAAAAATCCAAATCCACATACCCAAACCCATCTCATCACTCCAACCCACTCACATCCTTCACCGGACACACCATCCCCCTAACCAACTCCCCATCCATCCCCACATCCGTCATCCCCTCACAATCCAACGCACCGCAAAGAAACTCGCGATACCCCGGCGCATTGCTAATATTCCCCACCACAACCGCAAACAAGCGACTCGTCCACTCCGTAATCTTCGCCTTGGCCTCGACAACGCTCAAAGGCTTCTTAACACTACAAAGCGTCTCCTCCACCGCCGTAGCATTAAGGAGCAGCGTCTTCCACGCATCCTTCTTCTCCCCCGCATGAGCGCACATCTGATTCAACTCTGTGTCCGAACTCGCTGCGGAGGCGGATACGTAGGCGAAGAGCCGTGCGTTGGCGTCCTGGAAGGCTTTCACGGCTGTTTCGTTCACGCCCGCCACAGCGGAAAATGGTTGCGGGTTCAGAGAATCGGCGCCTGCGGTGCAAACGGAGGCGATTATGGAATTGGAGCTGAGGAGGAAACCGTCGAGTTGGACGTAGCGGAGGTTGTCGCAGAGGTAGGACCAAGAAGTTTTGTTGGTTGGGGGGAAGGCGTTGAGGAGGAGGGTTGTGAAGGTTTTGGTGTTGGCGTGGACGAGGTCTGGGAGGGCGAGGGTTGCGTTGGGGGTGGTGGAGCGGGAGGTGCAGATGGGTTCTGTGAGGAATGGTTTGTTAGAGAGTGTGGTGTGGGACTGGGAGGGGATATGGGTACTTTTTATGGCGTTGATTTGGAGACCTTCTTTTGCCCATTTGGAGAAGTCTCCGGCGTTGAGTTGGGAGCAGGTCGAGTCGAGTTCGTCTTGATCTTTGGCTGAGCCGGCGAGTTGCCAGCCGAGGACGGTGGATTGGTTGGCTTTGAGTTGTTGGTATTGAGGGAGTTCTTCGATGCATTTCTCTGGAATCACCGATCGTTAGCCAACGTTGGCTGATACCTTGTGTGAAGTCGAAAACTCACCCCTAGTGAACAAGGATGGGAGAGCAAGACCCGAGACTCCAGTCGAGAGGGCCGTCAAGGCTGCGAGGATAGACGTAGAGTAGTGCATCCTGGTTGCTGTTCTCCTTTTCTTTTTTCTCTTCTTGTGATATCTCTTTTCTCAAATGCAAACGAGCGTCTTGAACGAGTGACTTCGCAACAAAAACAAATCAAAAACGTGAAGTAAAAGCGATCAGTACTCTGGTTCAACCAAGTATTCTTCTCTTCTCAGAAACAGAAAGAACCTATCAAAGGTCCGTAGACAGCAACGAAACGGCAACTTCAGAAGCAACAGAAAAGGAAGGAAGGAAGGAAGAGGTCGTCTAATACCAACTCAAGCGCTCGAGCAAAATCATGACTTACGAACCTCCCGAAAGCCCAGATCGCGACCATACACGTAGTGCAGTTTCACTCTGGCCCATGTGGCTGACATGCACCCCGACTTTCCCGCCCGGGCGCCAAATTTGGGAGGAGCGCGCTGAAGGGTTTCACATGGCCGCGAAGGGCACCAACCCCGTGGGCTGAATCGGGTGCGCGCAGTCACGGCCGCACCATGACTGTGGAGCTATACCACTCGTAATTCCGGGATCATGGCCTAGCGGTTTAGACGTGAGGTGTTTTCTTGCTGTGTATTTTGCGGAAGCGAAGAGAAGGGGTTGTCGTGGCGTCTTGGAGTGCGTTTTCGCGAGCGCGAGCCTAGGTGAGATGCGAGTGGTGAGTGGTCTGAATGGCTTGCGTCTTGCTCGTATATAGGGACGGGGTGCATATGTAGGCAGAGGTTGTGTTTTCTTCGTGTCTGTTGTGATTCCGCATGGCTGGTCGCTTGGCGGCCTTCTCTCGCTTCCGACTTCACAATCCTCACGGCACGTGCACGATCTCCCTGAATCGCACATCTTAATGTCATGTTCACATCTGCGACTCCATCACCGTTTCACAGGTGCACTTGCTATTCTTGGCGTGCAACCAAACGACACTTTATTCGGTATCGCTTTTGGCTACAGTTCCATCCTCAGCTATGTCCACGCTCTCAACGCCTAGCAGTTCATTACCATTCCCTTATAAAGGCTGCCCGTCCATACCAGGATGCATCGACCCATTGTTGTTTCCCCACAATATCGTGTTGAGGACAGAGTACGGCGAGTGATCCTCCTCGCCCGTCCCCGTGGTCTCCGAATTCGACGGCGTGAAGATCTGGTTCTCGATTTTCAGCACACCATCACTTCCCACCGATGCCCCGCGACTATCAGTTGGTGTAGTCGTGAGGGCGATATTCTCGATGAAGCTCGACGTTCGTGGCTCTTCGATGTTCAACTTCCTCAGCGCCGCGATGCCTCGCTGGACGGGAGCCGAGTTCTCAGTCGGGTCGACAGTCGATGTGACTTCAGTCATCAGGGTGATAAAGCGACCGATGAGTTTTCGAGCTCGCTCGTTCCGGGTGTGCTCCCCGAGAATACCGAGTAGCAAAGCGGAGCTGAGCGCTCGATGGACTGCGGCCCATGACTGTCTTGCGAAGAAGGTGATGTTGTTCAGCCCCAGGAAAGCTTCAACAACGTTCACCAGATTCTCCACACATATGGACTTGCACGCCTTGACGACTTCGCTCGACGTCCTCGGACTAAGGGCCGGTCGACAAAGTTCTGACATGGCATAGCTGGTGTGCAGGTACAGAGCCCAATGCTCGAGAGTCTCCTGACTCGTGCTGCAAGTCCTCGAGTCCCTGAGGTGATCGGTGGCTTCCCGCATGACGTTTGCGATCGCTTCTCGATGCGCGTTGATGCGGGCAATCTGCTCACGTGAACTCGATACTTTCGCTCTGTCGCGCACGATGTCCAGCGCAATTTTGCACATGCGGTACATCGATGCATGATAGGAACTGACAATTCCAAAAGTTTGTGGCATCGGCATTGTGTTGACATCAAGTGCCGCGTTCCGGTCGTAAGTAATGGACAATAGGCTGTCCTGCCAGATGATGGCCCACCAAATTTTTGATCTTGGAAATACAACGTCTGGGGTGATGTGCGGCGGGCACGCTTGATGCAGCCCTAGGCCTTGGGCAAGCCGTATCGTCAAGCCGAGCAGAGACCAAGCAGTCCCAGCGTTCTGCGCAAGATTAGGAACAGGCCGTTCAAACGGCGCAGCTGGGTCAAGGCGTACCATGTTGTTGGTCATGACATTGCCTATTATGAGCAGTGCCTGAATGCTCTCAACGTGAGGTTGAGATAGGAAGTTTGTGAAGCGTAGACATTCAAATCCACAGCAGACTGTCTCAAAGTTAGCATAGCCATCACAGAAGTAAGGTGTTGTCACTCACCGTAGACTTGAGATGTGAGCTCACGCTCTTTGCGTGTCAATGCGCTGCATTGGGCTCCGCTAGCTAGGACAGCAAATAGCATGCCCAGCCAGTAGAAGCTCTTGCCGTACAGTGTGTGCTCCGTGACGCCGTCGTCGGGGTCGGCGCACGTTCCTCGAGCCATGAGGAAATTGGTCAGGTCCGTTTCTAGCTGTGCGAGATCAGCTATACCAGGATAAATGACATATCCCATGTCTCGGTAACTGCGAAATAAGCTGAGCATTTGAGAGTCGCCGGGCAACGCTCGCGCGAGTTCTTTTGCGCGCTGTAAAGACCCATGAGGCAAACCCCAGAGGTCGACAAAGGGATAGGTGGCGGACTCGTTGTCCAAGCCAAACATCGGTAGGACCGACTTCCCCAAAAACTCTTGAAGCTGAGTTGTGTCCGCACCACTGGGTTGTTGCCCTTGACTGAGTGCGTATAACATGGCAGGTACAGAGCCGCCTCCGAGATGGACAATCTCTCCCTGTGAGATTGGTCAGCCGGCATAAGATAAACTTGGGGAAAATGGTCTCACTGATTCATTCTTCGTGTGAAGCCCGTGAACATCAGTATGCGATTGCTGGCCTCTCCCATCTGCAGAGCCATCGCTATCGTGATGACCGTTGCTGTCGTTCGCGTTGCGTCTTATCTCACGCTTGAGGTCCGCGATCGAGTTCTCCAGGCCGTTCAGCTTGCGACAAAGCATATCAAACTCAGCCCTTCCCAACGTGACAGACCCAGCACCAGCCGCCGAAGTTGGAGGCTGTCCATCTTCCATAGGTCGCATAAGAGGAGCGGGTGCATTCTGATCAACATTCTGTCTCTTATTAGGAGGATGATAAGAACACAGCTCCGGATGATCTCGGTCACGACAAGTCTGACAAGGTCGAGAAAGATCACATCTATCAAAAAGCACAAATCAGCATAACACACCCACCATCAAACCCCCATCACTCATCAACTTACTTCACCTTCCGCTGCCGACACGGATAACAAGCCTTATGCTCCCTGGCCTTTCGCTTCTTGCGCAAAAAATCATCAACCTCCGCCTGCGGCGGCACAGCGCCAGCGTCCTGGTACGGCGGCGTCTCCATCGCAGCCAATTGCGGATCCATCGTACGCGCGCAGGGCTCTCAGAGTCTCATGGCCCACGCAACGCGCCCTTTTCTGCGATAGAGATGCGGACCCGGACGGGCGCCACCGAATGCGCAAGTGAGGGATCTCGTCCCGAAGAAGAGCCTGCCGATCTCTCGTTTCCGCTGGCTTTGCGATGACGTACGGCGTCGGATCGTGAGTTGGAGATGGATGTTGCTTCTGAGAGGTAGTGATATGGATATTGGGCAAAGGTGAGGCGGTTGTGAGGGTCGAGGTGAGGTGCGGCATCGAGCATCCGCGTTCTCCACTTCGTCTTAGCGCGAGAGCAAAACCTTAATTTGCCCGCACGTGAGATAGATTAATCTGAGCAGAGCACGAGCAGCAGACATGGGAGGAAGTAATTCAAGTTTGGCAATGTTTCCATGCGTTTGGTATCATTGGGTGTCTTGCTACGCTAAATACAGTATCACCTACTCCTCCATCTCATCATCATCCGAATCCTCAGCAGACGACTGGGCAGGATTTTGCACTTTGGTACTGTCCCCAGTCCTCGCACGCTTCAGTTCAGCTGGACGGGCCCTCGCCTCCTTCACGGCGCGCTGATACTCATCGCGATTCATCACTCCGCTGGCCGGTGAGGCGAAACCACTGCCGCCCCCAGCCGTCGCGGCGGATGATCCCGCTGGTATTTCTTCGGCCAACCGCTCAGCCATATTTGCGTCATACTCCCTCTCCTGCTCCCGAATAGCTTCAGGATCCAGCTCTCGAGCAGCCGCAAGGAGATCGAGAGAGCCATCATCGTCGCTGTCATCGTCATCCTCGTCGTCCTCTTCTTCTCCCTCGTCTGAAGAGGTATAATGCAATTCGACAGGCTGCGGCGCCGCGGACGGTGGGCATGCGTGAGGTGACTCTGGAGAGACTGACATTTCCTCGTCCATGTCAGATTCGTCGCCCGTGGAATCCTCACTAAATGGGAATTCAAGGGCTGGTGGCAACTGCGAAGGTGGAAGTTCTTTGGTCTTCGTCGCAACAATCTGCTGCTTGTGCATGGCACCACGAATCCTGTGACTCGGCGCATGGTCCTTGAGAATTCGAGCAAACTTCTCGGGTATACGCTTGTTCGGCACGTCGTTGTCCACTGAGGGTGCTGTACTCTGGTCAAGACGAGCGTGACGGCTCTCCACGGCGATGGCGAAGTTGTCAGCGGGCCATACACCGCCAATACCGGTGACTTCCATCTCAATGGGCACAGCTTGTCTCTTATTTTGAGACTCCAGCGGCGACCGCGGTGGGAAAGCAAGCTCCATTGACTCGGGAATTGGGTTATCGCCAATGTCCATGGGCTCTGGCAGATCAATAGCTTCGGCCAATGGTCCTCGCTTCTCGTAGGGGATAGTCATATCAGGCTTGTGCGGCTGGCCGACAGGCAGCGATGTCGCTGTCGTGTACGGCGGAGCGTTCGAGTTTCCGGTAGTCTTCCGGTCGCCACTTAGATCAGTGCAAAATCGAGCGTTGTTGTAAAAGATTATTGGTCCGTCATCTTGCCTGTGCTTTCGCTTCGTTGACGTGGTGCGCATGCCGGAACTTGTCATACCTGAAGAATCCCCAGCAGCCGCAGTAGGGAATGGAGAGGTCTCGCTATCTTCTTCTTCCGAGGAATCATCTGCTTCGTCGGTGCTGTCCTTGTGGAAGAAGAGTGGCGTGTACGTGTATTTGCTATTTTCGATCTGCGCACGTGCAGATTTGGATGCACCCGGCTTCGCATGGGAGACGCCTGATCGCTGGCTATTGCGGTGAGTGAGCTTCGGTCTCTTGCGAGGGCTCGCACGATCCGGAGTATCAATATCGGTACGCTCGTTCGATGAGGCACCTCCGCTGCTGCTCGTTCGTGTGACTGATTTTCCACCCCTCCAGCGCACCTTTCTCCCGTCATGCGAAAGCTCAAATTTGGAGCTCATCTCAGTCAAAGCCTTGCGAACGAAGTCCGCGGTGACATTGATTGTATGCAGCTGAGCCATGTTGATCAAAAGATTAAGATAGACCCATCCGTGGCCTTCCTCGGGAGATTTAGACGATTCTGGATCTGGGGGAGAGAAACCCAGATGTCGCATGTATCTGAAGTTATCCGCTGGAACCTGCGCTCGATCTGGATCCAAGTCGAGTGGTCGGGTAGGTCGCTGCTCACCGGTAGCTTTCTTCGCATGCGATGCTTTGTCCATCTCCGCGGCTGGCGCCTTCTCGCGTCGGCTTGTCGAAGGCTCTTCATCTGGAGACGTGCTGTGGCCATCTTGTTTTTGACCTTCCGCAGCTTCAGCAGCATCACCTGCCTTCTGACTCATGATATGAGCCTCGCGGGACCCTTCTCGATAGCTCCTTTGGCCTTGCGCTTCGCTTTCGGCCCTGTCTGCTCGAGCAGCCATCTGTGAGACTTCTTGCTGTTGCAAAGGGTGTTGATGTCCACCGAGAGTCGCGCCTTTGCCTGCAAAAATCTGCTCGAGTCGTCGCACGACGAGTTTCTTCTTGGCGCGTTCAGTCATATTGGCAGGATTCGTCTGAGGAAGAAGTCCCTCCGGGATGTGGTGAAGATATGTGTGGATGTTCTGACGTCGAGAAGCTGTGTTCGATCCTGTCTGCTTATGTCTCGATTCGCCACCAGATTGAGCTGACGAGCCTTGACCGGAGGCAGACATTGATGCATACGCCGAATCATTATTGTGGAGCGATGTCTGTGACGAAGCTGTCTTGTGTGTATTCAAAACGGGCACAAGACCTTCGTATCCATTCGCAGGAAAGCCATTTCCGAGACTGGACGCGAATTTGCGAAGGGTCTCCTCCAGCTCGCGCTTTTTCTCAGGAGGCAAGCCATGTATTCTCACTTCAAACAGCTTCTCGTCCCGGAGGTGAGAATCGTGAAGTTTTTCATATTTCTTCAGCCTCCTCTTCAATTTCTTGTTTGCGATGGTGAGATCGTCAATTACGCTACGAAAGTCCTCCGTACTACTTCCATCCGTGCCAATGTGGAGGAGGTTCGTTCGCAACGGTAGCGAGTTTGAGCCATCTTTCATAGCCTGGAACTGTCGCATCTGTTGATGGGCTTCTGGTGGGGTCTCGGAAGACGAGGAGTTACGCATGAAGAACGGCGGGTCATTGTCGGCGAAGGAAGCGCTGTTGTCGCGGACCTCGTTGTTGGACTTTTCGAACCACTTCTCAGCGTTGCTGCTTTCCCCAGAACTATCTCTTCCTAGAGGCAAGAGACTTGACGGCGAGTCGCTGTCGCTCTTCGATCCATTCGTCTTTCGATTGCTTGGGACAGCACCATCGCTGGAGGAATCGCTTTGATCTTTTACCGGCGGCGATGGCTTGCGGCGGGGCGAGTGAAGGAGGGAAACGGATCGGTGGGCTGGAGGACGGCGGGCATTCGGCTTGGACGACGCTGCTCCAGGCTGCGCCGGCGGTGTCATTACAATGGTGGGATGTGGAAGTTGGTCTGCCATCGGGAGTTGCAGGGTATCTTCACGGCAGATCAGGATCCATGTGTATCGCGCTGGGTCGGTCTCGCAAGCTCAGGTGACGTCCAGCCGACACGGTAGTGATATGGTAGCGGTGATAGCAGTGGTGGTGGTGGAGTCGTTCGAGATACGTCTGATGTGCTTGCCGAAAACAGCAGTGAAAATGATAGAGGTAAGAGGCGGGCAGAGGTGATGGCGGGTGCCGAGCGCAATACGCCTACAACAGCGTCCTCAATCGAGATGCGTCGCCCAAAGGGTGGTCAGAGTGCAGGGACTGGACGTCAGTAACATGCCATCAGGCGGCGCATCTCACACGACGGGGGACATCGAGCCCAGCAGCCAGTTGCGTAGCGGAGATGCGCCGGCACTGGTCAGACGGGCGCCCTTGCAATCGGCGTGATCAGAGGCAAAGCACGATCAAAGCGATGGATATGAAAAGACATGGCCCCGATCCACGATTGCAGTCCAGCTGCGCCCGTGTGCACTCCGATCCAGACGCTCGCCAAGATTGAGAGAGAGGTCGCGGAGATCGAGGCCTCACAAAACAGGGTCCAGCTGCAACGGCTGTCGGGACTCGGTCGAGCTGCCGAAGGCCTGGCCTGTGTCCGTTTCACACTCTGCCACTCCATCGACGATTCATTCGTCGATTCGATTGTGCGACTGTCGACCAGGTTTGCGATTGTATATATGTGTACACGCTGACAGTGTCAGGATCGATTCAATTCAATCGAATTCGACCACTCTCTTCAATGGCCTCGAACGACTGCAGACAATGGCGGAACATTTGGCAAACATCGACGCAACAATCCAAGAGTCTTCACATCATCATCGATTGTATAATAAATGCCTTCTGGTCTGCCCGCGGCGCCTCTGAAAGATGGTCTACCATTGAAAGGGGCACTCGAGAGATGTTCTGATTGCCATGTCGATGCACGCTGAAGTCTGCGATTTGGGCCTGTTCAGGAGTGTTGTAGCGGGCCGCCTGGAGCGTCATCGCACTTCGAGCCAATACGAGAGGAGTCTCATCGACGATGGGCGTTTGAGGCTGGTATGGTTTGCATACCGTGCGGCTCTGCGGCTATGCCCAAAGGCAATTCTCCGACTGGCCATTGACCGCTCAAGTAGGGTCTGGCGACGTCACCGGCCGACCTTTTGCACGTGCTCGTCCTTTCATCGTGAGATCGACGCCACGTTTTCGATGCGACGACGCCGCACACCGCACCTTGAGACGGTGCGATCCAATCGCAGATCTGCTTCTCGATGACTGTGATGACTGATTTGCTCCTTCATGAGACCCTTCCTGTAGCAGTCAGTAGTAGGCATGCTAATCTTGCATTGAACATCGTGCTGATCATTGTTGCCTTCATGGTTGTATTCATCGATAGGATCCCTGGCGGAATAGCGAACATTTCAGTTTCTTGTCAACCTCCGTGAAGACCTCCTGATACTATCATGATTCCGGTGCCGACATTAACACAAATCAAAGGAGTGCGTTCTCATTTCTCTGGGACGCACGCGCTTGCATGCTTCTGTCATGTTGTCAACCTGATCGAGTGGGATGAGGGCCTTCGATGACCTTTTCGACGTGGCATAGGCGGTATTGGAGTTGAATCGGACAATCCCGTCGCGCGTGGTGTTGAATGCGGAGGAGAGCCGGGACTTTCGCGAGGTGAAGTCGAAATAGAGGACGCACTGTTTCGCTCTTGCCTTTGCAATCGAGCAATCGAGGAAGTGCGCTTGCTGCTCCTTCCTCCCTCCATCACTTCGCAATTCTCGGACACCGGACCCCACTTGTCAACGGATCTCTTCCTTCCTCAGCAATGCCATTTGCCGTCTGTGAGATGTTCACTGGCACCGACCGCTTCGAACACTCTAAGTCTCGCTGGCACGATCTTGACGGCCATCTTCCACCGATGTCGACGTCGACGTGCCATCGCACAGGCAATCGCGTAATCCCTTCTTCATACGGTCGACTTTGCATTGCCGAGATTGTTCGTAGATGCACCGATGACAGTGTCCCATTCGTTCCATCGTATCGGAGTCCACGACGATGTTCAGGTTAGTAGCCGCAACCTACTCAATCGGTGTTGGTATTTGCGGACTGTCATCGCCGTCAGAGCCCGGAAACCAGGTTAGGCATTCTGGCATCCCTAGACAGCGAGCCGCAGCTACCGAGACAATCCCAGCAAAAGTGTTAATGCTGTTGAGAGGGCCTGGCTGTCAACGTCATCTGGACCTGGTCAGGTGAGAGGACAGCTGGTGTATCCTCGATTTGCCATAGAAGAGGATTCTTTCGTGGCCTCATTCCTGTTCTGGAAGTTAGCACGGGCTTTACATGGCCCACAATTCACGTGCAAAGTCCAGACAAGTGAATGTTCTGTGGTCCAGCGTCCAAATGCGAACACAAGCTAGAGACCAATTTTCAGCCCCAATTCCCTTTCTTCGAATGTGCTTTCGAAGCATAGCAAGTTCGTGAGAAGCTTGTGTTTTCTCTGAAAAGAGTCTCGAACATGTTGCTGTTGAGCACTCTTGTCAGACATATCGTTCTTCAAGGTCGGATACCTCGGCTTTTGCGCTCATGATTGTTGGCGACAATGATTCTCAGGCCCCAAGCTGACAAGGTGCCGCTGGGGAGTTCTCGTGTCAGGACTGGAGGGACTAGTGGATCATGTTGTCCTTCGCTTGTTGCTGTGGAAGGCGTGGTGGCAATCGGTCCTCTCTGTGGTCTGTCTCGCGAACACACCTGCCAAATGGATCAGTCCGAATATGGATTCAATAAAGCCAACCAAACATGTGAAAAAGATGGTGCCCGGCAGATCCATGGGTGAAGTCGTTCCGGAGCAACAACCCAGTCTCAGCCTCAATCATTCGCCGGATCGCTGTGGCACTGTGGCGCTCGTTGGCGCGTCAGGGCCATCCTTTATTGACTCTCTGAACGACAAACGAGACACCGCACCATCTCGCTCTGCTGCGGATTGAGAGCTGCGGTCGGTTATGCCACAGGTAAGTCAACCTCCACGTGCCTTTGTAACCAGGCGAAGGAACGATTACGCAGTGGGAGGCGCAATGCCCAGACATCCGCCCGCGCCGAGCGTGTGACGCGCATGCTTGAACCTCGTATAGTCCTATCCTTTCGACCTTTCAACCATCCATTGCACCCGCCAGTGATAGGAATCGACATCTTCACCATCGATCTTGACATCTGATCATTGAGCCGGAGGTAGCGCGGGTGAACAGTGAAGAGTGAGAGCAAAGAAAAGCTTCGAAACAGCACAAGAGGCCAAGCAGCGACTATACAGGCAGCCATGTCGAACAAATACGTATGTTTCGGGGACGTGTTCGGCTCTTCGCCATCGCAGTACTGACGAGAATCTACAGGAACCACCGGCCGGTCCTCCGCCCAGCTACCCTCAACAACCGCCGCAAGCCCACTACGACGCAGGCCCCGCCGGCGACCCTCGAGGCGCTGCCGGCGACTACTACGGCTCGCCGCCACCAGGCCAATACGGCCATCCAGGACCTTACGGACAGCCGCCGTACGGCCAACCAGGCTACGGCCCTCCTCAGGGCGGCCCATACCAGCAGCAGCCGATGATGTATCAGCAAGGTCCCCCGCCAGGAGGATACTATGACGACCGCGGCGGTCGCGGAGGAGATGGAGCGGGGTGCTGCGCGGGTATCATGGCCGCGTTGGCGTGTTGCTGCTGTTTGGATATCCTGTTCTAAGGAATTGGGGCCAGTGTGTGAAGAAACAGAGACAAAAGAAAAAGCGTGCGTCACAGGACTTCGGCGAGGATAGGCCGTGTACTGGATTTGAGAGCTGTCGAGATGGGTCAGAGCATGGCGCGAGGCGTTTCGAGAAGATATCTCTTTCTGATTCCGTTTGTTAAGGAAGCTCGGTTGCGTATAAGCTCCAATATAATGCATTTCATACAACAGCATTACAAGGTGTTTGGGAGTGCAGTTGCTAATTTCTAAAGCCCTAACTTGCCAGGTCGGCCAGAGACGATATGCAACAGGCTGTTTTTGAAGGAGGCCATTACAGGCATCACAGGAACGTACGTCACGCAAACAGGAATCTCGGGATGATATGTTTGCTAATACATCAGACACGATTCCGTTCCCAGCGGCAGACTACTCGCCATCACCTTCCTGGTCCCAACCAATCTTCCAGTCGAGCGCCAAATCACGATAGTACTTCAGATGATTCGTGGTCTTCCGAGCTGTGCCCTCGTCCATGACCAGCAACATCTTGACTCGAAAGCGCTTCAGGGAACTGTGCTGTACCAGCTTCGAGAGCTCCTGAAGTACAATCACCAGCTCATTACACTTGTCTTCAATGTCTGAACTCCAGACGCACTGGTCTAGCCGGTCTATCACGATGACAAATTCGGTGCCTGCTCTGAAGCCAGCCATAAGTGTCGCCAGGAGACTGGTCATACACTGCAATGCACCACGTATATCCGGATCGCTCCAGCCGTCACTGTTCACAGCCGCTACAATCAGGTCTCGATGATCCCTCAGCAGCTCATCGTGCTCTCTTGCAAGTTGGTAGATCAGGTACGACGCAACTGTCTGCATAGTGCACCCTCCCAGCTGGCTCGTCGTTGTATCATACCTAGGCCGACAGAAAACGGGCAGCACGCAGATGGACGACGAGCCGGACTCAGAACCGATTCGGGCTTTCTTTCTCTGGAGCATATTTTCCACCAAGAACACCGAGGCGTACGATAGCCAGCTCATCTGGATATTTGAGTCGTCCACCCAATTCTGGCCAGCAATCAAAGCGATAGAAGAGGAGCCCCTTGCCAGCCAGGTCTGGAAGTACTCATGTCCGAGAAACGTGGATGGACGAATGGCGGCCATGTGTTCTACTCTGTTGCCCAAGTACGGCCTTCTCATGTCAGAGAATTTGAGGTCCAGTTCCTTCTTGTACGCATCGACGTCGATTTGCGCGAATGAGCCACTCTTGTCCGGCCAGAGACCGAGTATTTCTCTCAGCTCACGCATCTCCTTTTGAGAGACTCGGATTTGGGTTGACCGCGTCATATCATTAGTATCGTTGCCAACTAATTGCACCTCACGCAATCGCTCTTCGGACTCCTGGAGCTGCTGTTTTATTGCCACGATCATCTGGAATTGGATATGGTCGGTTTCCTGCCGGACTTCCAGTATGCTATGACGCAGGTCCTCTAGGGTGGATTTCCACCTGTTTGATCCGGTGTCCTTCCATCGCCTGGACCGCGAAATGCAGTACTCGATGGTTTCCTTGCAGAAACGGATCAGACATTTGTACACCGCCGCGATCAGAGACTGCAGGTTCTCATCGATCCGCAGTGCTTGCAGTGCGTGCAGTCGTGGGAATGTGAGTGCAAGCTCCGCGATTGCTACTGCGATTTCATCCTCCCGGGATTGCATTTGGACAGCAACGCTGACGAGTAAAGAGAGCATGCCATAAGCCACACCTCCATACTGCGAGTCAGCTGCTTGTACGACATGTACAAAGCCCGAAAAGTTATCGAGAAAGGTTGCCAGACTATTGAGGCCCTCTTTCAAAGCGGACCTGACTCTTCCCATTCCGGTCTCCTTGCGGCAGGTCTCCAGATGAGCCATGGATTGCACCATGTTGCCGAGCATCAGCCCAGCATCCTGCTGCAAATGCTCGACCTTGCTATCGGAAACGGCTTTCTGTATCTCGCGGTCCACATCGGCCTTGGTAGTGGCAGTGAATAGCGCATTCGGATCCCTAGCTCTGCGAGCACGAAGTATTTCGAACTCCTTGTCTTTCGGTATGGACAGGTCTTGGATCCAGTTCACCAGCTCTTCTTTGAGGCTGGCAACGTCTGGAACACTTTTCACCGTCAGCGATCCACCATCGGAGCCACGAGGTGGACGTTGATGTCAATCTACCTAAGCGACATTGCCGCGTTGCGTTGCATATCGGTTTCTGAGACTTCTCTTGTGTCCGACTCTCTTGGGCGAAGTCGTTGATAAGAGCTGGAAGCAACGCAAGACTAAAGGGCTTCGGGGCCTTCCAGAGTCGATGCAATCGAGTGCGTGTAGACCTCATCCAGCCTGTGTAATGTCTTCTCCGCAACTGCACTGCGCAGAACTAGGGACAGGACCTGTGACAGGCGCATGGCAACCAAGTTTCGAAGCTTGAGTTCACGTTCCTACGGATGGACGAGTTCACGCCACGTACACTCTGCAAGGGTTCAACAGGCGCTTCCACACATAACACCATCCGAAAGTTCAATGTACACGTGCGGCAGCAGATGGACACTCAGCAAGCAACAAAAGTACCACAGCTGCGCTTCTGCACTACCTTTTTGTACGCTTGCCATTGCGTCTGGTTTTGGCGGATCCTGCCGCCAGGCCACGAGTGCAACATTACTGTCAGGACGGAGCAGGATTGAAGACACGGAAAGCTGCATGTGCGCGACCAGGTAGACAAGGCGCCACGAATAGCACGAATAGAACGGCCATGTAGCCAGGACGCCGCCTTGTCTTCTCCGAGTTGAGGGTCACAGATGCCTGCGTTCGTTATGGCTGGTTCTGGTGACATTGTGGTGTCAAGGCACATACCACAAACGCATCAACCTCAGGACTTCTGTTGACATACAAAGACAAGAGCGAATCTCGCATCTATATGTCAAGGTAGACAGCTCCAGACATGGCTCTAGATTCTGCAGCGACCGATCCAGTAAGATAAACACCCCAAATCATGTGTCCATCGCTAATGTCATCGCATAGGTCGTGGCAGTATTGATGCACCAAGCTGCAGTCTTTCACGAACAGATCAAATTCATGGAGTTCATACATCGAAAGTCCGAAAAAGAGGCACCTGAAATGCCTACGCTCCGAAAAGACAATGAGTATCTTCACAGGCTCTTAGAGCATCGTGCTGAGTCCGGGCTACCATCTGTGCAGAATTTACCTGCCAGCCTCGGTGCCTCACAGGAGGAGGCTAAGAACGAGGAACCAAGTGAGAGTCGCGATAGCTTCACCCTTCAGACTTCCCTTGAGGTCGATGAGAAATCGGGGACAACAAAACGGGCGAGCGACACGCACAATGTTGGCGATACCAGCCAAAACGAAGACACTGTGGCCATCGACAGTAAGCGCCGCGTGACGATAGTGTATTCAACAGTCAGACTTTGACCTCCAACCGAAAGCACTCTGCTAACAATGTTGCAGTACGACTCCTCCACGGGTATTTGGACAGACACCGAGAGAAACCTGGAAGAGACCAAGCCGACTCAGACCTCCGAAAAGGCAGCCATTTTTCGAAAGGCTTTGAATAAGACTAATTCACCTGACGAGATCGAGATTCTGTCGTCTCCTCTAAAGGAACTTCTCGCCTGCACGACGCTCTACTGGAAGGATCTCGTCGCTGACAGTGTTGGACCTGTCGTTGTGCAAGCCCCCTTCCGTGCCTTCGTGTGGGCATGGGAAGAGTGCGTGAATGCCGTTCGCCCCTGCGATACTGATGATGCGAGTGTGCGTCAGGCACGAGAGGATCTGGAAGAACTTCTAGCAATCGTTGAGAAGTGCGAATCGCTGGAACCATACTTCAAGGCCCGTGAGACTATCCTGAGGTCAAAGAAGATCAAATATGAGTTCCTGTGGACTCTCTACCCACATGGATCCTGGGTATACTCGCGTACATGGCAAGATGAAATGCAGATGCTTCAAGTCGAGGACTCACCCGAAGTTGGTAACGGAGACCGCCCCGTGTCCTTGAAATGCGCTGGCCTCGACTGGGATGGGACGAAGTTCGCGAAGTACTCTTACTCGTTCCGAATTCCACGATATCAAGGCGAGAAACATATCAACTCGCTCGACGTATTTCCTCGAGACTTCTACGTCGACAAAGACGGCAATTCAGACCATGCTAAGCTGAAAGCATCGTTCATCGCTCGCGGCCGGAAATTCTGCGATTTGTGCGCCAAAGAGCCAAGCAGATTGCAGTGCGAGTATAACGGTGTGGCGCTCACCGACGACACTGGGTTAAAAAAATTGAACTCAGCAAAAGTCAAATCAGAAAGTATCTTCGAAAGCTTGTTACGTTTCGACGACTACTCATTCTCCTCGACAATGGACGTGGTGCCACAGAAGATCGACAACAAGAACAGGAGGGTCATCATCGACAACTGGGCATTTTTGAACTCAGCAAGGAACCCGCGCAGGACAGCGAACCCGCCACTGGGTCACAGATACTCTTACCGATATTCAGATTGCCCCTGTCTCGTCTGTAAGGATTCGCCCCTCCAGAACCTCACCGCAGATCACAGGGCAGGGAAAGACTTGGAAGCGGTGGTGCATGAGTTCGCTAAGGTGTCTGACCGCCTGATGTTCTTACCTCCCAGACTGCTGGGGTTCGTTCTCAACAACAAGACATGGGCTCAATTTGCGGTCGACAAGATTGAAATTCCCAGGCACGATTACGACCAGAAAACTCCATTTGAGCGAGAGTTGCAGCTCGATATGGAGACCAAGGAGTTGCTGATGGGGATGATCGAAGGCCACAAATTGGTTGGAGCGGAGGATCGCGGTTCTGACTTGGCTGCCCTGAAGAAGGACAACGACATAGTAGAGGGCAAAGGTAATGGACTCGCAATCATGTTACATGGACCTCCCGGTGTTGGCAAGGTACGATCTTTTGTGCTGTTTAGTTCACGGGAAGAATCTGGTGGGACCCACGTAAGGAACATGCTGACTTCGAGTAGACACTCACTGCAGAGACGATTGCATTGGCAACAGGTCGGCCGCTGTTGGCCGTCTCGGTCGCGGAAATCGGCACAGAGCCCCATGAAGCTGAACAAAAGTTGACGGACATCTTCGCAGACGCAGCGCGATGGGAAGCCGTGCTTCTCATGGACGAAGCTGATGTCTTCGTCGAGGAAAGGAAGCTGGGAGAGCTCTTACGGAACGCTATGGTGTCCGTACTACTACGCTGTCTCGAGTACTACGCAGGTGTGTATGTCCAACTCCCTTGACTCATTCTTATTGACACAGGACCCAGGAATCATCGTCCTAACCACCAACCGAATCCGCACCATCGATAACGCAATGATGTCTCGCATTCACTTGGCGATTCAGTATTCCGATCTCAGCCCTGTGTTTCGCAAAAACATATACATGGACAACCTACAGAGAATTCCGGATGGCGAGATTCACAATCGTGAAAAGCTCTATCGCGACCTGGAGAGATTTACCAAGAGGACGACGAGCAAAGTGAATGGACGGCAGATTCGAAACATCGTGACTAGTGCTCGTTCTCTGGCAAAGAGTAACAACGAGCTGCTGACAATGGACCACTTGGAGCGTGTCGAAGCTGCTACTACGAGCTTTACGAATAATATGTTGGATCAGTCTGCAAAACAGCGGGCTAGAAACGAGGCCGATAGCCTTTGACGATGAAGCGTTTGATGTGAGAGAGTGCTGTTTTGGCGAAACGATGTGTCGTTTTCTCGTTTGTTTATCGATTAACGAAGCATGTACACCCTACCCTCCCACGGGTTCAACACATCATCTGCATCAACGCCAGACACATTGCTCAAGACCAAGTCTTTCTTGCCACTGGCATTCACCGGAGGCACATCGCTAGACTCTCCAGAAAAGTTGCAGACAACCAATGCACTCCTCCCCTTTCCGTGCTTGACGAATGAAAGGACATTCTTGTTGTCCGGGTCGACGAGCTCAAAACGAGCATGAACGAGAACATCGGCATGTGCCTTTCGGAACTGTAACATGTGCTTCCAAAATGCAAGCACGGAGTCCTTACTACCCGCCTGCTGAGCAACATTGACCTCAGCGGTCGAAGTATTCACCCGCATCCAAGGCTCCACGGAATCATCTGTAAATCCACCATTGAGACTGGCATTCCACTGCATCGGCGTACGAGCGTGGTCGCGAGAGAGGTGTTGCAGAGAAGCTCTGGCGTTGGCGAGCGCCGTGCTGTCGTTGCCGCTGCGTTCGGCGACCATGTTGTAATAGTTAGATGAGTCCACGTCTTTATATTCCTCGATAGGCCAGTCTTTGGGCATGTTGATCATACCAATTTCTTGGCCTTGGTAGACGAACAATGTGCCGGATAGGGAGGCGAAGAGAAGTGACAGCATTTTGCCGGATCGTTCTCGCCATTGGGGGCTGTCGTCGCCGAATCTTGATATGCAGCGGGCCTGGTCGTGGTTCTCGATGAAGGATGTCGTCCATGCGTCTGTGCCGTCAATGAGCCCTTGTGTCCGTGTGATGGCGTCTTTCAGGTCGTGCAGTGTCCAGTTGAAGGGCGAGGTTTGGTATTTGAAGACTTTACCCATGCCCACATCCACAACGTCGAATTGGAAGACCATATTCAGACGCTTGTTGGAGGCACCCACGTATCCGAGCACTGTTGCGGGATCAGGGGTAAAAGGACACTCTCCGACCGTCATGGCATTGTAGCGAGTGAGGATTGCGTTCATCTCGGAGAGAAACTCGTTCATCCGGGGACCATTGCAGTACGTGAGGCCAGCTTCTTGCCACTCGGCAGTGAGATCTGTTATGGGTGCGTCGGGGAGACCGGGAGGTTTGCTGTACATGTTGACTGTGTCCACTCGGAATCCATCGACTCCTTTGTTTAGCCAGAAGAGCATGGCGGATTCATAGATGGCATATCGGCATTCGTCGTTGTCCCAGTTGAGATCAGGCTGTTCCGGGCAGTAGAGATGGAGATAGTATTCTTCTGTCGATTCGTCCCACTTCCAGGCACTGCCGCCAAAGCTAGAGCGCCAATTGTTCGGTGGCTTGCGTTCACCGTTTACGTATTTGGCTGGCTTCCAAATATACCAGTCGCGCTTTGGGTTGGTTTTCGACGATCGAGACTCCTTGAACCTGTTCGATGTCCGTTTCAGAAATCGTGACACTAGAGACCAAGGCCAACAACATACCATGCGTGCTGATCAGATGTATGATTGATAACAAGATCAAGTATAACCCTCATGCCTCGCTCATGCACCTTCTCAATGAGAACTTCCATATCCTCAACCGTACCATAAGGAGCATGAACCGCCTCATAGTTCGAGATATCGTAGCCCATGTCGACTTGTGGACTCTCGTACATGGGACAGATCCAGATCACGTCGACGCCCAGTCCCTGGATGTAGTCCAGTCTCTGGATGATTCCTCCAAGGTCTCCGATGCCATCGTTGTTGCTGTCTTGGAAACTGGCAGGGTAGATCTGGTAGACTACGGCGTCTTTCCACCATGGATGTTGCGTGATGGTCATCTTGAAGGAAGAGATTGATATTGATAGAAGGTGTTTGGGAATGGGAAGAGGCTGTGAGGAAAGAATGGAACTTTGAAATACTCACGAGCTCGGGGAGACAACTCGACCCTCTCAATTACTGCGAGGCCATCCTCTCGCTGGAAATGATAGCACTTGATAAAGTAGATCCAGATGGTGTTGGATTAGCATTGGTCGATGATTCGAGCGAGAGATGTTGTTGCATGGCAGAAGGTTCAGAGAAAGAGCGAAGGCGTCAAGTTTCAGCGAGCAAAAAAGCGACGCCAGCCACCAACAATTCCAGCGAACACCCGCCATTGGTGAATCATTGGGGCGAGTGGGAGTTTCAGCGACGCCAACATCAGATGCAGTCTAGACTTTCTCTCATCTCTCCCCACGAACTCCTCCCTCTCCTCCACGCGGGGAAAGCATGCAGTCGCTCGCCAGAATATCCACTCCTGCTGGATGAACTACAGGCTCTACGTGGACGCCACGAGGACCGATCTAACCGTCGTCGGCCCGGCATCAACATCACCACTTTCGCTTATTTCGCCTGGGGGCCATGAAGAGAACGGAGGAGAGAGATATAAAAGACTCGCTGGCGACCTCGTGGCAATGACATCCACATCCAAGGCACTTCCAATCTGACAATAGCCATCTCATCTTTCCCTCAACACAGTACCGCCATGGCGACTACTCACACCGAGCCTCATGGCCCTTCACGCAACGCATCCGTCGGTCGACGATCAAGCGTCGTTGCCGAAGATGTTGCTCACCTCCCTGATGTCGACCCATCCATCGCCAACGATGCCGCCAAGGCCAGCGAGAGCGAGACGTCTATGACCTTGATGCAAGGTCTTAAGACATACCCCAAAGCAGTCGGCTGGTCTATCCTCCTGTCCACATGCATCGTCATGGAGGGCTTCGACATTGTTCTCATCAACTCCTTGTACGCTCTTCCGGCCTTTCAGCAACGCTTTGGAACCCGTGATGCCAATGGAGAGTATCAAGTCTCCGCAGCCTGGCAATCTGGCCTTTCGAATGGAGCCCTTGTTGGAGAGATTTTTGGATTGCTGTTTGTGGGAATCGTTGCTGAGCGCATTGGTTTCAAGAAGACGCTGATCGGAGCTCTGGCCATGCTGACTGGATTCATATTTCTGCTATTCTTCGCTCAGAACCTTGCCATGCTCCTGGTTGGAGAGGTGAGTCCAATGCCTTGATGTCCTCGTATTGACCCAGGCTAATACGATCTGCAGATCCTCTGCGGTATCCCATGGGGCGCCTTCCAGACCCTGACCACCACCTATGCATCCGAAGTATGCCCTGTCGCATTGAGACCCTACCTCACCACCTATGTCAACCTTTGCTGGGTCATCGGCCAATTTCTCTCTTCTGCTGTCCTGAAAGGTGTCAGTGGCGAGACAGGCTCGATCGGATACAAGCTCCCATACGGCCTCCAGTGGATCTGGCCTGTCCCTCTGATCATCGGCATCGCTCTTGCTCCAGAGAGCCCGTGGTGGCTCGTCCGCAAAGGACGAAACGAAGACGCCAAGAAGCAACTCCTTCGCCTCACCTCTCAGCAGGCCGAGTTCAACCCCGATGCGACCATCAACATGATGGTCTACACGAATGAGCTTGAGAAAGAGCATGTAGCTGGCGCGCGATACTGGGACTGCTTCAAAGGAGTCAATCTACGCCGAACGGAGATCGTAACCTTCGTCTGGGCCATTCAAACGCTCTGCGGTGCCTCCTCGTTCACGGGATATTCGACTTACTTCTTCCAACAAGCCGGACTGGACACCTCGCACGCCTTTTCTCTCTCCCTGGGACAGTATGCGCTCGGAGCTGTGGGAACTCTGCTCTCCTGGTTCCTCATGGGTTGGTTCGGTCGTCGCACTCTTTACATCTGGGGCCAGATCATTATGTCCCTGATCCTCCTGCTTGTCGGCTTCCTAGGAATTGCACATGGCTCGGGTGCTCAATGGGGCATCGGCGCCATGATCCTCATCTACACCTTCGTATACGATGCAACTGTTGGTCCCGTCTGCTACTCTCTCGTAGCTGAACTGGCCTCGACACGTCTTCGAAATAAGACAGTCGTGCTTGCGAGGAACCTTTACAACATTACAGGCGTGATTGCGAACATCCTCACCCCTCACATGCTCAACCCAACCTCCTGGAACTGGGGCGCCAAAGCCGGCTTCTTCTGGGGCGGCATCTGCGCTCTCTGCGCCGTATGGACATACTTCCGACTTCCTGAACCGAAGGGCCGTACCTACGCCGAGCTCGACGTTCTCTTCCAGGCCAAGGTTCCAGCTCGCAAGTTCGCATCGACGGATGTCCTTGCGCTCACTGGTGCCTCTGAGCAGACGACTTTTCGCGACGAGAAGAAGACCTTTGATGAGACTGTCGAGAGAGTTGACAGCCGTGAGTAGCTGAGTTCGCTTGCTATGATGTTTACGAAGCGTTTTGCGATCTATTGGTCAGATCTGTTTACGAACTATTAGCGACAGTTACGGGTGTACAGAACATACGAAGCATATCTTTATCTCTTGATCACATGCCATTTCTTGCATTCCTTCTACTGACAGAAGCCCACTTCAGAACCTGGACCCAGGAGCTGAGAAGATCTGCCCATATGGACTCGATCTTTCATTTCAGCAGGAGACGCAGCAAGATCATCATCAGCATCGCCTGATTCGATGCCACTCAAGTCTTGTCAAGGAGTCGGAATGTTCAGGAGGTTCACGGACCGCGATGGCTTGGTACGGTTCCGGCTGGTGAAGAACATTCACCCGGATCCGCTGGGGAAGATGATACTCCACACTCCACAATCTCCCCACAATCTTCTCCAGCAAAGATCTCGTGGCTGCCAACGTGGCTCTCCGACCAATCCGTGGAAAAGAACAGCGGAAAGACACCGCGCTCAACGACAGCTTCGAAGCTCACAACAACCAAACTCCTCCTAAACAGCGCCTCCCATTCCGAAAAAGCCATCCCTTGTCCCCACGAAGATCCCCACCGGCTACAGCGGTTCGCATCGGGAGCGGAACAAGTGGGAGTGATACGTCTCGAAGAGGCACTGCCGTGGGTAGGATCGGGTCAGGATTGAGGAACCGTGCTCAATGCCGAAGTATGGCTAAGTAGGTAAACCTCACGTCCCCTCGTGAGACTATCTTGCGTTTCTTTGACCTTTTCCTTTACGATTCTCTATACTGTCGAAAGGCTGTGATAACGATGGTGTCTTCAATATCACTCTGCTGGCGAACAGCGAGTAACCTCACCAGAACCTCACCTCAAGTGAGCTTCCCTCTCTCACAACCCACGAACCTAGCAACTGATAAATATGTAGTCCCGCCTCCTCGCCCGCACCTTCGCCTCCTCCGCCCGCCGCCATGAAATCAACAAAATCGTCCCCTCCGCCGCCGAAGCCCTCAAAGACATGCGCGGCGACTCCACGCTCCTCTGCGGGGGCTTCGGCCTATGTGGAGTCCCAGACACTCTGATCAACGAAGTTGAGAAGATGCCACACGTAAAGAATCTCACAGCGGTCTCAAACAACGCCGGCGTCCCCGGCAACGGCCTCGGAAAACTCCTCGCCTCAAAACAAGTGAAGAAAATGATCGCGAGCTACGTAGGCGAGAATAAAGTCTTCGAGAGCATGTACATGAACGGCGAAATTGAATTGGAACTCACGCCGCAGGGCACGCTGGCGGAACGGTGTGCGGCGGGTGGGAGGGGCGTGCCGGCTTTCTACACACCCGCCGGGTTTGGGACTGTGGTGCAGACCGGGGAGCTGCCGCTTAAGCACAGCAGTGATGGATCTGTCTCGCAGTACAGCAGTCCGAAGGATGTGAAGGTCTTCGACGGGAAACCTTACGTCCTCGAAGAATCGATCAAAGGCGACTACGCTTTTGTCAAAGCCTGGAAAGCCGACCGTCTCGGCAACGTAATGTTTCGTTTCGCAGCCGCGAATTTCAACGGAGCCATGGCTCGCAACGCGAAAACTACGATTGTGGAAGCGGAACATATCGTCGAGCCGGGCGAGATCGATCCTGCGGCTGTGCATGTTCCGGGGATTTATGTGACGAAAGTTATTCAGGCGACCGCGGAGAAGAATATCGAGAAGATCGTCAACGCCAAATCCCCCGAGGAGCAGAAAGCCGGTGCCTTAGGATCTGGGGATTCCGCGAGTAAACGGGAACGGATTGTAAGGCGTGCCGCGAAGGAGTTCCAGAATGGTCAATACGCCAACTTGGGCATCGGTATGCCTATGCTGGCTCCTACCTTCGTCGACCCATCTGTCGAAGTCCAACTGCAATCCGAGAACGGCATCCTGGGACTAGGTCCCTATCCGCAAAAGGGGCATGAGGATCCGGATCTCATCAACGCCGGGAAAGAAACTGTGGCTCTCCGTCCGGGAGCGGCGTGTTTCGGTTCTGAGGAGTCGTTTGGGATGATCCGCTCTGGGAGGATTAATCTCACGATCCTGGGCGCTATGCAAGTGAATGCGAAGGGTGATCTGGCGAACTGGGCCGTTCCAGGCGTGAAGATGAAGGGTTTTGGTGGAGCGATGGACCTCGTGAGTAACCCGGATAAAACGAAAGTGGTCGTGACGATGGAGCACACGGATAAGAAGGGACGACCCAAGATTTTGAATCATTGTACTTTCCCGTTGACGGGGAAGGCTTGTGTTAGTCGGATTATTACTGAGTTGGTGAGTTACGACTGCTTCGTGGTGGGCGAATACGGCTGACTTTGTGTGTGCAGGCTGTCTTTGACGTCGACTTCACCGACGGCCTGACGCTCATCGAGCACGCCGAGGGCGTGACGGTTGAGGAGATCAAGTCGAAGACCGAGGCGCCGTTCAAGGTCTCTGAGAGCTTGAAGGTGATGCAGCAGTAAGACATCATCATAAAAAGTGCTCTTCGTTGTTGGCTAGCATGGCGTTGGGGAGATGGATATTTGAGAAGCTCGCAAAGTTCTGTCGATTGGGGTATCTGTATCGTTCATCACATGAATAATAGAACAAGGGCTCAGCGCCTACCAAATTTCCTTCCTCGACCATTTGCTTTGGAGTTCTTGTTCTTGATTTTGAGTTTGCGGAAGTTGGCGTGGGCGTCTGGATTGACCTTGCGGGGTTTTGATTTCGACTTTTCGGCCTCCTTCTTTGCTGTCGATTTCTTGGCGGCTGTCTTGCTTTTGTCGGACTTGTCGTCCTCCTCTCCTGAGTCCGATCCTGACCCGGCTTCTGCGTCGTCTTTTTGCTGGGTTTCGGGAACGATGTCTGGCTCGCTTTCTTCATCCCACGGTTCCAGCTCCTCTGCCTTCTTTGCCTTGTGTAAGACTGGCTTCATGTTTACTCTTCTCGTCTGCCTCTTCAGACCCTTCTTCTTCCAAGGCTTCCGTGACTTCTCCGCATCCTCACCAGAGCTCTCATCAGATACAGGAGCTTCGTCAGGACCCAACGGCATCTCTGCAGGCTGGCTATCTTCCACCATGACTTTGGGTGGGGCTTTCTTCTTCGGCTTCTCCCCTTCATTGGCCTCTTCCTCTTCGATCTCATTCATGATGTCCCATTCCTCATCCATGCGCTCTTCTTCTTGATTTCTCAAGTTCTGGATGATGCTGCTCAGACTTCTCACCAGGCCTCGTTTCCTAAACGGTGGACGAGCCGCTGCCGTCTCAGTGCCTTCTTCGTCTATTGATGCCAAAGGAAAGCTGCGTCGAAGGAACGCGGGCGTCGCATACTTCCTCTTCGAAGAACTAGTCGTCCCTATATCGCCATCGTCCCTCTTGCGTTTGAGCGGAGTTCCGGCGAATGCGTCTAGGAAGAAGCGTCTGCCCGCTGACTGCGGGGTCTTGGAGAATGGGGTATCTGATACCGCCGGGGTGGATTTACTGGGCGTGCCAGCTATTAGAGTTTCGGTGGCGATATTTGTGGCATTGTGATCTCGTAGTGATGTGGCAGAGGGGACGTCGAAGATTCCGAGGACTTGCCCGTCTTTCAGTGGTGTGGGGCCCAGGGCGCATTTGATGTGTGCAGGAGTGGCCTCGACTTCTTCAACAGGCGATGGCACGGCAGGCTGTAGAGGCGGTTGTCTATTCGAGGGCGATTTGCGTGGTGTAGCTGATACTGCATGGCTTGGCCGGTCGCCATTCGCATCTCCTCTCGGTTTTGGTCGCGTGCTCTTTCGGGGTGTTTGTTTCGGCGCCGGCTCTTCTCGTCGCGTTGCTCGATCATAAAGCTTATACTTGGCAGCTTCACATGCTCGTCAGTCTCAGTCACTCCTCAATTGTCCCGCCAGACTCACCTATAGTCGCGTCACTCTTGATATCAGCGCGTCCAGGCTTCCTCCCATTCCTCTCCTTGAAAGCACTCTCCCAGCTCTTGAGCTCCTTCTTGAGAGCATCTGTATCAACAGAATTCTCTTTTCCCTCGGCCGACATGGTTCTCAGATTTGTGTGCTAGACGAAAGTGCCCATGTTCAGAGCATGTAGTCCCGACAGAGTTCACGAAAGCGGGACGCGCTCCGATCGCGCCGCCACGTGCAAAGCGGGCCGCCCGCGACGTTGCAGATCCGATCCGAGGTTGTGCGAGCGACCTCCTTCACAACTCCACTCAATGGCATCATCCATCAACAAATTGCTGGCATGATGCGAGTCGGTTTATGATTGTCAGGTTATGGTCAACCGGTATCGCCTGGTATAGGTAATGTACATTTGTCAGCTCTAGACGTTCTCTTATTTTCTGTTTCTTATCTGTCTTCAATCCTAAACATCTCTCTGTCTACAAATTTTGCATCAAAATGAAGGAAGCAATTGTCGAGGCTGGCCCAAAGGTCGTCATCAAGGACTCGCCCATCCCCACGCCGGGTCCGCATCAGGTCGTAACCAAGATCGAATACAGCGGTAGCAATCCCAAGGACTGGTATGGAAAAGTCATTCAACCATGCGTTGGAACGCCCAGCTGACAGAGACGCAGGAAAGTGCCAGAATGGGTCAAGGAGCTTCCGCCTGTGAACCAAGGCGACGATATCAGTGGTGTTGTGCATGAAGTAGGAGAAGGCGTTACCGAGTTCAGGAAGGGAGACAGAGTGGCAGCCTTCCACGAGATGCTCAAGCCTGGAGGCAGCTATGCTGAGTACGGCCTCTCGTGGGACCATACAACATTCTTCCTGCCCAAGCACACGAGCTTTGAAGGTATGTCCAAGGACTCTCTTGAAATATGAACCTGGCTAAAGATTTTGTTACAGCCGGCGCCGCCATCCCCCTCGCCGCCCTAACCGCAGTCGTCGGCCTCTTCGGCGACGACACCCTCAACCTCCCCCAACCCTGGTCCCCCGCCTCGCACCCAATCCCCCTGGTAGTCTACGGCGCATCCTCAGCAGTCGGCTCCTACGTAATCCAACTCGCCACCCGCGCCAACATCCACCCCCTAATCTGCATCGCCGGCCGCGCCCAATCCCACGTCGAAGCCATGATCGATCGCTCAAAGGGCGACACAATCATCGACTACCGCGCCGGCAACGAAGCCGTCTCCCAAGGCATCCGCGACGCCCTCAAAGGTCAAAAACTCGAATACGCGTACGATGCGGTTTCTGAGAAAGGGTCGTATGAGAATATCTGTAGGGTGTTGGAGCCGAAGGGGAAGATTACGCTTGTGCTGCCCGGGAAGGAGTATCCGGAGATTCCGGAGAGTGTGCAGAAGAGTATTACGCGGGTGGGGGATGTGCATGGAAATAAGAAGGATTTGGGGTTTGTGTATAGTCGGTATATTACGAGGGGGTTGGAGGAGGGGTGGTTTAAGCCGCAGCCGCAGGAGGTTGTGCCTGGAGGGCTTAATGGGATTGAGAGTGCGTTGGGTAAGTTGAAGGATGGGACTGCGAGTGCGGTGAAGTATGTCTTTAAGATTGCGGATACTCCGGGGCTATAAGCAGTACCTGGCAGAGCTATTGGTGGAAAGGAAATCTTTTGTTGGCCTGCTCTGCATAATCACTACAGGTATGCGATTCCCATCAGGTGCTCCCAACAAGAGCAGCATCGAGGATAAGTCTTAGAAAGAATTCATCGTCAGTTTCCGCTCTCCGAAGGAAGTCTAAGCACACGGAACCGGTGTCAATGGCTTAGTCCCACGAGTGTCTCGCGGAGATTCTGCTTGATATCTTCGATCACGGTCTAGACAATTCGAACACCTTCATGCCTTTGCTACGGCGAGTCTGGTGCCTTTCTGTCGTTGAAGATCAGAGTCGGCTGCGACGCTGAGGGCGAGACTCGGTCAGATGTCTCGGTCGTACAAAAGCAGTCCAAACTCACAAGACTCGTGTCGATGGCTTGGTCTCTTGACTGTCTGGCGGAGATCTTCACTAAAGAAGGCATCGTTTGCCTCACTATCTCACCGCGGTGTAGTCGAAGCGACATCAACAGAACTCTAGAAACCTGTACAACGTTCGCGACTACGCAGTCCTCTTGAGAACAGCAAGAACGTGATCCGCAGCCCCAAGCGTTCCCTCCTCCTCCGCACTCTCCAAAACAACCCCCAGCCATCGTCCAAAGGCATCGTCCCCCAACTTCGCCAAAGACATCCCATGCTGAAACCCCAGAAAACCCTCACAAGAGACCAGCTTCATGAGCTCAAAACCAACCCCCTTCTCCTGTGTCAGCCCCCGTGAGGTATCGATCAGGCGACGGATCTCTCCAATCGTGGTATGATGCATCGGCGCATTCGCTCCTCTCGTATACTTCCCATCCCTCAAATACCGCTCATAGAACCCCCATTCCTTGGACAGACGTTCAGGGTCTCGTGTGGCAATATCCCTCAAATGAGCATTCATCGTCACGAACGCAGCGAGTACGAACCCGCCAGGTTTGACGGTTTCTAGTGCTGCTAAAAGGACATCTGCCCGGTCTGTCTTGTTCAAGACGTGGTATAAGGGGCCCGGCAAGAGAACGATGTCGTAGTAGTTGGGTTTGTAGATCTCTCCATGCTGTCGAAGTTCGCGAGCGTCGAAAGCCGAACTTGCTGCGAATTGAACTCCTGCTCGTTTGGCTTTGCGGTTGGCGAGTTCGACTTCGACCGACGAGATGTCGCAGATGGCTACTTCATGGCCGTCGCGGGCGAGAGGGATGGCTCGTCATGGTCAGTCAAGGTCTCGATATGAGGCTAGAGACAACTTACCGTAGACACCTGTGCCACAGCCTATGTCTGCGATCTTCAGGCCAGTGGTCTTGTTTTGCTGTTGCTGTACTGATCGAATGGCTTCGCGGATGTAGTGAAGCGTTACTTCGTGTTCCAATCTTCCGAGACCTAGGCGTTTGTCTTCGAAGTCGACGTTGGCGTCGTACCACTCTGATACTTTGTTGCCGCTCATCTTGAGGTCTTGTTTTGCGCTTGGATCGATTGTAGTTCGAGCTTTGGGTTACATGTCATTCTTCGAGACGCGAGTGCGAGATCGACAGGTGGCTGAGCAGTGGGGACTTCGAGGGATATTCCTTTATCGGAATAAGCCTTACGGACTTGGGTCGTGAACTTGGATAAGTAGGGCGTATCGATACATCGAGCAAGGGTCAAGGCTGAGCTTAACAATGGCTAGTCCTCCAGATCCAAAGGCTTCAGAGCCGGCCCCTGAAAGCTCCCACGTCCACCTACAACATAAAACACCATCGCCAGAACCATAAGCCCAACGAAAATCACAGGCGCCCAATTCAATGTCTCAGCAGTAGGAGTCGGACTTGTCGGAACGGCAATGAACGCGAGAGCGAGGAGTCCGTACAGTGCAGCAAAGATGTTGATGGGAAGGCCGAGTCGACCGAGAGACCAGCGTGCGGGTGGGAGTGGGCCTGTGAAGCGGCGCCAGATGAGGACGCAGATTGCTAGTTCGTAGCTGGGGTATGTTAGGTGTGGACGTAATGTTGATGGTGGGAGGGACGACTTACGTTCCGATGAAAGCGATTACAGTCAGGCTGACGATTGCTTGGAAGGCGATGGCGCTGGCGAGCGTGATAAGGTTGAGTAAGGCGGAGAATGTGGTGATGACGAAGACCGCATTGATGGGGTATTTGAGGCCTGGTGGAATGTATGAGACCTAGATTTCTAATCAGCTTCTATTCTTCAGAGCTTCGTGAGAACATACCCATCGACTGAATGGCACGCCTCCATCTCTCGCGAACGCCATCAGCTGACGGCTCGACGCTGTTACGAAGTTGTTGGTGCTCAGAAATGTTAGTATCGTGACAATAGATGTGAGTGCCTTAGCGCCAGACGTAGATCCTGTGATGGTAATGTTGACGCCCATGAAAGCATAGCCATAGAGCTCGGCGGCCGTGGCAGCGTCTTCGGTATAGCAGAAGCAGAAGAGAATTAGCATGCCCAGACCAGAAGTTGCACCGAAGAGGTATGACCAGAGCATTCCTCGAGGGACATTAAGAGAGGCGTCTCGTGTTTCCTGCATCTCGTCAGCTGAATGCTAAATATTGAAACAGGGCGTCCTACCTCGGCCATATGAGCTGCTCCATCGTTTCCAAAGAGACAATAGAGGGTGAAGACTTGGCCAGTCAAGACTGCAAAGCATGTGTTACCCCAACCTCCACCATCTTCGAAAGTCGTGAACACGGTCGTTGCGTCGTTCTTTGGCCCCATTACAGCGTACACAACTACCGTGGCGATGAAGCCGATGCCAAAGACAATGGCCGCTGTGATCTCCAGAGCCGGAAGGAATCGAACTCCAATAGTGTTCAACAGAGTGCACATGGCCACGACGGCAAGTATGATCAGATAGACTTGCCATGGATGGGAGATCTGATCCGGATCCCCAATCATGGCGGTTGTTCTGATAATCGAGCCTAGGATGAACATTCCTGATGCAACTCCGCAGGCCCAGGAGAGGGTTAACAGCCAGCCTGCGATGTAGCTCAATATTCGCCGCCATCTGTGAAATAATGAGAACGTGGCTGAGACTAGAAGACAAATGCTCTGACTGTACCTTCTGCCAGCTAAGACAGAAACCCAATGATAGGGCCCACCAGCCAGCGGGATCATACTAGACAACTCCGCCATTGACAGTACTATTGCCGTGTACGCCATCGCCGAGCAGATGTATATCGTAATGGTGCCACCAGTCCCCGCTGCCGATAGTCCCAGAGATGCTCCATTAAGGACGTAAGCCCAGGACGACATGGCGATGATCATGAAGAAAGCCACGGTCACCGCGTTGAGACTTCGGCGGAGGCGTCTCGGGTTGCCGAAGCGTTCCATGTCTGAGATGTCGGTGGGTGATTCATTGTAGTCGATGGAGGAGGTGTCGTTCTCGAGACGATTCTCGGCTTCGAGCGGTGTTTTGGAGGTGTCCATTGGGGTTTCGTGGGCTCAGTACAGCTGCGTTTCGAGGAGATAAGGATGGAAATAGCGAAATGTAGACAGACGAAGGGCGCGATCAAGACCTACCGCTTGACTTTCGCGTTTTCGCGAGCTTGGAGCGTTTGCTGCAGGTAGGGCCATGCTGCCTCGGACGTTCAGCCGACCAGACACCAGGTACTTTCGGCATTGTCATCGTGCTCGAGATAGGTGATGACTGTGATAAGAGGACAATAGGAGTCGAGATGGAGGGAAGGAGCTGTGACGAAAATTGAGGAGAAGAAGGTGGCTGGATGGGCGACTGGGATTGGCCAGCAGGCTGCCTGACTAGGCTAGCGTATGTCTGTAAATAGCGGTAGCGCTGACCAGGCTGTGGCACTTCACTCTGTGATCATGAACATCGTTCCTATCCATACATCTCGTCCATAATTCACTTAGCACAGTGCGCATTGCCGACACTTTATCGAATTCAGCTCAGAAAGGATGCGGAAGTGGAGGATGGATGCGGCCGTGTCTTCCTCTAGAAGCATCCAGCAGTATTGCCCGGGATTGGCTGTTTGGAAGCCCCTGCTGGCAATTTAATTTGCACGTGATAATGTATCAGTTTCGCATCTGCTGAGATAACGATAAGGAGACACGCGCCGAGACGCGTTCCAATTCGCCCGTGCCCTGGACGATGGCGGCCTGTGCCTCAGGTGCTCATGCACGCAAACGCCGCTCACATGCATACAAACGCTGCCATGGCGAGCTCCTGCCACAGCTTGTTTTCAGCTCGCCTTTCCTTCTCTCTCATCCAAATTCTTCATCCTCCAATCCACCCATTCGGACAGCTCACAGCAGAACATGGCGAAGAACCGACGCTCGTCAGACGACGACAGCGACTTCGAGGACGCCAGTCCGTCTAAGCGCCAGAAGACGCCGAAGCGTGCGCCGCCGCTTTACAAGGCCGAGGTCATTGAGACGGCAGACGCCACCTCAGTGCGAGTCAGTTCTTCCACCGCAGATCTCGATGAGGGCATTCTGGAGCGCATGAAGAAGTGCCTCGCCCGCGCCAACCACCCCGAGACGCCGGAGGCAGAGGCCAAGGCGGCCTTGCATCTTGCTTCCAAGCTGATGAAGACTTACAACGTCACTACAGCCGAGATCCGTAAGAGGCCTCTTTTTGCATGACGAACATTGATGACAGCTAATGACCTGCACTTCAGTTGCCCATGAGACTCCGGAAGCCCAGCGTACCTATGCTGGTAGTAGCAAAGTCGCTATCAAGCGTTGCGATGGTGACAAGTCCAAGAAAGTTCAGCAAAGCAACTACATCGGCACGCTCTGTGTAGCCATGGAGTCATTCTTCGGCTGCAAGTCGTACACTACGTCGGGCTCCTCTTTGAGAATCACTTTCTACGGTATCGCCGAGAACACCGTAGGAGCTTCTGCTGCATTCGAAATGGTCTACAACCTCATGGTCGAGTGGGCTCGCCCATACAAAGGCACATCCGGAAAGAATAGCTACTGCTATGGCGTTGCCGACGAGCTGCTGAACACTGCTGAAAAGGAGAAGATCGAGGAAGAGAAGCGCGCCAAGAAGGCCGAAGAAGATGAGAAGGCTGCTCGACTCAAGCAAGAACAAGCCGATGACAAGGCCCGACTTGATCGCCTCCATGAGCTACAAGTGCGCGTCGAAGACGAGGACGTAGATGCCATGCCATTTGAAGAGGCAGCAAAGACACCGGAACCAGCACTCAGTAGCGCTCTGCTCGACATTCGCGACATGTATCCATCCAGTCCCGAGAGTGCCGAGAGCGAGGATTACGCCGACTACGAATCATGGGACGGCTTCAGCGATCAAGAGGATGATGAACCGAACGAATCGGGAATCGACTACGTCTCTGCTGACTTCGACGATGACGAGGACGATACAAGCGGTCCATACGTGATCCCAGACGACGACATTGACAAGGAGATCGAAGTTCTTGCCTCGACCATCAAACCTACCATCAAGCAAGAGCCAGACCTCGACAGTCCTCTTCCATTCCGAGGTGCAAGCGCCGGGCCAGCTGAGACTATTACAGAGGATGAAACTAGAGACTCCGGAGCGGCCGAGAAAGCCACTGCTGATGACCCAACGTGGAAGTCTCACATGCAGCTCATCAAGTTTCGTGAGACCACGGAGGAGATTGCCAAGAACTGGCTCCAAGATCAGGGCAAGAAGCTGCGCAAGGGCAGGAAGAGATCTGGTGTCAAGGACTGGGATGCTTTCAGAAAGGGCCAGAAGGACAGCAAGAAGATCGATGTTCGGAGGAAGACGATTCAGGATCACTCCAAGGCTGAAGAAGAGCAGTCCAACGACTTGCTCTCGGCTTTCTCCTAACTCATGGCCATGACCGGCCTTGTTGTGTGTGCGACGGAACTCTTCTAAGTTAGTCGTTCCTTGGCTCATGTGTACGATAGGAGAGGCCGCACCCTGTTCGCTTCGTTCGAATACCTACACAGACAGTTTGCAGCTGCGGTACGAAAATAGCAAGTCAATAATCTGGAGCATTCACAACTTTTTGCACTAATATGTTCCCGTAGGCAGCCTCTGACTATAGCAGAGACAGGGTCCCAAGCACATTGCCAAATCTCCAACGTTTGAGAAGGTCCTGAAGAGAACAGCGGAATGCTGTGATTTCCTCGGCAAACAAAATCGGTCATGTTTCAGTGCTGCTCTCCTCAGATTCAGCATCTTTTCAAGGCCACGTCCTGCTTTTGAATGGCGTGGACAGCTTCGCTCGCTTGGAGAATCGTAAGTCAAGACAATGCATTTCGACGCTTCTCGTCTACGTCGCTTCATCATCCATCACAAATTTCGAGACCTGCTTTGCTGGAGTACAGTCGGAACATATCTCTGACGTTACATCCAGCATACACTACCAGATCATCTACCTTCGACTCTGCTAATCCGGAGCAAAGTCCCGACCTTAATGGCTGTCCATGTTCCTCTTTCTCGACCGGCCAAATATTTCGTCCAAAGGGAATTCGGGCCAACTATGACCTGTACTTCTGGATCTACACCTTGTCACGGAGATGACCAGAAGAAGAGCTTTCTGCTGCCCGCAAGTCAGAGCGCGAACATGATCGGTCCGATCATGGTATGCTCCTGCGTAAGACGAGAGACCCTAGAAAGCTGAATGATGCCATCGCCACTCTATTTTCGAGGGCGAATGACGCGAGGGGGAGACCAAGTACGTTCCACTGGAGCAGGTTTGTGATCCTAACAAGGAGTGGAAAGACGTCTTGAAGGAGCAAGACCAGTTGCTCAAGAAGTTCAGGAACGCTGGGGCCTTCAAAGATGCCGGAAAAAAGAAGGCCCAATTCGAGGTTGCACGCAAATATCCCAACCTTGCCGACAAGATGAGCCCAGCGTTGCAGAACGAGTTCATCCAGGCCCAAGTCAATGCACAGGCAAAGAAGGCCGCAAAGACTACGTCCAGTCCTTCGACCAAGACGACGAGCGCGAAGAAGGACAAGTACGCGGGACTGTTCTCAGGGGGAGGGACGGGACTTATTGGTCCGGATTCTTCAGATTCTTCAGATGAGGATGAGAATCCTCCACCTCGAAAGAACGACCGAGGCAAGTCTCGCCGTAGGGCCTGATCTCCTCCCATTAAGGATGGGCCACAAGCTCCGACGACAAAATGCTTGTACAGCCCAAGTCTGATAATGCAGCACCACAAGATGAAGAGGATGACTCAGACTTGGAAGACGAAGGCATCGATATCGATGAGCATCGCCTTCAGCCTCAACCCCAAACCCAGTCGACTGATGTACGACCAAGCAGCTTGGCCTCTGACGCCTCTCTCCCATCTATGAAGTCGAGCGAGGAGGATGCCGGAGGTGTACACAAGTCCATGGCAGATGCCACTTCCCAAAACACTAGGTCCAGTGGAGACAGTGAAGCCCAGAAAGTGGCGTCGAGCATGGAGAGGGCCGTCCTGAATGACTGGTCGAGCAATACTCCATCGGTCCCAACTGCGGATTCAATGACACAGGGCATGGTCTCGAACGATAAGTCGAGTGGAAAGACGGAATCCCCGGTGGCAGTACTGACCGCCATCTCTGAAGCGCAAGCTACGACGTCGATGGTCCACAGCAAGTCCCAGACTCCCCTGACGGAGCCGTCGATCCAAGAGGAAATGCACCAGCAGAACTCGTCGAGTCGAGATGTGAACGCCCAAGGCACGACGTCGATGTCAGGCAAGCAACCCCAGAGATGCCAGACCACGGAGTGGATCGCACAGGACATGAACGATCAGGACACTCCGAGCGATCCCAATCGTTTCCAAGGTTTCTCGTCAAGCTTGAATGCTCGAACCCGAGCCTGCACGTGGAGCAGCTCTCCGTTGATCCAAGATGCCCCGTCGAGTATCGATGCCGGAACCCAAGCCGACATGTCGAGCAGACACCCTCTTCTCAAAGATGCTTCGTCGATGCCAACAGCTGCAACACAGGAGAACATGTCGAGCGCACAGGCTGAAAACCAAGTCAAGAGGTCGAGGACAATGAGACGGCCAACCTCCCGAAGCCAACCTTCGACTCTCGCTTCGCACGCTTCAACGCTAGTCTGAAGCGGTCTGCATGCCCTCTTGAATCGTCTCCAAAGCGATGTAAGAGTGCTCCACCATCTTGCAGTACTTCGAACCCTTCAATGGCACCCTCTCCCGGCAACACTTCACATCAATCTCCACGTCGGCGTTGTAGATTGAATCTCTAAGGCTACGTGTGTAAGGCAACCTCACGTCGAGGATGTTAAAGGCCAAAAGTTTCAAAATGCCTTATCTTCCCTCACGCTATGTTCGTAAGTGAGTAAGTGTTTCCTAGAGGAAGATGCTTCTCTTCTACTATAGTGCAATGTAAGAAGGCTTCTCTCCGGCTTTAAACAGTTCTAAGAAGCTAGTATGGATCACCTTACTTGAATCTCCTCTCTTGGTCCAGATATAAGGGAGGACATAAGATAAATATTAAGTCGCAGATAGCGATTGGGAACTAGACCTATCGAAGGATCTTTCGTAGGATACACAAATAGGCTCGACTACGGTTGCGCTAGCTTCAAAATTACATGAGTATGGGATCATGTCTACTAGCCAAGGCGCCAAGCAGTCACATGCTGAACATATGATACCCGTGGTAAAGTGATGGTCTGGCACATGAGCCAGATTTACGATCACAGATCATTGTGAGGTTCACGAGGTGAGATGGGGCAGAGCCGAAATTTGGGTGAAGTCACGGATTTTCCAAAGTATAGTTCTAATTGAATCGGCTTTCACGGCCTGAGCTCCGCCTCTGACTTCAGCTTGTGCCATATCGCTTCCATAACGCTCTCATAGCCGCTCTACTGCGGCACATATCCATCCGGCTGAGAGGGTGTGCGTCGAGAGCGGCTAGATGCAGCCGTCTAGTCGGTGTCGTGGCTCGTCGTCCGCGATGGGCCCGGCGTTTGCAGACCAGCAACAGCCAATGTGCTCATGTTGCCCATGTCAATATCGCCATCGCCACCACTACCAGCCCCGGCCGCTCCTTCCTGAGCCCCGGCCTCAGAGGCCTTGGAGCCCTCGCTGTCTCTTCCATCGACCTCGCCATCGCCATCACTACCAGCCCCAGCCGTTCCTTAAGCCTTGGCCTCAGGCGCCTTGGAGGCCTCGCTGTCCCCTCCGTCGACCTCGCCGCCCTTCTCATCGGCCCTGCGGCCTCCCTGATTGACCTCGCGCTCTTGTCCTGCGGGCCCGGCCTCGAGATCATTGACATCCTCTAAAGCCTCCTTGGCCTCGTATGCACCAGAGTCAACAAGCTCCTGGTGCGAGTCTTTTGCCCATTGCTGCAGCTTCTCTGCGCCCCGGATCGACTTGTCGTCGACTTTCAGGCCCTGCCCTTTGGCCTTTCTGAGCACATGGACGGCGGCATCGGCGTGGCCGACGAAATTGGTGTGCTTGTATTCGTCGCGGGAGTCCTGGGCGCAAGCAGTCGCTTTGCGTGTTAGCAGCATTCATTTGTGTCGAGGGTCTGACACTACCCAATATCATATGGCAGCGAGCGCGGATAATGATTGGCAGATCGGCCTTGGTGAGCAGAGTCGAGGCAAGGCGGTCGCACTCGTCAGACTCCTCTGCCTTGAACTTGACGTGCAGGTGCTTGTATAGGTCTGCGTAGACCTTCGCCGTCTCGCCGATGTTGTCCGCCATTTTATGTTGGGTTTCGTGACGTGCGAAGTGATGTGGGGGGACGTTGCCGGTGGAGGTTGCTGTCTGTTGAGGAAGTGTTGTGACAAATGGCAGGAACTGGTTGGGAAGGAGCGAAAGCTCGCTCCAGTCATTCGATCGTGCCCTCTTGTGGCGTCAATATCTCCTAGGGAACTGCAACGACTAAGCTCACGAAACATTCGTGACATATTGGTGGAGCTTGATTTCCCCGAGAATGACTGGAGTTGCTGTTCGCGAGAGTATCGAACCTATGCTGAACGACGTTCGGCGTTTGCAAAGGTAAGCAGTGCTGCCGAATCATTGCTCTGCAGACTAATGCCCTCGAGTTATCTCTGACGATGTTTGGTCACCCGTCTATAGAGCGAGAGAGAGAGAGAGCTATCAAAAGCGTGGCGCTCATTGGCTCTGTTTGTGCTGACGTGGCACCGTTCTCAGCTCTCGCAATCTCTCTGAGAGCGCCGAAAGCCTTGTGAGTGGCATGGTTAGATGTACATTCCTCGAGATGAAGTCTAGATCAGTCTTGTGGAGGTTAACAGGTCGACGCCTTGGCTGGTTCTGCTTGCTCGTAGACCAAGGCAGTGATAGCAGAATGTCGACCTTGGAATTTTGAAATTCTAAAGTGCGCTGTACATCTTAATCTCCGCATTTGATATACATTATGAGGTGCGCAAAAGCGTTTGGTTGGCGTGGTTCAGTAGGTTGGGCTTGAGATATTGGATGGACTGTTTTCAATCATGTGTGTGAGAGTTGCCTTTGCTTCCATTTCTGTGACAGCATCACTCAAATGTTTGAAACCTCATGCGGACACTGTTGATTGTGAGTATGTGGATCATGGTGTTGCTCAGGGAAGTGGGCCCAGTGTCACGTGCAAAGTCTTGGCGGTCAAGTGAATGAATTTGCGTGGCCGACGGCCATCTCAGCGGAATGGCACCTGTGTGACCGAACGAATTATCATCCCGAAGTCAAGAGTAACGAATAAAAGTGACGAAATCAATGAAAATGACCAACAGTCGTTCGGGGCATGAAAAAATAAATTGTGGTGTCCATAGACAATTATCGAATAGGCCGTCTCCTCATGGTGGCATCGGTGCCAGCACAGTTTCTATTCCTCCCATAGAGCATCTGACCATGCTTACAGAGCCCTTATACGTTGTATATCGTCTAGTAATTGGTGTCTGGGCCGGTGGGGCTGTAGGTGTGGCCAGGGTACTGTAAACATTGTCAGCATGTAAAATAATGCATAGAAAAGCCGCAGGAATGCTTACCCGGTTGAAGAGGGTCTGATCGAACTTATCAAGCGTTGGGCAGTCGAGACCACCCATAATTGGCTTCAGGAAGTTGTTGATAAGGTTGGTGACCGGGGTGACCTGGGCGAGAGGCAGATTGGCGAAATCTGGGATACCACTGCAACAATACGTCAACAAATGTCTCGACAAAGCTATTACGCTTCTTCTTCATCGATTACTTACGCTTGAGCGAGCTGAGCAAAGAAGCAAGCACCACCCTTGCCGGAGGTGTCGAGGAGGCTGCTCAAGTTCATGGCACCGCCAGTGAAGTCAGTGAGCGAGACACCAGCGTAAGTGTTGACACCGTTGGTGTTACCGCCGAGCTTGAAGGAGCTTGGGTAGGCAAGGAACTGAGGAGCCAGATCGGTGAAAACGTTGACGGCGTTGTACTGGTTGGTCGAGGTGCGGCGGTACCAGTTGTCTGGGATACGCTCCTGACCTGGCAGCCACTTGAAGTTGTCGGGAGAGTCACCCTCGATGGCGAAGAACTGCTTGAACATTGGGCCATCGAAGTAGCCGTTCTTGTTCTCGGCGGTGTGATTGCTCATGAAGTTGATGACGAAGTTGTAGCTGAACGTAAAATGTTAGCATTTGCGAGATGTCTGGAAGAACGAGTGTCACTTACGCTGCTGGCGAAACAAGAGTGGTAGAGAATGGAGCAGCGAAGTAGTATGGGTTCGTCGCAACAGACTAAAAGTAAGGGGTAGGTCAGCATCTGTCTCAGACATGCAATAGGGTGGCTTCTGCCCTTCACTTTACGTACCTCGTCACTTTTTTGGGCAAAGTTTTGCGCAAAGGAGTCGAGAGTGTATTGGCCTGGGTAGCGAGAGTCGGTGGCAGCGTAGGCACTCTTGAAACGCTCGACATCGAGCGAGTGGGCATCGCCGTTGTTCAAGTAGGCGTCAGGTCGAGCAATCGAGCTGTCACCCTCGTACAGGTTGTGAGAGTAGGAGATACCCTGGCCCTGGCCAAGGAGGCCCTTGGTGAGCTGGTTGGTTGGCAGTGGGCCACCGATCGACCAGGTCATAGCGACTGGGTCGCCGTCGAAGATGATGCCGTAGGCGGCAAGGAAACCAGCAAGGTCAGGACTCATGCCGTACGCAGCACCGAGACCCTCGATGGTGTTCTCGATGGTGAGAATGCCAGATCTTGATAGGTAGCCGTGGTTGGCAGCAGCGTTGAGACCGGGGCATGGGCCTGATCGTTTGAATTAGCTCTTCCGTCATGCCAGGATTCTGCATTGTTGAAAGTCCTTACCTCGAATCTCGTCGGCGGCCGGGCTGGCATAGGCGTGCTCGCCAGTGGTCGAAACGTATTGCTCATTGGCGTCGAACACAAGGCAAGGGACGACACCGCAGTTGCCTCTCGCCTTGGAAATTGCTTGGGCAGCTGTTGGGTCAGGCAGCTGGCGCTTCTCCTCTTCAGCGCGCTTGTGGAGCTCGGCGGCCTGCTCCATGTCGCGAGACTTGAGAATGACATCGGACATCTGCATGACAGCGGGGAAGGCTGAGGCCGTGAGGGCCATCGAGCCCATGAGGACTGCGGAGTACTTCATGGTGGCGGTAGGTTGTCGTGTGAAAGATGGGGTAAGGCAAGAAACTGGGGAAGTCTGGAGAAGGCACACCTTAATATATGCCTCTGGAAGCGAAAGATGCAGAGAAGGGGTCAAAACGTTGCAACGAGAAAAGACGAACTAAACCCACCGCTCCGCTTGAGGCAATCGAGCGGCAAACCATGAATCGGGCCAAGAGGCAGGCAAATACAACGTAGCCTTCGCTGCTGAGTTGGCCTAAGTTCTTAGTTTCGTGAAATGCCGATGCTTGATGAGAGATCTGCATAGGCACCAGGTGCACCATTGCTCCACTCATGTCGTCCCTGAAGCTAATGAGGGCCAATCCGTGGCTTACCAGTAGGCCGGTGGCACCGCTAGGGCGTTTGCTTGTTCTTGCTAGTGGATCCATTTCCCCAGCATTAGTTTCGACTCGCTTGCCATTCGTCCAAGCGATGGCCGTAGCCGTTCCTAAGAATGTCATGCCGTTTCTTTCATTAATATCCAAATTGGCCGTCGTAGCAGCGTAACAGAGCATCTCGATCAAAATTAGCCGACGATCGAGCTTCGCCAGATAAGCAACACCTTAAGCCTCGATAGTTCCAATGTACTCGCGTAGTATGCAGAATCGATCAGCGGTCGTGCTGTCGTGGTCGTTCATGCGGAGCTCGTGGAGACGTTTGCAAACGCAGAGACGCCACCCGCGTACATGCGGCGATCTCGTTGGCGGAGCAAGAGTTTGGTAGGTGGCTTGGATTTAGAGGAATCCCCGAAAGAACCGCATTTGCCGTCAAGTTCGGTGCTCAGCAACAATAACAGCACACTTCATTGGTCAGAAACAGTATTTCAGGTCCGGTCGACGGTCCGAAGGATGAAGCCACTGCATACAATGTCATGCGGCTCTGTGACGATGAAGTCTTCCTGTCATTTGGCTGTGGATAGGACCGATAGGTGCGTTGAGCAGTGTCATTGACGACTTGATCGTAATCCAGGGGCCAAACTCGTTGTCGAAGCAACACTTTTGGAGAGCCGTATCGAGTGCGTGGCGGCAAATGAAGCGTGCCACCCATTTCTTTAACATCTTGCCGTGACGAAAAATCTTGGATCTACGAAGCTTTGGTAGCTTGAATTCATGAAGTTGTGAGCTTGTGTCCGGTCGCTACGGCCGGGCCCATGTTGTTCGCCAGGTGCTATGGATCTTCGATGCCCTGCAGTCCTTACAGCTGATACACAAATGGCATTCGTCCATTCGGGCTTCCCACGCGGCCAGCTCCACCGGATGCGCAACAAACGGCTTTCTGCTGTTGCCGAAGTGTCCGTTGGGCAGACTTTCGCCTCCACTCAGCCTCAAAGTCAAGCTCGCCTGGCGTCAATATGCTTAACCACTTTTACGCCACGATCGGCACTCTCTCCTCGCTGTAGAGATGGCGTGCTCGGCGTCCCCCATGGGGTACATTTCTGTTGCTTTCCTTTCTCCGGGGAGGTCCCCAAATGGGCTTGCCAACAATGAACTCTTACTTCAGCTTCCTGACGAGAGAACTGGGGCCCAATCAATAGATTTTAAATGACCTCTTTTAAGGGCGCCACATCTTGTCGTGGGAATCGTTCCGCTTTGATTGAAGAATCCACTTCCGGCGGATCTGCAGGCCGGCCTTCATTCAACCTTCCTCTTTTGAGCTTTTGCCGTGCTGCTTGATGTTCCTTGTCGATCAGTGGTACGCCAGCCAAGCTTCGAAGGAAACGAGATTGTTAGATACGTCACTGCAATCTTTTTTAACTGGACGTCCAAGAGAAACTCTTGCGATGAGTTCGTTCTCTGTGAATTGACTTCTCCACCGCAAACCGGTCGAAGATTTCAACTGCCTTGACGTAGCGTGTCGTTGCTGAGAAGGCATATGCCGAGAGTGAATCCAGATCTCGGCCATATGACCACGGATTCAACTCCAGATTGGACGACACCATGAAGTTACAGCAAGCCTTCAGTTTTGCTTTCATTGTGAGCCCTTCAAACAAAAGCTTGTACGGCCTGCGAAGTACCAGGTGACATCTCGCCTGGACCACAGTAGTGCCGGCTGCGGTCTGGGGGCTGTCTTTGCGTCGACACATGGAGTCTGCCGTAGGTCACTTTGCTGACGAGGCAGGGTAGCGACTTAGTGTATCATTCTGCTGCCCTGCATGAAGCATTCCACATGGAACCTTTCTCGGCAAGTCGAAGTTCGGGAGACCATGTTCCAGGCCCATGTTCCAGGCCCAGGGAACTTCAGCTAGGAGGTGTTTCCGAGGCCTCTCCAGTGAACCTGTCGAGAGCCTGGCCAGGGTCAAACCTCATTACGCATGTGTGGAGGGCTTGATTGAATGTCGCATATCCAAGGGTGTTCGCGATGGTGTGAAAGATAAGACTGCACCGTATTTGCGACAAGCCAGAAGAATAACACTCTGCGAAGCGTCAATTGCTTGGGAGAGAATGACTTGTTTATCCTGCAGTTGCCTTTCCGACGGGGTAGCTCATGTAGTTCTTGGGAGTAGCCGAAGATTCCATTGACTTTGTCCCATGTGTCTTCCCTTTCTCAACTCCACATAATCCTAATCTTTTTCCGCGTGGCTGGGCTAATGCATGTGGAGCTCGAAAGCAGAGGTGGAATGTGTAGCCGCAATTGCCGTCAATAAAGGTCATCGTTGGCATTCCTACTGGCCCATAAGGAACGTGACAGTTGCCACATGAAGCATGTTGCTTCCCTTGTCATTTTGGAAGGTCGTAGCCAAGATCATATGGGCAACGCCACCCTCTTTACACCAGGGTCCAATCCAGTCACCTACACTTCCGCCGCGGATGTAGGTTGCGTGGAATGGTCGCCGACCTGGAAGGAGTGGTCCAGATTTGGTGAAAGATCCGTCTCCAGTGAAAGTAGACTCAACAACAGCGGAAAAGCCCTTGCAGAACATAGCCCCTCTCGCCTTGAGAGCAGGACTGATGCTTGGGCTTTGTGGTAATGTGGTTCGTCCTGTTCCATCGACGAATCTATCGAGCGTGGCAGACCGCGATCTTGATCTTCCGGCAATGGCGTACTTCGTGAATATCGCAAATATCATCGAACGGATCAAATGACCGAGGATTAGAGTCGTACTCGTTGCGGTCGAACAAGTCGCGTGGCCTCCGAACTACGAACGACCCGTGCAGACCAGACAAGAAGCATCCTTTGACAAAAAATTTCCAGGATGTGCTACAGCGCATTCCGCACGAGCACCCAGAGATCACCCTAGCGAGTCGTCGAGAGCAGGATTCCTGTCTGACAACATAGTCCTGATCGGCGGCGATTGGGCGTCTCGAGCAGTACGGTCCTGTCGATGAATCGTTTGACTGCAGCGGCACAGGTTTCCCATAGGTCAAGCAGTGGCGGTTCTTGAATGGACACAGCATCCGACGGACCTGCATGAAAGGATTGTTCTCGGTTTCGGCCGGAACGTCGAAACGTCGACATCGAAGCCTACATATGTTCGCGGGCTGGACCACAATCTACCCTCCCTCATCTGCCTTGGGAGCGGCATGTGGCACATGCAATATCCTTAGCCCAGGATCAGCCTCGTTCTGGCCTGATGGTACTCCAGAGATACATTCCCTGGTACTGTTCCCGTATGCTCGACGGGCGATCGTTGGGCAGTAGGATATCGACAGCTACCATCAATTAGGCTGGTCGTATGCCGTGTCGAAGTCACTTCTCATTCGGAGCAAGGACGCATGATGTCGTTGCAGATTCAACGGCCGGCTGGTACATCGGCTGTCCGGTCGAGTGGGCAGTTCTGTCTGCCTCTGCCAGAAGTTCACCCTAGGAACCGTGAACGTCGAGGACTCGAGGGCCGTGAATAGCTTATCGTGAAGGGCGAAGGGCTTGTGGCTTATGTCGACAGCCGGAATGTGTTTCTTGCGGGCGGTCTCTGGCCGCGGAGAACATGTCAGGCTATCAGTGTTGTAGTATTGAGCTCAGCGCGAAGGCAAAGGGGATGCGGAGTTCATGTATACGTCCCTCAACTGCATCCTTCTGAACGGCTCGTTACCGATCCGGAAGGGATATGTTAGAGGCGTCTCGTATTTGGCTACTTGCTTGTTTTTTTGACGCATGAACGGCTTAGTGGGGAGTAAACGCTCGCAATGCGAGCGCACATTCAGCAAGCATTGGCATTGAAATTGAAATTGTTTGGTGCTTTTGTTCTCCATCTGGCAGGTGTTGGAGCGCGACGTGTCGACTGGAGAAATTGTCTCGCGACTCACAGGCATTCAGCTGTCCACCAGGCCAGGAAGGCTTAGGCGCAAGGGGGCTGATCAGGCTGGAGATAAATCAGGTCTTTCCTCCTTTCCTGCGAACTCCCAATCAACAACCACAAGTTACTAACAAGGACGTGTCAGCATTGTGCTACATGTGCATGGCATTAAGCGACTGTTATTTTCGTCGACAGACCTCAACAGAGCGCCATGTAGCAAAAAGTCCACCAATGGACATACATGGCCGCCAGCATGTGCTACCCGGCTCGCGGTAAGCTTTATCAATATGGACTACCTCTTGATCATCCAGACCCAGCATGTGGTCTCAGTGTGCTTGCAGCTTTGTCTTGCCGTGCTGTGATTTCACAGCATTACACAGGCATTGCAAATGGACGCCTCCAAGGCCCGGCTCGCCTGCTTGCAGCTACCGCTGTTTCGAAGCTCCTCCTGCATCTCGTATTGGTAGAGGACCAGCCACAGCTGACAGGCTCGATTGGGATATTTCTGGATTGAGACCACGCCGATTCAGCTTGTGGCGCACAGCAGGATGCCATTCCATGTGATTGTGGGAAACAAGCACTCTGGCACGCGTGAATCTCGCTTCTGCTCGAACGATGTCTCCACCTTATCAGCAGCTTTCTCGTTCAAGGCGCGGAGCCAAGACTTCAGACGGGGCATTTGAAAGCGACTGACTTCCTGATTCGGACGGGACAGAGCTGTGTGGTGGGACCGACATGTCGCAAGGAGAATATATTATGACAAAGGCTGGCTCTTGTCCCCTCGTCAGTAAACATCGAAGCGACTGCACCTGCAAAATCGACATATGGAAGAAGAGACGACGTTTGAGCAACTCCCTGCGCCAGATCCTGGAGATTTCCCCGTCAAAGACCAGCTATGGTGGCCTTGTTATCAATCCCTCTTCGAGGACGGCCAACAAATCGCTGCCGTTCACTTCTCATCGAATAGTCGCTCTCCAGATAATGTCGATCTTCTAGAGGAGCATGCTTGGACCCCTGGGACAGAACAGAGCCCCGCCGAATCCGCTGCTGTCTTTTCGCCATCCATCACCAGTCCAAGGAGGACGAGTACAGATCCGGCTCACGACGGAAGGGCTTCGAAGCGCAAGGCTCAGAATCGAGCAGCGTAAGTCAATCCGGAGTGTCTCTTGGCGGCCAAGCTGATGGATGTTTCGCAGTCAACGGGCTCATCGAGAACGACAGCGCCTGCGGATTCATGGTCTCTACGACAAGATCGAGAAGCTTCAAGAGCGGTGCAAGCAACTTCAGGCCAGAAACCAGATGTTCGAAGCCGCATTCCAACGCTTTTTCCGCGACGGGGTCACGCTTCTGGCGGCGAGAGATAACTCAAGGACCATTGAGCTTGAGACAGATGATCGGTCGTCTGATGAAGAGATGTTTTCGCCTGCTCCACGAAAATGAGAAGGTCTGCTTGCATCTCAGGGACGTGGTTCCTGGCGGGAGATGGCGCAAAAGGTGAACATGCGGTCCGGGGTGGTTCATTCGTTCTTGCGTATTGACGCTCATGGAATGTGTTACAATCGAGGCGTTGCGGGTGCTTGAAAGGTTTCAATATTCCAATTTATTTCTCAGCAGTGTGATTGTCCGGCAGAGGATGAAGGTATAGGTGCTTGCTGGTCGGAAAGAAGAGTATGCATCCTTGTCGTTCTGAAAATAATACCGAAGTTAACAACCAGGTGTTTGGACTCGGTAGAACTAGTTCGGAGCTTAATCGTACCCTGAATGGCATGTGAGTGGCCGGGTAGTGCCGGCTAGCGACTCGTATTCAGTATAGGCTTTGAACGGTGCCTGCTCGGGCCAGAAGCCAGATCGTTGGATCCAAGAAAAACACGTCAACGCCAGGACTCGATGATGATGGCTTCAGACTCTCCAACATACACACGACCATTTACTCTGGCTGCAGAAAAGGAGTTTTGGATCCAGGATAGCAATCGCGACTCGCGCAGCTGGTATCTCGGCAGCAATGGCGCCGTTGGGAGTTCGGCCCATGACGAATTGAAGAAAACGCTGAAGCGGCAGTGGCGAATCGTCAAAGATGAGAAAGAAGACACCAAGTTTGGCCCTGCTCTGGACGATACTCACATGCTGTGTACAAGTTCTTGCCTCTAGCCTTCCTCCAACTGGATCCGGAAGCGAGTACGCCTCACGATGCAATGCTGCGAAGCAAGACTGGGTTCAATCCCAAGGGAGGACGTTCCTATCCGAAACGACAATCACTTCCACGATAAGATCACTCATGCCCGGGACGACTATCACAACGAAGACTCACTTGAGTTCAGATGACACTCCCTACACACTCTGTGATGGTTTCCCGCGGATCAACGGCTCCAGGACAATTTCCACTGTCACTACGACCTCTCCTTGGACCAGTGTTCTCAAGTCGCCTTCTTCTGTATTTCGCAGTATCCCTCAACCAGATTGTACGATAGCACCGAAAGACTGCGCTGGCCTACAGAAGTCCTACTCAAGCGATCTGGCGATATACGAGAGCTCATCGGACGCCGACACACCACCGCCGTATCCAACGTCACCAATATGTGGCTCTGCCACAGTGACACCAATTCAAAGCTCCCTGGGGCAGCCGCTATGCGCCATGCAGGAAGCCTCAGTCAAGCTTCTGTATTGGCCAGTCACTGTGGACAGCTCCTGCGACTCATGCCACCGTGCCAGTTGTCCGACATCTACCATGGGTCCAACGATTACAGGCAAGCCAAACACAGTCAAAACTTTGAACACCACCTTGACGAGCCCGACCGTTTACATCGAGTTTGAGGGATCCTGGGCGTACACGAGCGAGGGCACAACCTTCTCCAGTCCCCAGACATTAATCATCGCACAGGAGCCAGCCGCCGTCTCCTCCCACTGCGGCAAACCTGGCGGCGGCTACGGACCACCCCAAAAGGTCAACTACGCCAACTTCAACTACCCGGTCCCTGCGGACATCTATCGATGTCAGCCGAGTTGCTTCGTAGAACCCATGCCCTACACTTACGCCAACATCACGCAAACCTTCACCTACTCGCTAGACAAGACCACGGAAACAAATGTCTTTACTCACCGGTCTTACATCTCAGAAGCGGCGAGCAACCTCTGCTCAACGATATGGAACGACTACGCTCCGGTCTTGATGATCCCCGAAGCTTTCAAAACGATCCAACCCGCAGGATTCCAAGAGCCAGGATCCATGTATGGAGATGACAATCCGTGCAATTTCATCTTCAATGAAGACGCAGTCCTTTTCGATCCTCCGCTCGCCCTGACGGAAGTCAGCGATGAGGCGAAGCCGACGATGCCCAATGCCAATAGCGCCTACCCGACGTCGGGGCAGCCGGATCCTACTGCCGTGCCGGTACAGACCAGTGAACCGAAAGTGACTGCTCTTCCTGAGAGTCTGGGACTTACCTTGCCGAATAATGGACCGGTTGCCACTGTCTACACAGATCCAAGCCCCGCGAATGACCCTCCCCGATCGACACCAGCGATCGGAGATGTCATCGCCAGCGTCCTGGGCATGACGAGCAAGAGGCCAGGACAAGACGAGCATCGAGGCAAGTTAACCCTCGCAATGGCTTCTGACGGCTCTGCAGTCGTCGTCAACGGAGTAACGACGGCTGTCCCTGGTCAAGCTCCTCATGCGAGTGCTGCTGCGAATGATGATGGCACTCAGACTGGTATGATCACCGTCGATGGCAGTACGATGGGATATACCAATGCAGACGGCACTTTGGTTATTGGCGATCAGACACTCTCACGAGGCGGCTCGGTTGTTGTGACTGGGAAGGCTTCTTCGGCACGAACGACACAACGTCAGAGCACAGCATCGAGATCGGGATCCGCGGCGAGGGCCTCAACGACGTCTTCAGCATCGAAGGCGGTCGATAATCCACATTTCCACGTTCTGTTGGCGTTCTTGACAGCGGTCCTCTTGACGACTTGATAAGCCGGTCTGCGGTCTGTCATAAATGTAATATCTGTACATGTAACTTTAGCGATATAGTCTCGACAGAGACAGGCGTTTATGGGAAGGGAGGCCGTCTTGGATGGAAAGGTATCGGGAGTTCGTGGTTTGGAAAATAGGGACCAGCAATTGGAAGCTGACTATGTAGAAATACATAATTCGGGACAGGCAGGATTGGCCGTCCTAGAATAGTAATGATTTTGAGAGTAAAAATTGGCATTATGGGTCGCTTTCGCAAGGTCAAGAACGAAGTAGGTATCTCGCGATGAAATCCAACGCTGTAAACACAATCATTCCGGCTCGAAACGTGCAATCTCGCTCATCTCATCATCTCTTCCTCTCGTCAAGGCTGCGAAGACCCAGGCTTTGGCGGCACAGACTCGTCCTTCTCCGACAGGGCGGCGTTGAGATTGTCCCTTTGCTGCTGCAACGCCGACCTAGTCGCGTCAGACGTCCTCGCCACCGCATCGTCCACTCCATGTGCACCCTCATTCACTGCCGTATTGAGATTGTCCCTCTGCTGTGCCATCCCAGCCCTCGCAGCTTCGAATCCCCTATTGTATGCATCCTCGGCCTCACGCTGTCTCTCTGAAATTGCAGAGTTCAGGTTTTCTCTCTGTTGAGCAGTCGTCGTCCTAGCCGCTTCCGCTGCACGATTCATGGCAGCTTGTGCCTCGTGTTCCTTCTCCGCGACGGTCTCCGTTGCAGCGGCTTTGGCTTTCGCCTCCATTTCTTTCCCTAAATGTGCGACTTCTTTCACTGCATTCTGGATCTGATCCATGATACCGTGCTTTTTCTCGTCAACCATTTTATGGCCTTTGTCTTCGATCTCCTTCTCCATGTGTCCGATCTCTTTCACTTTGTCCTCGAGTACATCCTTGAGGTTGGCCATATTGGAGAACAAATTGTTGGCGGTGCCTTGAGCTTTGTTGACTGCAACACCAGCTTCTTTCTCCTTCTCCATCCACCCTTTGCGGAAAGACTCCGTACTGAAGGATGGCTGCGGTCTCGTGAGTGAGGGACCAGGATTTTGTGTGATAGGCTGCTTCGACAGTGCACCGACGCTCACGAATCGGTCTGGTCGATTGCTCTCAATGTCCGTCTTGACGATCTCGTACATTTGTCTGACTTTGTCCACCTCTTCATATGGATTGAGCCCATTGCTGTCTAACATGAAATCTCGTTCTCTTTGCTCGATGTATTCTCTGACTTTCGTCCATTCTTGCTGGTAGTACTTGAGTCGGTTTGGAAGGCCGGAGCCTTTGAGGTAGGTGAGAAAGCCGGCGATGATTGTGTTGATGGCGCCAAGTACAGTGACCTAGGGAAACTTTAGTATGACTTTTCAGCATTTCAGGTAGTCACTATAACGTACTGCACTCCTACCGCCTCCAGCTGCGCCAATGGCGGTCAGAGCAGCTGCCTCAAAAGGAACGCAATGTCAGCAAATGTCTCAAAAACGAGGAGAGTGCCGCTGGCTCTCGCTTCTTACCACGATAAGTTGCAGCCCAAGACACCCATTGATCAATCTGGAAAACGTCTTGTGATTCCTTTTGCATTTGATCTCCGCATCGCAGACAGTGGTATAGATGCCCATGTTTGGAGCCGGTCGATTGTCGAGAGAAGCCTGCGGACGTCGATTCGCTGTGAACCCATGCGGTGCTCGAAAGGTCTTGTGCTGGTAAATTCCCACCAGAAGCCGGAACTCGTTCAGTGGGCTGGATTCGTGTCCGTTCAATGGCCATGCTGAGGAACGGCGAGGGGCTTCTGCTTCGCCCACTGGGCCTTCTTCTGCGTTTCGAAGATGATCGAGGCCGGCGGGGTTTCGAAATTGTTGCCATGCCAGGCGAGCTCGGGTCACGAAGTCCAAGGTGGAATCCATTTTGGAGCAGTCCTGTCTGTCACGATCCAGGCAGAGGTTCGGTATCAAGAGAGCTCTTGGCCCTCTAGCAGTGAGAAGTAAGACTCAGCCAGCAGTGATGACCGGCAGATGGGTCGCGTTGATAATCATTCTGGAGGGCACACGGAGATTTTCAAGTGCGTACGACGTAACCTGTTGAGCTCGTAGGTGTAGTCAAAGCTCTCGTGCCATGCACATGCACAGCTTCCAGCGCCACCATTGGAGCTACGCAAAGGCAACTGCCCACCTTCGTGTTCATCTTGATGCCGAGTGAGGTGAAGAACGGCACGGTACTGGACCGGCTCGACGTTCGCAGCCTGCCATGACGCCGAGCTGGTCATACTAAAGGTAGCCGAGAGATGATCCAGCTGAATTGGCTTCGGCGGAGGCCGAGTCGACTGCAGTGGCTGGCGGACCAAGATTTTGGTGTAGAGGAGATTATCCCAACTTGCAGAGATGCATGGAAGATCAGTGGCCTGATTGGAGCACAAGAAGCTGTCAATACCAGCTTAGCCGGCGTGACAGGTGAACATGCGGTCTGCCGATCTGCAGCTGGCGCCACACTCGAAGTGGATAATACACCACTTCCTCCACTTGCGGTTTTGGGGCAGAACAAACCGCGCTCCAGGAAGTGATAATATTATTGAGATAATTGTGCCTGCTGCTTTCATGCCAAAAGTCCAATGCAATAGGTCTTCGTCAATCGTGTAGTACTGGCAATCGAATGAAGAGCTAAAGGGATGGCGTTGCAGCTCGCGTGTCCACCAAGCGCGTTTGTCCGAGAGGCGTCTTGTGCGATACGTGGTGTGCCTCGGTAGGCACCCGGACGTGTTGGCGTTCACCAGAAAGAGCCGAAAGACTGCAGACTTGCTGGAATTGTGCATTTTATGCCCTGCAGCTGCAGAAAGGCCACTCATTCGGAAAATGCCTTTTGAAGCTTCAAAGATCATGGTGCAACGAAGAGCTCGGAGCTCCTGAACATATATCAACTCGTGAAGTCCGGAGTCGACAGACCTCTCGATTTGACCACTGCGGCAATAGCCTTGCACCAGTCCATCTTGGAACGATCTTGGATCTTTTCATACCATTCGAATGCGAGTCGCAGATGCCCCGTCACGGCCCCAGCACCAGCTAAACCAGTATCTGGAGTGCCGCAGAGATATGCGAGAGCCAGGCATAGATCATCAGCACACTCTGTGACGTTATGGAACTGTGTCACCGAGGGCCTGTCGTCCGGCACGACCGCTGAACACAGCTCTGCTGAAGTGGACCGAATGAGCAACAAGCAGGCCCAAAATCTGGAGTGAGTGACTGCGCTGGCGAACGAGGGAAACGATAACGTCGACGGGAAGACGTCCAGCAGCTCGGGGGACATGAACTCTCGTAAGAAGGGGAAAGAGCCGGCGGCTACTGGCCTGTACGGCAGCTGTTCCATCGAGGAATACCAGTCTTGCAACCACGATTGCAGGGTCGTCTCCAATTCCCTCAAATTGGCCATGAGCTTCATTGCCCGAGCACAGGCATCTGCTCTGCCCTTCACGGTCTCAGCTTTGATCTCTGCGCAAGCCTTGTCGCTCTCCTCGAGCAGACGCGGAAGATGGAATGACAGGCTGCAGAGTTGAGGAAAGAAGCGAGGACCAGCTGAGCTTCGAACCCTCTTGGCCCAGGCCTTCTCGAGATCGCTATGGACGGGACGACGATGGACCATACCAAGTCTTTGAGCATAATGTTGATAATCCTCGAGCAGGAGCTTGTCGAATTCGGAGGTCATTGAATCCAGACCTCTGTTGGCCATCATATGGGCCAGAGCCTTCATGTGCATGAACGAGCCTTCGTCTCCATCACCGAGGATCGCGAAGCGCTGGCAGAACATGAGGGTGTGACATGTCGCCAAGATGTTACTGTCGAAGCACTGTGTATCGATGGCTCGTTGGAGGGCGTTTCGAAACATGCCTAGGGCACACTGGTAGTGCTGAATGCCTGTACGAATGTAACCCTGATTGTGGGCGGCAGAACCAATCTCGGTCAAGCAGACGGCATCCATGGCATGTATGAGCGCTGCATTTGACTTCAAGTCATCATCTTGTTGGATGACTGCACGGAACGTTGACGTCGCCGGGGTGAGATTCTTGGGATAGTATTTCGCAGCAAATGTTGCCCTCAATGCCATGCGTTCCACCTCTGGACTTCGAAACTCCACGACACCCGATTGTGGAGAGTCTGGTTTGGTGACGATGGCCAGGGCATTTCGAACGTCGTCCTTTCGTTGCTCGTGTGCTCTCGCACTATGACTCCAGCGTTCGCGCTCGGCCAGCCATCCCGATCCTTCGATGTCGTCCACATGGCCTTTGACATCGACTATCTCCACGAGGACATCGTCCAGCAACCTAGTTGATGGTGTTGAGAGTGAATCCTTCTGCGGCCGGGATTCCTGCATGCCGAGACCGGTTCCATCGAGAGGATCCACTATCCGCACCTCTGCAGTGACATGCGGATGCGTAGCTAGAGTGATTGTTTCTGGGGCCAAAAGTGCAAAGAGGTGTCGGCAAGATTCGTTTTGGGAGAGTGCAACAGGAGACGCCGTGCTTCCCACAGCGGGAATCGAGTAAGCACGTGGTTTCTTACCTAATGATGGCTCGGTCGTGACGACGATGGCTCAAGTGTGCGAACGAACACCGAGTTGGTGGAAGTTCAGCCCTTTGTGTGGCACAGGAACAGGCAAGAGATGAGCAGAACGCGCCCGCTGATTTGCTCCCCTCTTCGATGCGATCTGCTCACATTGCGCGTTGCGGCAGCCATAGCCGCCATATCACGTTTGTTGTATTGACAGCTCCGCGGCGGTGTGATTCTCCTTGGAGGTAGAAGGTGTGGTATGGAAAGAAGAGGAAGAAGTTGCGATGCGACGTTGTTTTGACTAGAAGAGACAGCCACAGTGGATTCAGGTCACATTTGACGGTTTCGAGCATCCCAAATTGTGATACTGTGGGCCAGCCGTGGACGAGATCACTCACACTTTATTTCAAGTATCACTACTATAGTATACTCGAAAGAAGGCTTTGTATGACAAGGCTGTAAGCCAAAGCTATATGCGACATACCTAAGCCTCAATAAATATATACAAACTCATCGTTCTTCCTGTCCGTCAAATCCAAGAAAGCCTGATCGCCAATCCTTGCTCGATGAACACCACGCTCCACATCATCGCTGTCACCTTGCTCATCCACATCATGATACTCGCTTTCCATACTTCGATCCTTGATCTTCGCTGGTTTGCCGTTCTTCACCCTCTTACGTTCCTGCAGCTTGTTGAGAAAGATCAGATTAACAGCTTGTAGAACAGTACAAGCTGCCAATGCCACAAAGATGGCAAGAACAGACCGCACTCCAGGTCTGTACTGCGGAGCATCTTTCGAGTTGAACAGCAGAGGACCTATGATGTTGCCAGCCGAGGACGCCGCGTTGTAGACACTCATGACGGCGGATTTCTTCGTGGTGCCTGCGGTGTTGCCAACGATCCAGGACACAATGATTGGATTGCCTCCGAACAGGAAAGCTAGGAGATAGTAGCCGGCGAGGAGAGCTCCTTGATGAGAAGGCGTGTGGCTGAGCGTGTATAGCATGGCTAATCCTGCAATGACTGGCAGAGTCAAGGCGACCAGAAATGCTGACTTGATTCGGAACTTTTGCACAACCCAAGATGCCGCAATGATCACGATGAATTGCATCGCCCCGAACGGCATATTGAGCAGCGAAGTCGTGTACTTATCGTAGCCGAAACCGTTCAGGATCAGTGGTCCGAAGGTGTTCGTGACTGATGCTCCCACGTTCAGCAACAAGGATAGACCGATCCAAAGGTACGTCTTTGGTTCGAGAGCCAACTCCAAAAGATGCGACCATTTGAACTCCCGACTACCGGTGCCGGTTTGATTGGCTCGAAGCCTTTCGATGGCTTTGGGCTTGTCTTCGTCGGAGAGAAATCGTGCTGATGGAATATCGTTGTCCAGCTTCCAGTATACAAAAGGGGCAGATACAACGGTCACTAAGCCAACGAACAGGAAGATACTGTGCTAGAATCAGTTATGCGTCCGAGAAAAGATGGCCGGAACACGTACATCTGCCACGACTCCAGCGTATCTGACGGGATATGCCCGAGCCCATACGACAGAGCACTCGCAACAATCGTGGCCAGGCCGTTGGTACTGTACCAGGCAGCGACTCGGAGAGGTTGCTCAGCTCGTCTGAACCATTGCGAGGTAATGATGCTGAACAGAGGCAAGCAGCCCGCTTCGAAAAGTCCTAAGAAGAATCTCGCTGCCATCAGGCCTCCGAAGTTGTGGCAAGCTGCCATTGCCGTTTGAGCGATTCCCCATCCCAAACACAAGGTTGGCATCAAGATCCTGTGAGGAACCTTCACAATGAGAAATGACGAGAAAGGCTGCCATGCCAGCTGCGCGATAGGGGCGATGCTTCCGACCAAGGAGTATTGATTGCCCGTAAGGTGAGTCGATTCCTTCAAGCCGAACGTCGCACCGTATCCCAGAACAGATTTGTCGAGAATCTGGCAGCAGAGATCAGTGTTTGGCCTGCTCGTTGCGGACATTGCACGTACCTGAAGGAAGTAGACCCAGATGAGAATGGCGAGGATGACTTTGTCAGTCTTGCGTCTGATACGTTTGTTCTAAGCAAGTCGTCAGCAATAACTACTTCGTCTCTTTTCTTGAATGGAACGAACGTCTTCTTCAGTCAGGCTGACCCGTTCGTCGCCTCTGCAGAGCCAGCACGTTAGCGATCGCTTCCATCAAGCCTGGATCTCTGGATCATACATGATAGCCAAGGCTCTGTCGCCGTGGCGAACCGCGTTCGCATCGTTTACACTCGAGATGCTCAGCTTTCGTGGCGCTGAGTGTTCTCGGACCTCGTCGACACCGCTCTTGCTGTCACCCGCCATCGTGACGCCAGCGAACCTTGATGGGATGCGAGTCTGGCGGCAATCTTGATGGAATCTGGATGCAAGAAGGGAAGTACAGAGACATGGTGGGGTCGAGATGATCTGCGGATCGATCTGCAATGAGGAGACGGCGTGCCACGCGGAGGAGTTGTTCATGCGCGCAAGAGCAAGAGTAACCTTCTCCGCTTGCTTGGCATTGGGGGATGTTGGGGGTCAGGGGTTGCTGTGGGCCTTCCGTGGGGGCGCATTCTGGATTCCTTGCTACCTCACCTCCTCATCAACCACTCCCCAAATCCATCACAATGGCGCGAACCGAACAAGAATTGGCGGATTGGAACCAATCTAGCGTCTATGTGTCTATCAGGCTGTCGTTCTACCGCTATGCCTCTTCAGAGACCTCGACATCAGAGGTCAAGAACAACTTTGACCTGGTCATCAGACCTTCGGCCATGGACTGACCACGACCATCAGAATCTTCCAACATGCCCATCTCCTTGAGATATTGCACATTCCGCGCAATCGCCAGTGTCAACCGATGTATCATTTTGAGCTCATCCCGACCTGGAGGCAGAGAAACGTCATGCCCCCGATGGACTCCCAATTTCCCGACAAATTGCTGAACTGGCCATAATGGATGCGTCTCCTTCTCTTTTTGGATCGCCGCCTGCATCATCTCGAGCCACTTATGCAGGTCTGTCGCGGCGAGATGCGAGCCAGTGGTGGCTTGAACGATATTCCAGAAAGAGGCCACATCCAGCCCGCTCTCGATACCCGTGAAAGCTTCTGCCTCATCTGCTGTTGCCTGTTGAACGATTTTACTTGCAACGGTGTCGACTTCGGCCACGGGTATCCAAGCGTCTTCGGCCTCAAGAGGAAACGAGCCCAGGCGAATGCAAGACCTCACAAGCCGCCAAAGGTAGTCGTCCGCATTTGCAATCCCAGCATCAGGCCCTCCGATGATCAATCCAGGCTTTACTACTGCAAATCTCCCTCGAGGCTGTACTGGATGCTCCGCCATTGCAAGCACAAGCTTTTCGGACATGTACTTGCCCTGCACGTATCCACTCGCATCAGAGGCCTTGTTCGGAAGCTCCTCCTTACCGCACATTCGGCCGCCAGAAATGTACACAAAACGCTTGAGGCTTGGCGATCGGAGAGCAAGTTCCAATAGCTGGAAGGTGGAGTCGACGTTGGTGGCCTTCAGCGTCTCATGATCAGCAGTCCAATGGACTGCCGCTCCGTTATGGATCCAGGTGTCAATCACGCCTTGCGACGGATCTTTGCCTGATAGTCTCTGCCACTGTGCGGTTGCAAGCCCCAGCCGAGGCTTCGAAAGGTCGCCCTTCCACACCTCAATGAACTGAGCTGCGCTCTCGCGCCACCATCCAGTAACCTGGGCAGTTCTCCGGACTTCACTCAACCCATTCATCGCACGAACCAGGACTACTATCTGCTTGAAGCGGCCGCTGGCGATGAGATCGCACAGAATCTGGGTTCCGAGAAATCCCGTTGCGCCAGTGAGGAAAGCCATGGAGCCATGGCGAAATGCTGGCCTTGGAGCAATAGGGCTGTCAACCGATGCCAAAAGATTCAAGCGTCCGACCATCTCAGTCAGGCTGGCACCCAAGTCTAGGGTGTTTTGTTGTGCTGCGGTTCCACATTCGACAGCTTCGATTTGCTCGCTCAGACTCTTCAGCGTCGTCTTGTGCCTTGCCAAGGCTGAGATTCCCAGATCAATGCCGAACTCCTGGCGTATCGCGACAATCAATGAAATGGCGGAGATGGAATCGCCCATGCTCCAGAACGACGAGTCCTGGTCTATCCGAGTTTCCTCGACCTTGAGCGTTCTTGCCCAGACCGAGCGCATTCTCTGTTCCGTGTGTGAGAGCCGTGTCGGAGGTCTTGCCGATAAAATCGGGGACTCGAGTTGCACATGACTGGCATTCTCTACGACTGCACGCAGCTGCTTTCTGTCGATCTTGCCACTTGCTGACAGTGGCAGCTTCTGGAGCGGAATGAAAAGTGTTGGTATCATGTACGAGGGCACGACCGCACTCATGCGCTGATCAATGTGCTCCGTGAGTTGCTTCACCAAGCCTGCCATGCGCTTTGGTGAAATGTGTTTAGCCTTTGCGAGGGCCAGAAAGGCAACCAGCTGAGGACTAGTGGATCCAGGAGGCACTGCTACTTCCGCTGCGACAGTGATGTCCTCTCTGCTTAGGCCCAATGGACGAATCACGCACTGCCGCACATGATGTGCAACTTCAGTCAGCTCCACCCGTTGGCTCCGGATCTTCGTTTGAGTGTCTTTGCGACCCAAGAAGATCAGACTTCCATCAGACTTGTATCGTACAAGATCGCCAGTCCGGTAGAGTGTTCCACGCCGGTCTACGGTCTTTGCCAACCATTCCGGGTCGTCGATGAAGGCAGAAGCAGTGTTCTCACGATTGTCAAAGTAGCCTCGACCGACTAGAGGACCTTCGATCCAGAGCTCGCCAACGCAACCCACTGGTGCAAGGCTATTTGAGCTTCGACAGTCGACAACCCAGCAGCACACCCCAAGCCCCCAGCCAATGTTCAAGACTGGGGCATTGTTGGTGGATACCGTCGACAATACCGAGCATTCAGCTGGTCCATACGCAAAGCGGACTTTCGTGTGTTGGCGGATGCGTGCAACAACTGCGGCATCAGCAACCTCTCCACTCAACTCGAGCAAATCGAGTTGTCGAAGTGCGCGAACATCGAGTAGACCCGCAAGCTGCGGCGTGAGGTTGGCAAACGTAGCTCCCAGTGTGCAAATGCTTCCGGAGAGATCACCGCGGCGGTCGGTCTCAGATGGGACACACAAAATTCCCCCGGAGTACAAGGTGTGGAGCAGGTTGTAGTATGCGGCGTCAAACGCATACGATGCGAAATCGAACGTCCATCTCTGGCGACTGAAGCCGAGCTCCTTATTTTGATGGACAAGGGCGCTGCTGAAATTCTCATGAGTGATGACGATACCTTTGGGAGTGCCAGTGCTTCCAGAAGTAAAGACGACAAACAGACTGTTATCTGGCTTAACAGGAGACAGATTGAAGCGCGTCGATTCTTTGGAGAGTAGTGACTCGAGCCCAATGACCCTCGTATTGGAGCCAAGCCTTCTTGCAAGCTCCATGTTGGCTGGAGATGCCAGTATCGCACGAGGGCGAGACTGCTGGACGATTGACTGCAGTCTTGCCTCAGGCTGCGTGACATCGAATGTTATCGAGGCACCACCGGCTTTCATAACGGCAAGGATTGCTACGCTAGTCCACATGGACTTCTCGCAGCAAATTACAACGACATCCTCAGCCTTCATTTCTACAGACGCATTGAGACTCAACGCCGCCCGCATCGATAAGGCATGAAGCTGTCCATATGTCAAGTCGCCATCCCAGGCATGTATTGCCAGCGCCTCTGGCTGCTTCTCGATGACCTCGGCCAGCAAGTCGTGAACGCAGGCTGACACGGGTTGTGGAACGTGGGAATTCCAATTTCGAATGTCTGTTAGATCCTCGTCGGGAAGAGCGCTGATCTCCACAGCCTTCTTCTGCCAGTTCTTCAATGATGAAAGCTTTCGAAGCACAGCCTCAAACTGGCTCAGCATGCGCTGCACGCGACTGTGGTCAACGACCTTAGGATCGAACTTGGCGCTCACTTGGGCGCCATGCTGCCTCAACTGGATGGATATCGACAGGGCGTATGTGTCGACGCTATTGTCCGGGCTTCCCTGGTGCTGACTTCGATCGAAGAGAACACTCTCTTGTTCATCAGTAGTGTCAATTGGGTGCACGACGAGCAAGGTCTGGAAGTTACAAGCCTGCTCTGCTTCGGCGCTCGCTTTTCGAATTCGGGCCAATCCGATCTGCTCAAACGGCTTCATCGCAAGGCCACGTTGTCGGACTCGCGATAGAAGACCCTCCACAGTCTCATCATCATGCTGTTGTAATGGTATTCCAAGCGGGACTGTCGCTGCCGTGGGCCCGGTAATACGCTCGATACCATCGATTGGCGCCTCACGTCCTGTTGTGACTACTCCAACTACCACATCCTCGGAGTTTGTGTACCGCTGCATCAAGATCAACCACGCTGTTTGTATGAGGGTTGGTGGAGTGATGCTTCCGGACGGCCACTCCATGTCTTCAATATCGAGCTTGGCACGGGCATTGGCGACTGGCTGATAACCCGGAGAGGGAAGCGCTGGAAAGACCGAAGCCGTGATGCCTTGCAAATGGTCTTTCCATGCTGAAAGCGACGCTTCCCTGTCCATTTGCATCACATGGTTGACGAATGATGTAAATGGTGGTGATCCCGTAGGCGAGTCTCCTGCGTACACTCTCTCCACCATCTGGAGCAGAATTGGTCTCGACCAGCCATCATGCAGCGCATGATGCATTGTCCAGACAAAAGTTGACTTTCCACTGCTCTCGTCCTTGGTCAATGCGAATTGAGCCAGTGGAGTACCAAGAGTCATTCCTTTCTGTACGTCGGAGTCCAGCTTTGGGTCTCTCTTTGTCCCTATTGACCATTCAAGAGGACCACGGGTCACCACTTGCACGAGCCGTTCTCCGCCCAGGCTGATTATACGAGTCCGAAGTACTGGCTCGAGTGAGACAACTTGATCCCAGGCGGCTCGGAATCGAGCAATGTCGACGGTACTTTGAAGTTCGTACGACCTTGTCGACACATAAGCCCCTGGCTTTTGAACGGTCAAGGCGAACAGGCCGGCCTGAAACGGCGTGCAGGGAAAGATGTCCTCGATCTGTGAGCTTTCCACTGCGCACCATGCCGCCGCCATTTCCTTGGCTTGGGCTATCTCAGTACTCTTCAGCAGCGAGAATGGCTCAATGGGCCTGGTCAGTTGTCGAGGAGTGCTTTTTGATGCTGCGGCGAGATCTTTCAGCCTTGGCTTTTGAAAGACATCTGCTACTGAGAGTGAAAGACCCTGATCCCTGGCTGCTCCAGCGAGGCGTATGGCGCGGACAGAATCTCCGCCTTGCTCGAAAAAGTTGTCTTCAGTCTTCAGGGTGGACGCATTAACGCCCAAGACCATGGCCCAGAGCTCTCGCATCCGCTGCTCCATCGGACTCATTGACGACGTTCCCTCGGGCGATTTTGACTGGATTTGCGTCAATTGTGCAACTGTTGATGAAGCACCGAGCTCTCGCAAACGCCTTCGATCCGTCTTGCCTGTTGCGGTTCGTGGCATGCCGTCAGGCAAGTGGATGTATGCTGATGGGATCATGTATGTTGGAAGAAGCCGTGAGAGTTTCGAATCGTCGACTGCTGTTCGCTCGACCGAGAGAAACGCCACCAATACTAAGCTTTCGTTTACATGTGGCACAATGGCTTCAACGACAACTTCGACTCTACTGTCGCTCGAGATGCTCTCACGGATGTGATGCTCCACATCACCAAGCTCGACACGGCAGCCACATATTTTCACTTGTCGATCTTTGCGTCCAACAAAGATGAGAGAGCCATCCGAGGCGTACTTGGCCAAGTCTCCAGTTCGATAGAGGCGACCCCTTCGACCAGGCCGCGTCCCAGAACCATTCAATAACCAGAGTGGATCTTCGACGAATGCTCCCTGGGTTCTCTCCTCGTCATTCAAATAGCCTTGACCAAGAAGGGGTCCTTCCAGCCACAAATCGCCCATTTCACCGATTGAAACAAGCTGCTCTGGATCGTCTGGTTGAACAATCCAAGTCACGGCCCCGGTGCCTTTGCCAATGCCAACGGGATGACTCCCAAAGTTGGGCGAGATCTCCGCAAACGTACTTTTGAACGTACATTCAGAAGGACCGTACGTGTTCTTTAAATTGACTTTGCCTGCCCATCTGGAGAGTAACGTCTGGTCTGGAGGTTCGCCACTCAAGAGGACGTCGGTCAGGCTGCTTGGCTGCCGTTCGAGGGTTCGCAAGATCGTTGGTGTGACGTTCATCAGTGTCACGTCATACCTGTCAATACAGAGTGCCAGATCGATGAGCATGTCGTTTGTAGAAGGGATGCACAGACAGCCGCCTGCACAAAGGGTGTGCAACATGTTTGACCAGGCTACGTCGAAGCAGTAAGGGGCGAAGTCTAGGACTCTTGCGCTTTCGCCGAACCCAAGCTTTCGTCCTTGATAGTGCACGGCGGTGCACACATTGGCGTGAGATATTCGAGCTCCTTTCGGCGTTCCAGTGCTGCCCGAAGTGAAGGTCACGAACAGTGTCTGCTCAGGAGACGGCCCTGGAAGCTCCAAATCCCTAGGAGGGAGCTCTCGAAGTTCGGTGTCGATTGCCATGATGGTGACCTTGTCGGAAATGTCGCTTGCGAGACTCTCTGTGGCAGAGGAGCATAGAATCCATCGAGCTGCAGTTTGTCCCACGATTGATGACAGCCTCTCGACCGGTTGGCCGACGTCGATTGCCACTGAGATGCCTCCAGCTTTCATGACAGCGAGCATGGCAACGCTGGTCCATTTCGACTTCTCAAAACACAGAACTAGCAAAGCATCCGTTCCAGGTCGCACTCCCTTGGAATGCAGTTTGCGACCTAAATTCTCACTGAGTTGATGGAGCTCACGATACGTTAGACTGCCGTCCCACGCCGAGATAGCTGTGGCTTCTGGACATCTCAACACATTCTCTCCGATCAGCTCGTGTACGCAGTACTTGTCGATTTTCTCGGGGACCGATTGGTTCCAGCTCCAGATCTGGCGGCGTTCGTCTTCGCTTGCCGCCATGATAATCGATTATGGCGTGTAGGATGAGTGGCTGTCGATGGGCTCTCTGAAGACGTTTATCGATACTGGCCACTTGATCACAAAGCCGGAAGAGCGCGTTTGCTTCCGAGCCTTGCTCTCCGACTCGACTGGCGTCCAGGCTGGACAATCCTGTGATGCAACATCTGCACGACACGACTGAGCGTTGGCTCCCAACGGTGTTAAACTTTGTGATATTCGAAGAAGTTGAACGTTCTCGTGGTATTCTTCTATTTCATGGATACCATGGCGTGACTTGTGTGCAAGGGGCGGATTTGGGGTTAGGGCAACCATTGCGACAGCCTGCTTCGACCCCTGCCCTCGTTTAGGTCGAGACGCGATCCATGATTTGGTATCGTATCCGCTGCCCGAGTCAGTGTCAATGCCGCAACTCGGCATGTCAAGACTTCATCTCATGTTGGCGCGAAGTATCTCTGATCTCAAAAAAATTGTTGAGATTGCACGCCTTGGTCAAGGGGACTGACTTGACGGCCTAGCCGATATCATCGATTGACATCTGTGCAAAAACAGGTGGACTTTGGTCATTCGAGCAAAGCAAGCCCGACGTCCAACAAGAGCCGGAACATTGAAAATATTATTTCAATCTCAAGACTTTCTGCGGCCTTTTGAAGCGCACAACTTCGCCACCCATGGCTGGGAAAGAGAGCCGCCCACGCAGATTCGAGACTGAGCAGCTTCATGCAGGTTACACTCCAGATCCAATCACCAAGTCTTGCGCCGTTCCGATCTATTCAACATCCTCGTATACATTCAACAGCTCCGAACATGGCGCAAATCTCTTTGGATTGAGGGAGCCGGGAAACATCTACTCAAGGATCACGAACCCTACCGTGGACGTCTTTGAGAAGCGGATAGCAGAACTGGAACATGGAAAAGCTGCCGTTGCGGCTTCCTCGGGACAGGCGGCGCAATTCATGGCACTTGCGGCTCTTTGCAAGGCCGGCGACAATATCATAACGTCCAGCTGCTTGTATGGCGGAACTTACAATCAGTTCAAAGTCTTCCTTCCACGGCTTGGGATTGCGACGAAGTGGGTGGATGGTGAAGAAGATCCCGAGGCATTTGGCAGACTAATCGACGAGAACACCAAGGCGATATATGTGGAGGCGATTGGAAATCCAAGCTACGGAGTGGCAGATTTTCGCGCGATAGCAGACATTGCGCACAAGGCTGGAGTACCTTTCATCGTAGACAATACCTTTGGCGCCGGTGGCTTCTTTTGCAGACCCATCGATCATGGCGCAGACATTGTCATCCACAGCGCAACCAAATGGATTGGCGGACACGGTACGACGATAGGAGGGGTAGTCATCGACGCTGGAAATTTCGATTGGGGCTCCCCGGATGCTAGAAGGCGATTTCCCGAGATGACACAACCATCCGAAGGCTACAACGGCCTGCGTTTCTTCGATATGTTCGGCTTCCTGGCATTTTCGGTCCGATTGCGAGTTGAAATCCTCAGAGACTTTGGTCCTTGCCTAAGTCCTTGGGCCGCGCAGCAACTTCTCCTAGGCATCGAAACCCTCAGTCTGAGATGTGAACGGCACGCCTTCAACGCAATGACGCTGGCGACATGGCTGGAGAGCCATGATCAAGTCGCTTGGGTCAGCTACCCTGGCCTAGCTAGCCATAGGACTCATCACCTCGCCAGACGATACATGCCCAGAGGCTTCGGAGGTATGCTGTGCTTCGGCCTAAAACCAGGTTCCAGACCTTCAAGGGAACTGGGCAGCCAAGTCGTGGATGGATTCAAGCTCATATCCAATCTTGCTAACGTCGGCGACGCAAAGACCCTTGCAATCCATCCTTGGACGACAACGCACGATCAATTAACAGAGGATGAAAAGCTCAAGGCGGGAGTTACTGAGGTAGGCTCCGCGGTCCCGAAGTCCGATAGGGCGTCATTGTATACTGATGACTTGGCAGGATCTGATTCGCATATCAGTTGGCATCGAGCATATCGACGACATCATTGATGACTTCGAGCAGTCCTTTAATCTGGTCAAGAAGCAGGACGAACAAGGTTTTCGGGCCAGACTTTGACGAGTCATTGGGTCCAAACACCATTTCAGGGGTCGTTGCGTTGCAATCCGAACACGAAACCCAGAGCCAGGAATTGACTTCCAAATCGATTTGAAATTATCCATGCAACATCCATTCATGGCAAACGGCGTGACGTCTGATAGGCCATCGCTCGGTCTCCCTGGCATATGTGGCCCAGCGACTCAATCCCATGTTCGTCACTGTAGTCGTCAAGGAATATGAGGTAAGTCTTGAACTCGTCCAACTAGGTTTGCTGACTCCAGTGCTCAGTGCTGATGGTGGCCGGTCACTCTGTGTTTGCGCAATGCCACATCAGCGACGACGACACGGGAAGACAGCCTGATAAGACTTGGAGCCTCGCGAAGCTTGAATCAGCGTCGCCTGGACTCCAAAGTCCACTTTCCTGCTTGAAAGTGGGAGCTCCGACGTGTGAGCTTCAACATCCGCAGTAGACCATGCCGAGACCTACGAGAATGAGCAACGAAGCGAGCGAAACAACACATTTACTCCCAAAAGATCCTTCGAGCAGCCATGAGGAGGAAACGACGAATTCAGAAGGAAATGGGGATCACTCGTCCGTCCTGGTGGAGAAGGGCATCGCGTACACACAACTCTTTGCACTTTGTTGCGCGGCCATTACAGAACCCGTTTGTTGCTTCTGCATATTCCCGTTTATCAGCGAGATGATTGAACGAACTGGAGGGTTGAGAGAGACGGACGTGGGCTTCTGGGCTGGAGCAATTGAATCGCTGTTCTCCCTCGTTCAGATGGCTTTAATGATCATCTACGGTGAGCCTTCGGGACATGGTCATCTTTGGCCACAGACATATCGCTGACTGAAGTTCTGAATACAGGTCGTTTGTCGGATCGCTATGGCAGGAAGCCGATCTTGGTCTTCAGCCTCTTCGGTTTAAGCATCTCAACCGCTCTCTTCGGGCTCAGTATCTCGCTATGGCAAATGGTCCTCTTCCGATGCTTGGCTGGGAGCTTCGCTGGAAGTGTTCTAACAGTTCGTATCATGGTCGCGGAGAGCAGCACCAAGGAATCAGAGGCGAAGGCTTTCGCTTGGTTCATGTTCTCTCGCAACTTTGGCATCCTTCTCGGTCCTGTCATTGGTAAGTCGCTCTGGACTCCTAGCGATGTGGGCTAATGACTGAATCGAAAGCAGGCGGTGCCTTTGCAAACCGAGAATTGCCGGGTAGCAATGCGGTTGTGGGCAGCCACCCTTACTTTCTGGCAACTTTGGTGACGGGCATCTTTTGTCTCTGCGGAACAGCTTTGGTTGCTGTCTTCGCCAAAGAGGTATGTGCATCTGCGTGAGCAGAGTGTCTCGACCAAGCTGACATCTATGCGAGACTCTGGTCCAATCCAAAGGTACGTCTGAGACAAGCAAAGAACCGATGTCTGTGTGGCAACTCTTGGCATATCCCGGCGTCTCCATCAGCCTCTTCACATTCGGCTACACGATGTTTCTCGCTCTTGCCAACACAGCTGGTAAGTAGTCTTCCAGCCTGATCTTGGTGTCATGCTGTACTGACTGACTTCAGTACTGCCCGTCTTCCTCTTCACGAGTGTTGAAAAGGGTGGCTTTGGCTTCTCGCCTCAGTTCATCTCCTACTTCCTGGCAGGTCTGGCGTCATGTCAGGCACTATGGACGCTGATCTGCTTTCCCTATCTCAAGCAGAGATTGGGTACCATCACTGTGATGCGTATCTGCACTGCAGGCTGGCCATTGTTGTTCGTGTGCTTTCCTTTGCTGAATGAATTACTTCGGCGCCAATTCACCGCGGCATTTTGGGCATCTATGGCATTGCCATTGCTTATCGGTGGTGGCGTCGCGATGTCATTTGGTGAGTTCTTATTATGATTGCGGAAGTCGAAAAGGCGCTGATTTAGTACATCAGCTTGTGCACAACTACTTGTCAACGACGCATGCCCCTCTCCCAGTGAATTGGCCTTGATCAATGCCCTCACGCAGGTCAGTCTCGGTGCTCAGGTCCTTTGCATGAGCCGCCGCTAACAACACTCTGCTACTCAGACAGTGAACAGTGCCGTACGAGCAGCCACTCCAGCCTTGTTCACCAGCGTCTTCGCCATAGGCACGAAGAATGGATGGATCGACGGCCACCTATGTTGGATCGTCCTCACAATTGTCGCACTTCCATTGAACTGGACCCTTCTCTGCCTATCGCGGAGTGCCAAAGGTCTAGATCGCCCAGGAGATGGATGATCGTTGTTCGAATGATCGACTGCGTCAGAAACGACTCGTCTAGATTTTTTACAGCAATAAATAGAACGCGGATTGCCAATTCTTATAGACCACAAATCTTGAATAAGCTCAAACCACTTCCAGAAGATGGACGACAGGCAAAAGCCCAGAAAGCGCTTGATCTGCCATATACTCCCTGAAATATGTACGGATGCTCGAATCATGAATTTTGACTTTTTTGAACATTTCAGTGCCAGTGACGTGGCATACATATTATCGATATCACGAGAATTACCTCTTGCTACATCTCGTGTGGCAATCGCTCGGCAAATCGATTCAAACATGCATCTGCCACCTCCGGCCCAATTCGACAAAGCCAGGCACGCCCATTTACTACAGCAGATCTGTGAGATACATCGATCATGTATCTTAGATGATCACCAAGTTCTGGCCTTCTTACCAGGAAAAGATGGGGACATCAGCAACGACTGTTTAGAGGAGTATTGGACCGCTCAGATCGATCGCAGAGATGGACCGTCACGGAAAGAGGTCATACTGCAGATGCGTGAAGACGAATTTGGCGGAAGCTACAACAATCAGGTCTTGGGGTTTGTTGTCCTGGACATGCCATTTGCACAGACTGGGCCATTCCGGGCTTTCGTGCAGAAGCTGAGTGAGTATGGATTCATCTCTGAGCTATTTTGTCGTATCAAAGCTGATCTCAGTGGTCGATTTCAGTGGTGTCTCCCAATTATCGGCAGCAAGGCGTGGCTCGATCATTGCTACAGCATGTCGAGAAGGTAGCAAAAGAAAATGAGAGATACCTTCTTGTGAGTTCCCTTCGTAGCTGATACGGACTAGGACTAACAAATTTGCAGATGCTCGATGTACCTGTTGGGTCTCCGGCAGAATGCGGCCGAATTTACGAAAAGGCCGGATATACATCAATTGGTATCATCCCTCGATTCAGCATCAGCCCGAAGGATGGAGGCCTGGTAGATGAGAAATTCTTCTACAAAGACCTTAGAGTTCCCAGCGACAGGCTCAGCCTCAATGGTCATGCTCTCAAGGCCAGCACTCTTGATGAGTCCAGTCACTCCTACTCGCATTGAAGTAATAGAAGTGTCTCCTTGCGGTACAAGGATCGCCCATCTCCAAGACTTCTACTTCGTCCGGAACAATCACCACTACTCGGAAGTGTCTTCTCGCAAGTGGGTGATGGAGATCGTGAATCTCTTGGCCGACTTTCAAATGCTCGTCGTACGGCAGGTCGACTGGTTGGCCAGGCGGTGGCGCTACAAACCGTCCTGTATCGAACGAGCCTTAGCAGAAGAAACACTAGGGTCCAACACCATTCACATACCTCTCATACCTGGTGTCAGATTGCCGAAATGAGCGGTGAGCTCTCTCGCCCATGACCAGGAGTCTCTATGCCCGTCTCCCACGGCTTGCATCCGGCTTGAAAGTGCCTTCCTTACCAGAACTGCACCTCCGTTGTCACTCTCAATGTCCGGTCCAATGATGTATGCACTTCCACGGATTCTCCACTGCCGCATGCTTTGCCGTGCCCACCAAACAGCTTCACAAGCTCCACCTCCCCCGGAGCCTGAAAGAAAGCCGTGCGTGTCAGTCTTTGTGGGTTTCGTGAAAAGATCACAAATCTTGGCGGTTCGGACATCTGTTGTGAAGACTGGCATGTCACTCTTGAACCTCTGTTCGTTGCGTGGCGCGGGATTCTCAGATTTCTCGTGGAGTTCGGCGAAGAAACTTCGAAAAGCGCAGAAACGGGCCCTGGGACCAGTTGGGGCGTCCTGATCGGTTATTTGAGGTCCATTATCGGATAGGTGTAAGCTGCTGAAAGCGAACTCCTTGCCTTCCATGGCGTCGACATCCTCCAGAAAGGCAGCCTTCCAAGGCGCGGCTGTTAAAGAAGGCTGTGGAGCCTCATGCCATACCAAGACCATTTTCAACGGAAGCTGATTGTGAGAAACACGAGGAAAATGAAAGGCTTGATTGCATTGTGTGAGGCAGAGAGATCGTATTTGCGTTTCGTGGAACAAGAGATTACGAGTGTCCCTGGGCGTAATTCAAGGTTGTAAGAGGGAGTTATTTTAAGTCACCGTGCACATGCTCCTTTTCTTCGCTTGGCACACTTTCCATATCTGAATCCTTTATGATGTCTTCGACCAGCTTCTCTGCATGAGCGTACGTGATCGCCTGTGTGTGCCCCGGCGGTGTAAAAGGAAAACTTGAAGAATCAATCACCCGCAGACGGTTGACACCATATACTCGACCTTTAGAATCGACCACAGCTTCACGGTCGTCTGGTCTACCCATGGCACCTAAAGGAAGATATCAGCGGGCTCAATCTGATAAATCTTGTTTGTTCTTACTCACATGACGACGAGGCATGATGAATCGGCCCCAAGGCTGCTTTCATCGCTTGCAGCAACTCCTCGTCTGTCTGAACATCCTCTCCCGGAAAGACTTCTTTCCCCATCAGAATGTGGGCTGGAACACCTTCCCAGACTTTCCTCGCTCGTCGGTATGCTTTCACGGCTAACTCTTGATCGGTCGGATCTTGCAACCAGTTTGGACTAATGATTGGAGGATCAAGGCTGCTCGACGAACTAATCGTCATGTTCCCTTTACTTTTGGTCGCAACCAAAACGCAGTCAACAGTTCCGTAGTGCTTCTCTGGATCACGAGATGGCGAGATCCGGTTCACACTAGACAATGAGTACTCGATAAGGGGCCAATCCGGCGGCAGTCGATCCAACGAATACTTGGCTTCATGCGTAAGGCTTCGCCTTTCCTCATCAGGCAGCATATCCCATACAGCAAGGTCCAGTCCAATGCTCGTCAATGGGCCACTTGCATTCTGCAGAAATCTTTCTGTCGCAGTGGCCATTCTGGTGGGCTCGCTCCAATACTTAGGACCTGGCACAGAAACCTCGTAAACAGGACCCGCAAGGTAGCACGAATCTCGGATGTTCTGACCTACTCCTGGTAGGTGTGATATCAGTGGAATGCCCAAGGGCTCCAGAGTATTCTTGTCTCCAATACCGGACACCATCAAAAGCTGAGGCGAATGATAGACTCCCGCCGCTATAACGACTTCCTTTCGTGCAGTCAACGTGAAAGGTCGTTTACCCTCCACGGTCGCCTGGATAGCAACGGCTATGTTGTTATGGAAAACGATGTGCCTTGCCTGGGTACCAGTATAGATTGTCAACCCCTCGCGGCCAATCGTTTGAGAGAGCAAATGGCTTTCTGCGGAAGCTCGAAGGCCTGTACGAGGATCAATGGTGAACTGCCACCAACCATAGCCTTCGAGAGAGCCATTGTAGAGCGATGTTCGATGTCTCAAACCAATGGATGAGAATGCTTCAGGCCCATATCGTGAGAGTGGATTAACGTAGGCTGGAAGCGACACCGGTATTGGTCCATCTCCATTCATATTGTGCCTGGTCGGAAGGCTTTCGTCGAGCCTGTGAGAGTTCTGCATTGCTCGAACGGAGCGTCGCAAATACGACGACATGTTCTCCCATCTGTAAGAGTCGTCTCCAACTTGCTCGGCCCAAGCCTGATAAGAGCCTTTCGTCGGCCAGTGATATAGCATTTGGTTCCTCGCGCTACTGCCACCAAGAGCCTTGCCTTGAGCGTAATGATATCGTCTTCCATTGATCTGAGGCTCGGTGATTAAGCCCCAGTCCACTTGAGGATTCCAATCGTCAGGATCTGCGCCGATTCCGACTTCTGACCAGAATGGCACTTGACTTTGGTTACCATTTGTCAGTTCTAACGTCGCCTTTTCTCAGCTGATATCTTCGATGTGACATTCTTCCTCGCTTCTCACCGTGAAAGCTTCCCGCTTCTATCAGGGCGACAGACACATTTTCGGCGCTCAGCCTTGCAGCCGCGACCGAGCCTGCAATACCGCCACCCACAATCACGTAGTCGTATGTCGCATTGCGGCCAGAGACTCCGAATGATGATCCTGTCAGGCGATGAGGCTGTACGAACTGATTGACGATTGAGCTCGAGGCTAAAGTGGCCCACAACGATAGAAGCCACATCGCTCTCATCATCAATGAATTGATTCTCCAGTGCACTACAGACTGAGAAAACTTCTACCAATTGGCAAAGGCAGTATTGACGTGTTATGCGTTACTGATGAATTTCGAAATAATGTCAATTACGACAATGTCGTAGAGTTCAGCCTGGTGGTTTCAGATCGTATTCGTGATCGCTGCGTCAATGATCCCTGTCCTCTTAGAAACCGGTTCAGATCGATGTCGATTCGGCATGTCAGAACTATAGACCTAGCCTGATCCTTGTGATAATCGAAGCGGGACATGACAGATGCAAACTCTTAGTTCCTGGATATCGCAATGCATCCTGTATCAGATGAAAGCTTCGAATGACGGGAATGTGGTGAATGACACGCAAGAGTTGTTCGTGAAAGGTGATGTCACTGCTCTTTCCACATGAACTGCGTCTGGCGTGAGAACTTGCTCCCTTCTTTCGCTTCGAGGCAGAAGTCATCAAGCTCTCATCTGTGATGGTACCGAAAATGCGCAGTTCCCACCTGATCACTTCCGTCCTGGCCACCGCTGCTGTAAGCTCAGCGCAATGCTTCGACCCATCGCCGGCCTTTCCAACGCCATCATGGGGACAAAACGGCAAGAGCCTCGAATCAACTTTCCAAAATCTCAAGCACGACATCGAAGCCATTGTCTCAAGAGATGTGTACAACGCCTCCTCATTCTCGATTGAGCTCACTTCTGCAACCGATACGATCTGGTCGATGTACCACACCGCGCCTCGACGAAATGAAAGTCGACCAGGAACCAAAAAAGTCGGAGCCAATAGCGTGTATCGGATCTCCGCGGTAACAAAGGTCTTCACGGTGTTGGGCTTGATGTATCAACATGAGGCTGGGAAGTTGAATTTGGAGGATCCGATCAGCAAACACCTGCCTGAGTTGAAGGGAGATATCCAATGGGACAAGATTTCTCTCCGTGCTCTTGCTAGTCATCTTTCTGGAGTTCCCAGAGAATTCGCGTATGATATAATCAGACCTACAATTCATGATCCGCATGCTAACATCTCATCTCCATGTCAGACACAGCGACATGATCAACCAATTCGAAGACCCGACCAGCGTGGGCCTACCACCTGCAACGAAAGAAGGCTGTCCAACGTGTGACGAATACAACGACTACCTGCCATGCACAGCCGACGACCTGATACAAGCAGTCAACAAGCTTAAGCCTGTCTTTCCTCCCAACACAAAATCAACATATTCCAACGTCGCCTTCGAACTCATTGGCATGGCGATAGGAAAAGTCACAAAGAAAGACTTCACCTCACATCTCCAAGACGCAGTATTCGACTACTTGGATATGGATTCAACTTCAATGAACGCTCCGTCCTCCGATGAAAACGCAGTCCTACCGATATGGTCGAAAGGAGACAACTACTGGGGCATCGACGCTGGAGTGCAAAACGCAACAGCCGGTCTCTACACCACATCTTCTGACATGGGCAAGTTCTTGCGCTACGTGCTGAAAAGCTCGACTTCCATCGTCAACGGCGTTAGTTGGCTCATGCCAGCCAGTTGGAGCACTGGCTTCCGTACATTCTACGGTATGCCCTGGGAGATTCTACGGACGGAGAAAGTTTTGAAGGACAGCGATCGACCGGTGACGTTCGTATCCAAGTCTGGTGGCATGCCGGGGTACTACTCAAGGATCACACTCATGCCTGAGTATGGGCTTGGCTTGTCGGTGCTTGTTGGCGGAGAGACTGGGCTACTGAGCGAGATCCAAGAGTTGGTGACGACGAGGCTCATTCGGGAAGCAGATCCGATTCTTTGGGCTGAGCTCTCGGAAATGTACGACGGTGTGTACGTTCCCGCGGATGATGGCCTCAACTCATCAATCGAGATCTCGAGTAGCTCTTTCAAGGGCATGGAGGTCACATCTTTCATCAGCAACGGTACAGATGTGCTTCAGAAGATCTTCGGCCGAGAGGCCTCTTCGAGACACTGGTATGCCCAGCTTGTACCTACTATGCTGAACAAAGAGACGGACAGGGATCGAGGAGACATTTGGAGACTCGTCGTCGTCCCCGATCGAAAGTACCAGTCTGATCTTGTCTGGGATGATCTTTGCGGAACGGATGTCGACACTTCGAGATATGCTGGGATACCAGCGAACGAGTTTGTCTTCTGGCATGATGATGGCCTCTTGGAGTTGCCAGCTTGGAAGGTGAAGATGAATAGGAAGGGAGGCAGAGTGGGAGGAGACGGCCAGTTTGTTGTGCAGGCTCAATACTGATCGAGTAAGGCTTCACTCATTCGGTACATGGAGCATGAATACATGGAGAACGTTGCTGTCAGACAAGCTATCGAATGTCGATAAATAGATGATGGTTGTCAGAGTTCCTGAAATCTCTCGATCGTGACTTTGGATACTTACATGTTCGCACACGCATCCCGTACCAGCACGGAGCCAACGCGAATGCAGCGTCACACTGCCGATGAGACATTTACCTTCATGCTGCAGGTGAGAGGCCGCTTCGTCCAACGCATCGACCGCGTTTTCCTTCATTGACCTGAAATGGCAAACCTAAAACTTCAAGTCGACGCTAAAGGGGTCGAATTCAGCAATGATCTACATCAAGTGAAAGCACGCGATATAGCGGGTCTATGAGCCCTTCGACGTACGAATAGAAATCACTCGAATGACATCTTTTGCTTCCCAAACGGTATCTCAGAGTTCCCTAGCCGCGCTTGCCTTCTCCAACGAACGCTCCATGAGTGCTTTGTCTGCCTCACAACTTGTCTTAACCTCTATTTGAGATCCATGCGCACGTCAGCGTACTGGCCACTTCTCGATTGGGCTTTCAAACTGCGATATTCGCCCGTGCATATGCACATGCGAGCGAAGTCACCAAAGTGATGTTGAGACAAGCCTCTTACGTCCCGGGGACCAGGAATGTCAACGATCGACCTGAACGATTACGAATCGGCGAGCTGCTGTTCAATGCATGTATGTGTGGCGACTCGTTTGGGCCAAGCTGAGTACGTAGAGGGCATTTCAACTGCCTCGATGGATCATCTGGTTGAAGATTGTCTCGAAATGCTTGCTCAGATTCAATGCGATGCCAAAGGCGATGTCCAAAGCCTTGTAAGCTATGTCAGTGGGAGAACTGAAGACCCAACGTTGGCGTCTTTCGCAGTAGCTCAGCAATATCTACACATACCGAGAAAAAAAGTAGACTTCTGCAAGTGGAGGTATCTGCAGCCTCAGGATTTCTCAGGCATGATACCAGAACGAATCACTCTGGCGATGATTTTGCTTTTCCCGATGGATCACGATGCTTGACCTCGATGCTTATCCTTTGGGTGATCCTAACTCGCAAGTAGGCACAGCGTGCTTCCGAGCTGCATTTCCCGACGGTCCTCGCCTTGGGGGCTGCTTGAGCCTCATTCACTTACAATGCCAAGTCTAAATCAGAAGCTTGATTTTCGTCTTGGCGAAACGTTTCTCCCTAGCTTCGATTTGACTTGACGCCACCGTGAACACAAGAAATAAACAAAACATGGTGAAGTACTCGAGAGAAGAGCTCCAACGGTCTCGTTCAACTCACGGTGCAGGACAGCGCAGCTCAGCGAAAGAATCGGAAAGGCTGACGACCGTGAAAACTGACTTTATGCGGCTCACCCAACCTATCCGCGATCTGCAAACTAGTTCCAAAGCTACACAGTTCGCAGTGGAGGAAGCACCGAACATGTCCTCCTCCAGGCGTGTGGAATTCTGACCATTTTCGTGCATCGCAGACGCACGTTCGGTTCGCCGGCCTGACGATCACCGGCGACTGACCCTTTCGGGCGCCGTGGAAGCCTAAAAAGCAAATAAATTGGTACGTCGCTGTAGGGAGTAGAAGATGGCGTGCTCGTGGGAGACAGAGCCGCTGTAACGGCAGCCTCGTGAAAGCAGCATGGCGTGCTCATGACGGACGGAGACGATGAGTACTCCGAATGCAACAAAGAACATCATCGACGATGAGCAAAAAGCTTGATGTTGACTCTCGCAAGGACAAGAGGCATAAGAGACGCTGCCCAATCTCTCTAATTCTTCCACTCCTCAACATCGCAATCCCCATCTCCTCCCTTGCCCATCATGCATGCCTCACAACTTCTCCTGCTGGCAGCAGCCTCCATGGCAGCGGCACTCTGCCCCATGTCAGAGCTGACCCGCCGTGGCCTGGCTCCAGAGGACATGAAAAAGGCCTACTTGCAAGGCAAAGGTCTTGGCGAGCCAATCCAGAAAAGACAAGCCAACGATCCTCCTCTTCTTGATCCACTCTCAGGAGTCCTGTCCGGCGTCGGTCTCGGCGCCTTGACTCCTCGTTCCGAAGAGCACATCCGGTCCCGTTTGGAAGAACGAGACGAAGACGTCGACATCAACGCCCCTATCCTGACACCCAAAGCCCACAAGAGACACGTCGAAGAGCGAGGTCTGGTCGGAGGTCTGCTAGCACCTCTGACCGGAGTCCTGGCCGCTCTAGACATTCCCACTCCCCAGGCCTCCGGACTCAAAGCCATTCCAGGCAACGACCCCAACCATCAGTACATTTCACCAGGACCAACAGACGTGAGAGGGACCTGCCCAACATTGAACACCCTCGCGAACCATGGCTACCTCAGCCGCACAGGTATCACCTCCTTCGCCGAAGCCGCCAACGCAATCCAAACCGCCTACTCCATGTCCTTCGACATCGCCGTCTTCCTCAGCGCCCTCGGCCTCCTGGCAGGCGGCGATATCCCGACAGGGAAATACTCCATCGGCGGACGAGACAGTCGAGTCCCAGAAACCCTCGGACCAGTCTACGGTATCGACCGCCACGGGCTCTTCGAAATCGACGGCTCCATCTCCCGTGGTGATCGCTACTACGGTGACAACCACTCCTTCAACATCACCCGCTGGAACAAACTCGTCTCCGACGCCAACACCTACGGCGACGGGCTCTTCAATATCGAAGCGATGAAGCACAATGCCGCGGACCAAGTCGACAGTTCCCGAGCCACGAATCCCGAATTCGCTTTTGGCGGGAACTTCGCTGTGGTGTACGCCACTCGGGCTCTGTTGACTCGACCTCTGCCAAACGGCACAGAGCCTAATGTCGCCGACTTCAAGAACGTCGCTCCGTTCTATCTCAATGAGACCTTCCCCGAGGGATGGTATCGCATCCCACACTCTTACTCCCTCGTCGACCTCCTGGGCGATATTGGCAACCTCTTCCTCTTCAAACCACAACCTCTGGGACGGAACTATCAGGGCCGCTTCGTTCCGCTGAACATCAGCGTTCCTAATGCTCCAGCAGATATCGGATGTCTGGGTGCCACACTCCTCGCCAGTGCTGCTCCAGACGCCGCTGAGCCAGTCGTGCAGGCCGTCAACGCTTTGAAAGATCAGATCTTTAGCAAGGTTTTGGGAGCCGCTTCCTGTGATATTTCGGACTACAACACCGATGGCGGTGATCCGTATTATAGTGAGCCTGGTGAGGACGTCGATGGTGGAAGCGGTAGTGGCATTACGCACTTCGGCGAGTGGGACTCTCAGTCTGAGAAGCCAACGGGTCTTTCTTCTGGCCAGCCAACGAGGAAGAGGAACAATCGTCGCCGTATCATAAAGGCCTAGATTCCGTGAAGACCTCCAGAGCCATGGCAATTGAACTGCCATGGAAACGAGCGACCTATCTACAGATTAGTGTAATTAATCCATGCTTCTCCTCATACCGCCTCTCTCCACCAACTCACAGGCTTGCCCTCGACTCCACATAATCAATCCTCGTCCATCCCTCCCCCGAAATCTCCGCCAAATTCTCGACCCTATACGTCCCACCCATCCGCCCCTGAACATCCTCCCAATCCCTCCCCACCGCAGTCTCCGGCCTCCACCTCCAAACCCTCCTCATCCTCTCATCCAAACCTCCCTCAAGACAATCCGCGATATAACCCCCCACAATAGGTATATGCTTATACCCATGTCCACTCCCCCCAACACCCAGAACCAAACTCCGATACTCCGGATGTGCAGAGATGAGGAAGTCTCGATTTGGCGTGTCAGCACACCAGCATATCCGCGCGAAACTAAACGGTCGGTCGGCGAGATGCGGCATTGTCTCGCGGAGGAAGAGGCGGATGCCCTGCTCTGATTGTAGGGGGATTTGGTGTTTTGCGAAGGGCATCGAGATACTCTTATCCGGTGTAATCCAGTTACAGTACCCCGGGTGCTCGTCACAGATCTTCAACTCCCCCTTTTCTGCATCAGGTTCCATGAAGAACCCTCTCTCGACATTGAACAAGACCGGTAGGTCCTTGTAAAGCTTGCATTCCTGAGGCGTCATGCGAATATGCGCCAACGTCCACGCTGTAGGCCTCAATTGGCCTTTCATATCCAGTAATTGAGGCGCATTCGCCCCAGCGCAGAGAATCGTTCGGTTGGCTCGATGTTGCGTTCCATCGGCAGTAACAGCTCCCTTAACATCCTCATGTTCAAAGAGAAGAGACTTGACATCCCCCTTCGCACCAGTGATGACCTTCACACCTAACCTCCTCGCCTCCTGAACAGCAGCTTCTAACGCCTTCCTCGCATGAACCCATCCGCAGCCTTCTTTCTTGAACCAGCCTTTCCAATTCGGAAAGTCTCCTGTTAGGACGCCTTTGGGCATGGTACCTCGAAAGTCTTCTGCAGTGTTCAATTCCACGAAACCTCGCTCCGGAGTCGGCTGTTCCTCATCGTAGAGATCCCGAATATGCTTCTCCTGGCTGGCAGCGATGACATAGCCTGTCTCGTGGTAGAAGGGGCGGAAGAGAGAATCTTCTTCCCAGGCTTGAGTGGCTTCTTGGGAGATGCGGTCGCGGACGTAGATTTCATCGTCGCCGCCACCGGAGGAGTTGTTGTCGGACCAGCCTTTCTGAGAAAGTCAGTCAGCATCGTGGAAGGCTTCAAGCTAGGAGATAAATCAAATACGATCTTGTTGATATCATTGCCAGCTGAGATGGCTGAAGGGACATCGGACGGATCAAGGACGGTGACGTTTTCGTACCCTCGTCGGGCGAGATGAAGAGCAGTGGAAGCGCCCCAAGTCCCGCAGCCGACGATGAGGATAGACGACGACTTTAGATCGGACATAATCTTCAAAGATGTGGTGACGGTGATGGCGATTGACGTAGAACGGAGAAGAGGTGCAGTCAAGGTGGCAACCCCACAGTGGAGAGCTCCTGCTGTACTTCATATCTCTATCAGTGGTATCATTACGGCATATGCATCGTCGCTATCTATCCCATCACACTACACGTCTACGAACTAGCCTCAGCCTCAGCCTGCCGACTCGCGACACTTCCACCTCGCCAGCTGCTCTTCGGGTCGTCTTTCTTCAACGCTTCGCTTTTCTTGCCGACCGGACCCCATCCACCGCCTCCAGGAGTTAGGACCTTGATCCGCTCACCGGGCTGCATGGGAACCGAGTTCTTCGCCCCGAGAGAGATTTCTCGATACTCCTGCTCTTCTTCCTTGTGATCCCCATTGACAACGCCATTTGTTTTGGCGTCGGCATCACTGCCTTTGACCTTGGGTACTTTGCGGACCCAAATATTTTTGCCGCACGCTGCGTCTTCACCTCCCGCCATGCCGTAGGGGTGATAGACTCGTCGTTCACTGAGGATGGAGACCTGGACCGGAATGCGAAATTCGATATCGCGGACGACGCCGTCGCCGCCGTTGTGTTGTCCCTTCCCATGCGTATCCGGCCGCAGACTGAACTCCCTCAGGATTACGGGGTACCGACGTTCGAAGACTTCGGCATCGGTTATTCTAGTGTTGGTCATGTGTGTGTGGACACCACTAGTCCCCTCCCAAGTCTCGCCCGCACCACTACCACCCGCGATGGTCTCATAGTATCCGAAACCTTTCTTTGCTTCTTGACCCGTGACGTTGCCACCGAAGCCGAAGGTGAGGTTGTTGGTGTCACCCTGCGAAGCCGCACAAGCCTGGAAAGCTTTGAGCACGACGTCGGTGACGCGCTGACTTGTCAAGACGTTGCCGCCGACGACAGCTGCGGTTCCGGAGGGCGAGAGGAAAGATTTGGGCGGGATGATGACCTTGACTGGTTTGAGACAGCCTTGGTTCAGGGGGATGTCCTCGCTGATGAGGCAGCGCAGGCAGTAGATGATGGCGGAGTAAGTCACTGCCTCAGGGGCGTTGGTGTTGGCGTAGACTTCTGGTCCGGTGCCAGTGAAATCAAAGACTGCCTCGCCTTTCTCGGCATCGATGGTGATTTTCAATTGGATGGGACTGCCGTCGTCCATGTAGTCGATAGCAGAAAGATCCTGTCCTTCGAAGCGTTTTGAGACGGATTTAAGGAGGTTCCGGACGCTCAGCGCGGCGTTGTCTTGGATTTTGTGCATGTAGAATTGCACGACGTCTTCGCCGTAGTCCTCGATCAGGGTTGAGATGAGGTTGATGCCCTTCTGGTTGGCAGCGATCTGGGCTTTGAGGTCGTTCAGGTTGTCGGCCAGACAGCGCGTGCCACTGCACCCGGGGTACTGCGCAGGCTCGTGAAGTAGGAGTTCCGTGATGCGTTCCTCGTTGAAATGACCCTCGGAGACAAGCTTCTCGGTCTTGATATGGGCTCCTTCTTGATAGAGCTCCTTCGAATGCGGCGGCATGCTTCCAGGCAGAATGCCTCCAATATCCGCGTGATGTGCGCGAGATGCCACGTAGAAGACAATCTTATCGCCGCTGAAAGCAGGAGTGATAACGGTTATGTCGGGAAGATGCGTGCCGCCGAACATTGGGTGGTTGGAAACCAGAACATCACCCTTCTTCAGCTTTCCGCGCCAGATCTCAGATTGCTTCTTCACGCAGGTTGACATTGAGCCCAGATGGACTGGAAGGTGAGGAGCATTTGCTACAAGGCCACCGTCCGCATCGAAGAGGGCGCAGCTGTAATCGAGTCGTTCCTTGACGTTGGTGCTGACACTGGTCTTCTGCAATGCCCGGCCCATCTGCTCAGCTATGGCCATGAAGCGGTGAGCGAAGATACTCAGCATGATCGGGTCGACCTCCTCGGTGGTCACCTTCTTGTCCTGGTTGTCAGTTTCGCCGATGTTGATGACAACGTGGGTGTTGATGAGCAGAGCGGATGCCTCAGGGGTCACCACAATCGTCTGGGTGCCGTCTGCGATGATAGCCGGACCCTTGATTCGATCGCCAACTTCCAAGTCCTCGAGCTTGTAAATAGCAGTGTCGTGTCGCCCGCCTTCGAAGTAGACCTTCTTCCGTCCGTAGACACGATCGCCTTTGCCGAGATCCTTTGGCTTGATCTCCTTCAGCTGCTGATCAACAGTCTTCTCAAGACCTTCGAAAGTCTTGCCGATACCTCTTGCTCGTACGTCGTCAATGATGATATCCCGGTCAGGGAGGGTGAAGCCAAATTCTTGTTCGTGCTGCTTGACGAACGCCTTGCCGAAAGACCACTCTTCGCCGTCGTACTCTGCCTTGGCCTCTTCTAGGGTCGGCTTGATGATCATGAGCGCAGACTCGGTGCCTCGATACCGCATGTTCAGGTATTCTTCAAATTGGATGTGACCCTCCTCAAAGCCTTGTTCCTGCAAGACCTTGGTGGACTTCTTCTTCAGCTCTTCCATCTTGCTCTGCAGGTACTTCTTGACCTCAGGGTCTTTGTCCGACCACACCTTCGATTCGGGCTCCTGTCGCTCATCTACAACGTCTGCAAGAGCCATGCCGTAGGCTGAGAGGACCGAAGAGTAGCGATGGATCAGAATTTGGCTGATGCCAAGCGCTTCTGCGATAGCAACAGCATGCTGGCCACCTGCTCCACCAAAGGTGGCAAGACGGTGTTTGCTCGTGTCGTGCCCTCGTGCTTCAGTCAGCGACCGAATAGGCCTCGTCATGGTCTCGTTAGCGATCTTGATGAAGCCGTTCGCAACCTCATCCATGCTCATATCCTTGCCTTGTTCCTTGTTGATCTGGTCTGTGAGTTCCTTGAACAGCTTCTCACTCGCGCTCTCGTCAAGACCCTCGTCTTCATTCTTGCCGAAGATCTTGGGGAAGAAGTCGGGTAGTAGTCGGCCGAGGAAGAGATTGGCGTCCGTGATCGTGAGTGGACCGCCTTTGCGGTAGCAAGCTGGTCCTGGATGAGCGCCTGCGCTCTCTGGTCCAACTACGAAAAGGCCGTTGCGGAAGAAAAGGCGCGAGCCGCCTCCTGCTGCAACGGTGTTGATATCCAGCTGCGGACTCTGTATCGTGACACCGGCTGTCGTCGTCTCGAAGACATGATCATATCGTCCGCTTCCGTATCTCGACACATCGGTGCTTGTACCGCCCATATCAAATCCAATTACGGGGATCTTCGTCGCCGGATCGTAAGAAGTCAAAGCATATCCAACCACACCTCCCGCTGGTCCAGACAAGATCGCTTTCAGTCCACTGAAAGAATCCACGTCCACCAGTCCACCATCCGACTGCATGAACTCGCATCTCGCTCCCTTAGCACCCTGCTCTTTCTTGACACTTTCCGTGCCCAGGCCACCCTCAAATCCAGCCGAGAAGCCATCGATATACTTTCGAATCGCCGGCGTGAGATACGCATCCGCACAAGCAGACGTCGCTCTCGGGACCAGCTTGATCATAGGCATAAGCTCGTGCGATAACGAGACATGCTCAAATCCAATCTCTCTTGCAATCTTGCCCACCAAAGCCTCATGTCTGGGAAATGTGTATCCATGCATCAAGCAAACAGCTATACTCCTCAAGCCAGAATCATAAACCTCTTGCAACTGTTTCCGTATCTGTTCTTCTTGTGGCCTCTGCAATATCCTCACAGCCTCCCCACTCAAGCCCTTGACGAGCTCTGCCTGTTCGCCCGCCTCTTCAATCGCCTTCGCCTCTGTCGAGTGTCTCTCAGGATCTTCAGCGTAGTCTTCCAATGTCACTCGCTCATCAATCTCCACAACCTTCTTATACAGCACCTCCGGTTTCCTAATCGCCAAATCAAAAATATTCGGCCGGCTCTGGTTGCCAATCTCTAGACAATCCTTGAAACCTCTCGTAACCACCATGGCAATATCCTCTCCCTTCCTCTCCAACAGCGCATTCGTAGCGACGGTTGTCCCCATGCGTATGCTCTCGATCTTGCTGGTGTCCAAAGGCTCGCCACGGGGGATCTCTTTGCCTTCGAACTTGGATAATAGGCGTCGAATGCCTTCGAGGGGTGCGTCGTCGTAGTTCTGGGGGTCGACGGAGAGGAGCTTGATTAGGACGTCGTCTTCCATCTTGCCTGTGCCTGGGTTGCCGACGCAGTCGGTGAAGGTGCCACCGCGGTCGATGGCGATGCGGATGCCGCGGGAGGTTGTGCCGTTTGGAGTCGCCATGGTGAAGATGTTCGAGGTGAAAGATGGGTATATGAGGGAGGAGATGAGGGGTTATGGGAGGACAATGAAAGATGGCGTCGTCATGAACAGGAACTTAGCTTCTTATATGGTCTTGCTGGCTGTGGAGAGCATGGGATGAAGAACGGTAGCAGGCATGTATTGGAGCAGGGAATTATTCATCAAGGCTATCGCGAGCTGCGATAAACATTGGTATCGCTGGTGTCATTGGAGCTCAGGTGGCGGGGAGACTTGTCGACGCCGACCGGCGACATTTGATTTGGCCGAGTGGGGAGACTACACGCCCTGCGGCCAACATTCATCACCATCACATCAACTTTCGAGAAGTCATCATGGCATTATCAAAGAGGCATCACGGCGAAGGAATTGGTGTGTCGTCTTCACGTCCAAGGCGCACACTGAAGGACGACTTTGTTCACTACTCAACATCGACGTGACGGCCAAGACAGCACGCCGACGCCCGAATCTCCCTAAACCTTTGGAGGCATCTGTATCCCCAAAGGCAGGTGGGTAAGTAGTCAATTGCAAGCATTCGAAGGGCGTATACCACCGGTCGCATTTTAAACCTTTCTCAAGCTCTTCTGTCCGCTTGCTCAGAACACCCACTGTTTCCTCACAACAATTCTCCCCGGCCATCACTGACAATGTCATCCTACAAGGTCCGCCATCTAGGCTCTGAGAAAGAGATCGAGCGGCCATGGATGCTACTGAACGAGCATGAAAGGTCCGCCTGGGATGCCAATCACTCGACTGATCCTGCAGTTGAGGCATTCCATCAGCGACTGCCGGACTACAACGAGACTCAGTTGCACTCCCTGCCCGGTGTAGCCACAGAGCTTGGATTCTCACACGTCTTCGTCAAAGACGAATCCACTCGATTTGGACTGCCGGCATTCAAGATCCTTGGTGCGAGTTGGGCCATCCACAGGGCAGTTTGCCAGCGCCTCGATCTGGATGTCGCTTCATCTTTGGAAGACGTTCGACAAACATTATCTGCGGCCAGGGCAGCCGGCAAGGAAATCCGCCTCGTAACCTGCTCGGAAGGAAATTGGGGAAGAGCCTGCGCTCGAATGGCCAAAATTCTAGGCCTGCCAGCGACCATCTATGTCCCAGGCTTCATGAGCGAATACACGCAGAACCTCCTGCGGAGCGAAGGCGCCGATGTGAAAGTGCTCAAAAATGGCTCGTACGACGACTCCATAGCGGCGACTAGACAAGATGCCGAAGACACTGGAGCCTTGATGGTCATGGATACTAGCTGGGAAGGCTACGAGGAAGTGCCCAAGGTGAGTGACCGAATGAAGTCCATTAAGTAATGAGAACAGACGCTGATGCCTTTCGCAAAGTGGGTCACTCAGGGCTACTGCACCATGCTCACAGAAACCGATCGGCAAGTCGCGAAGTTGACCGATGGGCTCAAACCCAACCTGTTCTTCGTCTCTGTTGGCGTTGGATCCTGGGCTCATTCAGTCGTCGCTCATTACAAAGCTACAGGTCCGAAAACTCGGATCATCGCCGTGGAACCAGACACTGCGGCGTCGTTGAAGGAGTCTCTGCATCAAGATGAGTTGACTTCGATCGAGACAGGAGAGACAATCATGGCGGGCATGAATTGTGGAACTCCGAGTCTGATTGCCTGGCCGGTTTTGAGGGATGGCGTTCATGCTGCTGTCACTGTCACTGATCCCGAAGCTCATGCCGATGTAGAGTTCTTGAAGACGGAAGGTGTTAGTGTTGGACCTTGTGGAGCTGCCACTCTTGCGGCGTTGCGGAAGTATGCCGGGACGGTCGATAGCGAGACAAGGGCGAAGATGGTTGTGGTTCTTTTCTCGACTGAAGGCTGGAGACAATATGATGTGCTGGAGGTGAGTCCGCTTCATTAGTTTCAAAAGAGCATTGTGCGCTGACTAAAGGCAGTGACGATGTGCTTGGAAGTATTCCGGAAGGAAGTCGCTCTGTGAGCTTGCGAGGTTGAGCAGGAGATATCGTCACCAAGATGCACTTCCCACATGCACGCAACATTCTCCAGAACTTCGATGATCATCCCACACCACCATCACTACATCGCAGCATCCCGTCGCTGATACGTCCCTCAGATATCACTCATTCAGCATTCGCTTCAGTCAGCTCATCCAGCACGCATCATGGCCCACACACATCAACCAGACGAACAGACTGCCACAATCGAGCTGCGTGGCGGACCTGCCTTCCACTTGTGGATCCCGCAAAACGTGCCCCCAGATGCCGGTATTGATGACTTGGACCGCTGTCAATACATTCGAGACCTCCATGTCAAGGAGATGGAAGAATATCTCGACACATGTTCTGCGTTCGATCAACAAGTCCTTACAGCGAAATGGACCGCACTTTTGAATATGGGCACAAGCGGACACACTCATACCGTCATCTTGCTGCACGACCAGAATGACTTTCCTCAAAGACTGGCCAGAATGATATTTGAGACTGTGCGTGGTCATGATCTCCGGAAGAATTTCCGACAGTAAGGAACTTGTTGCACTTGAACATTGGGCTCGCTGATCATTTCACTGCAGAAATATCAGATGGCTCTTTCCCAGAGCACCACCGCGTTTCTATCGTTTCGGACGCCCTCCAACCTGGTTCACGGATGGCGAAAGCTTTTAGGAAGACTACGAGCTTGACGTCAACGCTGGGTATATCAACCGGATCATTGAAGAGGAAGCCAAGCTGCTACAAGGAGACACGACCAAGATATATCTCGGCGGCGTCGGGCAAGGCGCTACGGTGGCGTTATATGGAATGCTGACAGCATTTCCACCTCTTTGTGGCCTCATTTGCGTAGGCGCACGGCTACACAGAAAGAATCTTCTGGAGGAAAATGCCGACTTATCACGACGAATTGAGCGCCACGAGCTCCTCACACCCATCCTCTTACAGCACGACCGCAAAGATAAAGCCGTCACCACCGCTCAAGCCAGGGAAATGTACGAGTGGTTGCGAAAGTTGTCACTGAGCGTGGGATACATCGAGGCAAACAACGGCGACAGAGGCCCGTCCCCTAACGTTCACAACTACGATCTTCTCAAGGTTTGTCCGTTCAGCATCGACCTGCTGCGAACACTGGCCGAGGTACACCAGCAAAACAGAAAGTACGGAAGTGATTCTCCGAACGCCGCGAGGGAACTTGTCGAAGCCTTGCGAGACGTGTCTAGTTACCTGGACAGCAGATTCCAGCCGGATACCTATCCCAGCTTTGTTCCCCATGGTTCAGACGCATCGGATCCTGTAGAGTGTGATCTGTGCATCTCCGACACATCCTCCTCAAAATATGCAGTGGTCGTTGGGACAGTCGAACGACCTGGCACTATCGACTACTCTCGCGGAGAAGTGTCGAACAACGTCAGGAGCTTGTGGCGCAAGAATACTGCTGAGTGGATCAGAGATATGGGAGGCCGGCTGCGGAGAAGAATCAATATGCCCTCGCGGTAGAGCAGTCCAGACCCAGAAGACCTGTGTGGGCCGACCTCGACGTCGCTCCCAGTGATAAAGTCCGTGTCCAGGGGAAGAGAACGAAGGAGGTCAGAAGAACATCAACGCCATTTGCGGCACTGAAATGACGAGAGGGACGGCTATGTATTGTCACGAGCGGAATTACTCGAATTGGAACACATGCATACAGCCAACAGCTTTCACAAGTGGTCCGAGCTCCTCCGCCGATGATGAGGTGAATGAATCGGCACCCAAAGAGCCGACCGCTCGCCTTGGCAACCGTGCACCCAAGGCCAACCACGCCAGCGTTGTTCAAACTTTTGCTAGAACCAGCACACCACAACATCCGTCCGTTCCCCAACCTCTTCCCACTCGCCTTTTCCTGCAGAAATCGCATCGGCTACGTCGCTCGGTTCCATTCCCCGCATGCGCCGACATTCGATCGTCAGGTCGAGCTGCCGCAAAGCGTTAGCTGTAGCGCGTGCGTGAACGCCTCGGCAGCCCTCATGACCTCACTCTGTGCGCTGGAAGACGTTGCTTCCGCTCGATCAGGCCGGCCAGGAACGAGGAAGCTTGCGAGGAACGAGTTACGAGGTGCACGGTGAGTTCGTTCAAATAGTCCCATGTCTCGCTGCTGTTTCCCCTCTCGCTTTTCTTGTCGTCACTATTGTTTCCCTGCTGGCAGGTCGTCAAGATGAAGGTCGCTGGTATTGTTTCCGTTGCTTGCCTCGTTGCGTCCAGTGCAGCGCACTCGCCTAACAAAATCACGGCTCTGCTGCGTCTTCCCAATCAATCCGGCAACGATGTCAGCCCTCCCAGTGAGGATCCTTGGTATACAGCACCAGCAGGTTACGAACATGCGGCACCGGGCACGATTCTGCGGATCCGTGCGGCCAGAGGCAATTTGACCTCCATCCAGACGAACTCGAGTGCGGCGTACCAGCTCCTCTACCGAACGACCGATTCTCGATACATGCCCTCGTGGGCTGTCACGACGCTGTTCACGCCGAATAACACGCTGTTCAATAGCAATGACAAACTGCTGTCGTACCAGATCCCGTATGATTCGGCGGATGTGGATGCGAGTCCTTCGTATTCGATGTACAGTGCTGGGATCAGTGATATCACGGAATCGCTGGGCAAGGGCTGGTATGTCAATGTGCCGGACTACGAAGGTCCTCTCGCGAGCTTCACGGCTGGTGTTCAATCTGGGCACGCGACCATCGATTCCATTCGGGCAGTCCTGTCTTCTGGTTTCGGACTTGCTCCTAATGGAACCAAGTACGCAATGTGGGGATACTCAGGCGGCGCACTCGCAAGCGAATGGGCAGCAGAACTCCAAGTCCAATACGCCCCAGAACTCTGCTTCGCAGGCGCAGCCCTCGGCGGTCTCACGCCCAACGTAACCAGCGTCCTCGCCTCCGTCACCGGCACCATCGAAGCAGGTCTCATCCCCGCGGGCATCCTCGGTCTGGCATCGCAATACCCAGCCCTGCAGCAATGGCTCATGGACAACCTCAACACCGAAGGCCAATACAACGCGACCGAGTTCTTCGACGCCAGGAATCAAACTCTCGTCGAAGCCATCGGGGCTTTCGTCGGTCAGGACATCACGAAGTACTTCAAGAACGGCGTCGCCTCGCTCTACGAACCCATCCCACAATACGTCATCAATCGCGACGGCCAGATGGGCTATCACGGCGTTCCGCAGATGCCGGTCTTTGCGTACAAGGCTATCATGGATGAGGTTAGTCCTGTCAACGATACGGATAAGTTGATTGACAGGTACTGCGGCGTGGGGGCGACGATCAAGTACGATAGGAATGTTGTCGGTAGCCATACGACGGAGTCTGGGAACGGCGAGCCCAGGGCTATGCAGTTCTTGGATAGTGTGTTGAGTGGGATGTATAATGCGACGGGATGTCAGATTCGGAATGTGAATATTACTGTTAGTGGGTAATGAGGTTCATGAGTGGACGGCTGGAGTAGAGATTACGACTTTTACGACAGATGATGTCTTGGAAGGAAAAGAACATGTGTATATACCTACGATCTTGCATACGCATTGGCATGTAATAATGAAGACAAGAGAAGATCTATGAATGTGTGTAGCAGCTGTTACCATTTAATGATAGATGCTAACCTAAAGATCTAACAAGACCTATAAATCATGTCTAAAAGCCCACATCGTCAAAGTCGTGCCTCGTCAAGAAGACCTACCATCATGATCATGATCGAAACGAACACCCGAACGCCAGAGAACGCCAGAACTGCCGAGCTAACCTGTGCCTCATCATATCACCCATAAAAGGGGCCAGACATCACCTACTCAACCAGGACGCCAGACCCCAAAAACTCCCTTCAAAACAATCCGCTCCCCTCACAGCACAGCCATAGAGGTGACTCCCACTTTCCCGACTGACCGATTGACCAACTCATCCGGAGAGAGCGGACTCTCCGGCGGCGTCATAATCTCCTCGACCGGCTGATAATAACACGAAAACATCGTCTCGACTTTCTTCGCCGCGACGCCGATGTCCATGTCCATTGCACCAGCGGCCACAGAACCGCGTTTCTTGGGCGATGTCTTTTGCTGGACTTCGAGGCGGGACATCTCCTCGTGGATCTCGGCCTTCAGCTGCAGACGCAGGGAGGCGATCAGGGAAGCTTGGGCCTGGGCTTGGAAGTGAGCGATGTTGTCGAAGGTATCGGCTTCCTCCTCGTCGAAGCGCGTGTTGTCGAATGTACGACGGTGAGTCGCGAAACGGAGCGGTGTCTTTGTGCTCTTGACTTTGCGGACGAAGTCGAAACGACGAGAGTGGTAACGAGTGCTCCTCGCGGACCAGAAGTCAAGGGACATCTCGCCGAGTTCAACAGCGCGGGCGCGGGCGATGGCGGCAGGGGAGACGTCGATATTGTGCTTCCAGGTTCCCTTCTTGAAGATGCCTGGTGTGAGGAGGAAAGCTACGTGCGTGCGGATGTAGTCCTCCAGGACTGTTCCCGTGCCGGGGAAGACGTAGTCGACGAGACCAATGGATTGGGCTTGTAGGGGCGAGAGAGGTGTCATGGAGCGGAGGATGGATTTGGCGTTTTCGGACCCGCAGCGGCCGTAGTAGGAGAGGGTGTGGTATTCGGAGCCGTAGAGGCCCACGCCGCGGTACGCAGGGTTGAGGACGACGCTGGAGCCCGCGACGACAACATCACAAGCCGTGGCGAGGGCGACGCCGCCGGCGGCTGCGTTGCCGCGGATGGCGGCTATGGTCACAATCTCACGGGAGGGGAATTCGTGGAGGAGGTAGTAGACCACGTCGTCGATGCGGTTGATGTTGAGCCAGGACTCTTGGGCTGGATCCGCGGCGGCTTCGATTACGTTGAGCGCGATGCCGTTGCTGAAGTAGGCGCCGCCCATGAGGACGACGGCTTGCACGCGGGAGTCGGGGGTGTTTTCCGAGAGGATGTAGTCCATTGCGGCGATAAGGTGCGAGCATTGGTCCGTGGCCATGGCGCCGTTGTAGAAGTCGAAGTAGAGGTAGGCGGTTTTGTTGTTCTTCTCGTCGTGCTCGAAGTCGACCCAGACTTCTTGAAAGGTCTTGGAGGGGGACATTTTCCAGCCGGAGGTGATGGGCCAATCGAGAGTTATGGCGTCTTGCTCTGTGATGAGGCCAAGCTGGATGAGGCCGGAGACGGCGGGGACTTTTGGCCAGAGGGCCTTGTCGCCCTTGATCTTTGGTCGGCGGACGTGGCTGATCCAGACACCCTTGCCGTCGCAGGTCGAGACGCAGATGGCGTTGTTGCGGAAGCCCAGGATCTTGGTGGGGAGTTGGCCAGTGGTGACGGGAAGACGGCCCTCGACGTTGTCCTCCATGACGCCGCCGTAGACGTAGAGGTTGGGACCAAAGACCTTGGACATGGCACCAGGCTGAGAATCGCCAGAACGAATGCGGCGGGAGACTTGCTGAGCGGTGTGGCGAGAGAGATCGAAGTCTCGCTGAGCAGCCTTGAGCAGTGGCCTGTGGTGCACCTTGCCGCCCTGGAACGGAATGTTGTCACCGACCGAGAGAGTAGCGTAGCTTGGATCAGCTTTGATGTTTGGAGAGAAGGGGCCAGTCATCGACAAGGCAGCTGCTTGGATTCTTGCGATGGCAGTGATGGTAGCAGTGACGGCAGATTGAGTGACACCAGAGCGGTACATTTCCGATTTCGTGAGACTAGGCTGATCAATGTCGAGTTCGAACTGTTCGAAAGCCCAGACTGGTCCGGCGTCGAACTCCTCAATCGCCTGAAGGATGGTGATTCCCCAATGAGTTCTGCCAGGCCGGCACTCGTCCTTGTCGAGCTTCTTGAGGAGCTCGCCAGCGTCATCGACGGAGCCGTCGTCGCCCATGAGGACCCAGTCGAGAGCGCTGGGGCCAACATCGCCAGGTGGTCCAGGGTGAATGATGAGGGTGAGGTATTGCTCGTAGATGGCCTTGGGAACGAGTGTGGTAAGGAAAGGGCAGATGACAAGGTCGGGTCCAAAGAGAGCGACTGCAGAGATCATCAAGTCGTCTGACAGCGCATACTCGATGGAGACCTCATGAGAGCGGGACAGAGCCAGGTAGAGGCGCTGGGAGAGGGAGTTGTGTGCGGTGCAGAGGAAGAGGATCTTCATTTTGTGCTTTGGTCAAGTGAGGTTCAAGTGAGTGGAAGTGGTATGGCTGTCGACCCGGTGGGAGTTGTCTGCTGGTGATGGACTGGACGGACGGCTCTTGTCAGGACGAGGTGAAAGGGCATACATATACACAAACTTCACCACGGGGTCCTACATGTGCTTCAAGGCGATGCACGCTCGTGCAACGCTCCATCGCCGAGACCCGCCCCATGCCAGCAGCTGCTTGCAGCGAGTAAATTGCCGTCTGCGCGAGCAAGAAGACATGTCAAGCGAGCACCGCATCGAATGGCAGTACGAGCTCGAACGCCTTTCGGGTCTTTATGGCGTTGGTGCCCAGGAAGTCAATTGGGTCTCAAGTCCGCGGGATGGGTGTCCGTCGCAACACAGCGTAGGTGGCCGCCTTCTCCTTCGATCAGGGCGCTGAAGGCTGATTGCTCTGGTCCAGCGGGCATGCACCATGGTCGAAGCCCATCAGCCTGCGGATAGGGGATCTCGACTGAGGCTTGCATGGAGCGAGTGAGGTCGTCTAGCTCGCAGCGTTGTGACGCCGGGGCTTGCAGACCTAGCGGGCACATGGGGAGTCGAAGGAGACCGAAGTCCATGGGCATATTGCACGATCGTGATCGGTGATCTCCTGCCTGGATCTCGTGCGGAAGAAGAAACCAGTAGCTCGACGCTGAAATACGATGTCGTACATTCTCTTCCTTTCCACCAACGTCGGTATGTCCATCCCACGTGGCAGCAAAGGCTCTAGGTTTGTCCCGCGTAAACTTCAGGATGTAGTCGCGGCTCTCCCAACTGGGAAGGAACAGGAATGCCAGGCCTCTGGGACTGAGCCAGAGTGTCGAAGGCCAATCGGTTCGCGATTCTTATCGCACATCCAGCGTTTAGCTCTGCCTAGCTTCAGCCCTGTGCTGGACTTCATGCAGTAATCTTCGAGGCCGGGCCTCCCGTAGTCGTCAGTCGCACGTGGCGAGTAGTCCTCGAACGCAAGGTATATCCAAAGGCTATCGTCTTGTGGCTTGCATGCCCAGACAGCCACCAGAGCTGTCGGCATGCGGTGCCGGCTCCAGTACCGTATCTTTGCTTCCTTGACAGCCGCCCTAGATTCCTTTTGGAGGCGATTGGTGACTTCCCACGTGGTCGGCCCTTGTTACTGTGTGGGTTGGCGTCTATCAAGCCCTCTGACGTCTCAACGCCATGGCTCGCGAGTCAATACCATTATGGCGTGCTAGCGAGGAGTTTATTCCGCCGAAATACCATGCGTTCTGCTGCGTCGTGAAAACAGACAAAGAAAAAGCGGATAGTCAGTTGACTAGAAGCGCCAAAGTACCACTGAGACGGCGATCACAACAGGCAGGCGGTGCTGCCGAGGGTCAGTATTTTTTCACGATTGTACTCCGTACGACAGCGAGTTGCTATCGCAGGAGCAGCATTGCTCTAGAGCTGAGATGGCAGCTGGAAGCTTTCCTCCAAGCGCAACCCATCCTGCCAAGTTCGAAAGCTATGCGGCCTGCATGAAAGTCCGCCACCACTGCCACCAGCTTTTGCAGGGCTCGCTTTCTTGCTTGGGTGAAGGAGTCAGTGGCAGCATACTCGCGGAAAGCGAATGCAGTACAACTCCACCCCGTTTCAATTCACCTAGCCGCGCCAGCCACGGTTCGACGAGCCCTACCCTGAGGCAGCAATCGCCAGTCGGAACGTCCTCTCTTGTCGTACTGGGATCCGCTGTCTGTTGATGTGCTGGTCCCATTGCCTGACCGTAGATCAAGACCGGAAGACCGGCAAAAGTACAACGGCCCAACAATCTAGAGATCCCACCACCGCTCGTGAAGATCCCGCAAATCGTTCGCCTCGTCAAGCTTCAAGTATGGAGTCATATCGCTGCCAGATTCTTGCTCCTTCATCGTCTGGCCATTCCCAAAGTAGGCGAATCGATTCTCGGGTCGATCGTAGGTGTATTCGAAGTCCTCCCATCTCGGATTCCGTCGAACGTGGTTGACATGAGCACCGCTCCCAGGCCAATGCCCATGGATTCTCGCCCCGGGCTGTCCGCCATTCGACCAAGAAGAACATTTCAAGCTGAGATTCGTCCGTGGGAAGAAGGCATCACAGTAGGCCACGAATTCATCAGTCGCAGTTTTTTGTGGCACCATGGTCCGGATGCGTTCCGAAGACATTTTCCGAAGCATCTTCGCTATGTACGTGACTTGGTTCTCGACAGTATGCGGTACGGTGCCAGACGGTCCTGCCGGATTTGGCCCTGCGTTGTGTCAGTTGGCAGCAACACAAATCCGTGTGACTGATGATTGGATTACCGAGTAGAAATGCAAGATTAGGAAAATGCGGCGTACAGAGCCCAAGGTACGAGTATGGCCAGCCGAACTTGCCATCAGGCTTCCAATCAACAGCTAGGTCAAACCCATCACCGGATTGGATAGGAAAAGGAGGAGCATATTGCACGGCCGCACCAGTCGAGCAGATTATGGCGTCAACATTACGATGAACTCCATCTACTGTGACGATACCGTCTGTAGTGAACCTAAGCTTCATGTTAGTATACGTAGATGGCTTCGAAGGGGCGTTAAAGGGTCCTGCCAACCGCTCGATGGGCGTCTGGATGAACGTCAGGTTGGAGGCTGTGAGCGCCTCCAAATACCCTGGACCCTATGATATAGATGAGCTTCAATATTGCCGATAGGACCATATTCAATTCATCTCACCGGAGTAAGGCGCCTGCAATGCGGAGCGAAGTCTGGGATCAAATTGTCCAGCAATTCTGGCTGTGCCACCAGTCTCTTTCGCATCAATTCGATGAAATTCTTCGTGGCGTTCTGACTGTTTTCTGAACCGATCAGCTGGCTATCAAAGCCACGGAAGAAATTGTCTTCTAGATCCTTCCGGTATTGCAAGTATTTCTTGGGGTCCTTGAACGATGCGAGCTCATCTGGTGAGAATAATATTGGTGTGTCTTGTCGATCTTTCACGGCTTCGTTAAACCTGTCATCGATCGATCAGCCGCCAATCGAAACGTCGATTAACGAGGATCTCTTACGCCCCTGCTATCCAGGTCCTATTCCTCGCGTAATGGTCGACATGAGCTGCAATCTTCTGGAGCTCGGTTGTAACCTGTATTCCTGGGTCGCGATGCTGTTAGGCTCAATCACAGCGGGTCACGTCGCGACACACTCTTACCCGAAGCGCCGTTTCCGATCGTTGCAATGCGTTTTCCGCGCGGGTCGAAGTTCCTGTCCCAGTCCGAGGAGTGTCGAATATGGCCCTTGAACTCGCCGATGCCTGGATCTGTAATTGCAGTCCAGATCAGTCCCCGTACTTCCGTGTACGACCCGAGCGACAACTCACAATCGGGAAGCTTCCAATCGTTAAAACGGCCGATGGCAGTGATGAGGAAATCGAATTGTTCGTCGGCTCGCTTGCCATTTGTAAGGTCCTCTGTCTCTACTCGCCACTTGGCCGCCCGATCATTCCAGAAACAACCCAGAACTTTCGTGTTGAATCGGACTTTACTGTAGACGTCGTACTTGCGGGCGGTTGACTTCCAGTACGCAAGAATCTCAGGGCCTTGGGCGTACAACTCGCTCCATTGCGTGTTCGGTGAGAACGTCGATTGGTAGACATGCGATGGAATGTCACATCTAGGATTGAGCGTGAGACGAAGATGGCCGAACAAGTCCGATGGCGACTGTACTCACCGTACGCCTGGATACACTGTGTGTAGAGGAGCTGTCAGAGAAGTTTCTGGTATCGTTCACATCTGGTCGCAAACACACCGTTCTCATACCACGTGCCACCCTAAAGACGTCAGCAACGTGTGTGTTACCTCAGCGAAAGCGCAACTCACAACGTCCGGGTTCTTCTCCAGTATGGTCAACTCGATGCCAGGCACCTTTGCTGGGAGTAAAGCGCCAGCAGCTATACCCGCGAGACCAGCGCCAATAACGGCGACCTATGCGATGTCAGTGCAGGTCGTTGAGTGTAAATTCACAAACGATACCTTCAGAGACTTCACTTCGTCGATCGGATGCTCGCTGATCTTGAAGTCTGTAGGATGCGGACAGACCCAATTATCGTTTCCGTACGATGACAGAATTTCGTGAGGAAATCTTTCATTCTCATTAGTCGTCTCCTCAATTGAGCCCATGTTGTCGACGTTTGCAAGGGCGGACAGTAGCAAAAGATGTTGGATTCGAGAAGGAGAGGAGGGTGTGCGGGATGACTTCGCACGATTGAAGTCGGGACGTCGCGAGCTGCCATATCAGCATTTCCCGAAAGCGAAACATTGGCCAACATTGTCTGCCAATAGCAGACCAGTGTTGACCATGTCTGTCGTCGAAGTCAGCTGGTGTCGTGACCTTCGGTCCAAATGCCGCACGTCTCGGTTGTTCAGATGACGCGATAGGTGGCCCGCTTTGCAACATGCCTTTGAACCTTGTTCGATTAGAAATGGCATGGTTGCTCGTCCTGTTGTCCGACGACCCGTGAGGAGTTTGGAGAATGGATTCTATCCACTGCTGATACGTGTGTTGAATCGTTGGATCTCAAAGGACCTGCGCAATCGGAGGGCGTTGTTGGCATATCCGCGATAGGCCAACATGCTTGCTTCCAAAGCGACCTCTCTTCAGATAGCAGCGTGAACTTCAGAGTCACTCGCTACTTCCTTCTTCTTTTCAAATGCTCTTGGATCTGTACAATGAGCGTCGTCCTTCAACGTCCTCCGTCGTCGTTGGTTGGGGCGTTCTACGATGACGAGGATGGCTCGATAATCAAGAATGTTGACTGGGGCACTGCCACGCCTATCAACAGTGTCCACGAAGTGGAGGTCGACCATGACTTCGGAAGTGCCATAACAAAGAGAGGAACGAAGCGCAAATCGTTGCAAGCCGCCTTCGATGAAGAGGTACCAAAAGCCCAGACTGTACTGCTGTTGCGAGAGTTGCGTCAGCCGTTCTTTGTCGTGGAAGACCATCCAGTGCCAGAGACGAGCAGATCGGAGGAATTGGTTGTCAAGATCCAGGCGATCGGCTTGAATCCTGTGGACTGGAAGTCTGTGTAAGTGTGTCCATCCAGGTTCTCGATGCCATGGGCTGACGACCAAACGGAGACTACGGCTTCGGTATACCAGAGCTCCCATACCTGGCAGGTAGAGACTTCGCAGGAGTTGTGGTCAAGGTGCCTGAAGATGAGAGTAGCCTTGAGGTTGGCGATGTTGTGAGTAGTCCTGCATGCAACGTTTTGATCCAAGGACTCACACCCGCAGATCCTCTGCCCATCGACAGACTATCGAGACCTGAGAAAGGCAGCATACCAGCAGTATGCGATCGCCTCGAGCTTCAATGTTTGTAGGCTACCAAAGCATATATCAGTAGCCCGGGGGGCCTCTCTAGGTGTAGCATACGTTGCTGCAGCGTTAGCACTTGGAGTATGCCTCGGGCTTCGCCTACCTGCCATCCAAGGCATCGAAGGGCCAGATATCCTCGAACTCGTCAGAGGAACACCCCTTGGCCGCCTTCCCAAAGACGTAGTACCGGAATGCATAGCCATTGAAGACAAGGAGCGGCCGGCTCCTGGGGATTGGATAGTAATCTGGGGCGGCTCGTCGACGAGTGCCCTCTTCTTATCGCAGATTGCTCGCCTCGCCGGACTCAAAGTCATTCTCGTTCTGGACTGCGCCAAGCACGGAGCCCGATTGCTGGACACGAGTGGCTGCATCTGCATAGACAGCCACGATTCGGTCCGAGCGACTCGTGTCATACGCGGCATTGCCGGAGAGAGCCTTCGGTTCGGGATAGACACAGTCGGCAAGGAGACAGCTGACGGTCTGGCGAAATGTTTGCAGCAAGAGAAGGGAAGGCGGTCACATCTTGTTGGTCTTGCAGCCCTGCCGAAGGAGAAGCTGGAAGGAGTGGTATATCACGCCGTGCCGGTGAAACTGTTCCATGAGGTTCCAGAGGTTGGCCGCTCGATCATGGCATGGCTGGAACAAGCCCTCGAGTCGCAAGCATTGCAATTGCCGCGTATCGAAGAGATTGAGGGAGGTCTGGCAGGTATTAATGGCGCCCTGGACCGCATGAGGTCAGGAGATGTTAGCGGAAAGCGTTTAGTTGTACCACTGCCATGAAAGAATTGGATGGATCGAGATCTTTGTGCGCCGAGTGGCTGATATACCGTTCCTCTTTGTTTGCCCGCGTATGGGGCTCATATTGATGGTATTGATGTTGCTGTAGAGAGAAGGCAGCAACGCGAAGATGGAAGTCACGGTCAAGACGCGGTGGTCTGTGCTGAAAAGGTTCCTCATGACCTCAACGACTTCACTCCATTTAATCAACTTCAACTTCATCGAAATCCGTCAATTCTTTTCTTCAAGATGATACATGTCTATACTGCAAAGCAGGATGACCCTCCCTCACCCGCGGGCCCTTTCCATCCTGCAGATAATTCTCCCTCATACTCGACCCAGCAAAATCTTCCTGGAGAACGCCTCTCCGGCGAAGTTCAGGCCAGAGATACTTGATCAGGTCATCAAACGTACCAGGCGTGGTCGCGTACGAGATATTGAAACCGTCGACATGCGCCTCATCAACCCATTTCTGCATGATATTGGCTACCGTCTCAGGGCTACCCACGGCTCTTGGATGCGCTCCAGATATAGCCAACTGTTGCAGAACATGCTTCTTCGTCCACTTTGTGCCTTCTGTGCCTGGTACCGTGGCTGTCCAGGCTGAGATCATGGATTGAATTGCTGGTGGTCCACTGAAAGCGAAGTCTTCGTCGTCCGAGAACTTCGACAGATCCGTGCCGCTCCATCCGCCGAAGAGAGATGCAGTGCCCTCAAGATCGGCATACTGTAACAGATCCTGGAACTTCGCCTGAGCCTTCTCGTCCGTCTCGTCGACGACAATGAAGATACCGGCGATGAACTTGATGCTGTCCTCCGACCGACCTTTGGCCACCAACGCCTTCTTCATGTCATCGACAATTGCTCTGGTCTTTTCTGGAATCATCCCCGGCAAGAACATCGCTTCGGCATTTCGAGCCGCGAAATCCTTGCCAGCTTTCGACGCCCCGGCCTGGAGCAAGAACGGCGTTCTTTGAGGTGTTGGTCCAACAAGGTTCGGTCCCCTGCACTTGAAGTACTTCCCAGCATGGTCGATGGTATGCACCTTGACGGGATTCGTCCACACGCCCTTTGTCTTGTCTGCTTGCACCGCATCATCCTCCCAACTGCCCTCCAACAGCTTATACACAACCTCCAGAAATTCGTCCGCGATCGCATACCGCTCATCATGCTCCACAGTCTGCTCTAGTCCGAAAGACTTCGCCGCTGACTCGAGATACGATGTCACGATGTTCCAGCCGACTCTTCCATTGGTGATCTGATCAAGAGATGAATACCTCCTGGCAAGCGTATACGGATGCTCGTACGATGTCGAAGCCGTGATCCCAAATGACAGATCCTTGGTCGCATGCGCCATGGCAGAGACGATCAACGAAACATCGAGAATTGGGATCTGAGCACCGGATGACAGGGCTGGCCCATTGCCTTGATAGACATCATAGATGCCCAGGACGTCTGCGAAGAAGATGCCATGGAATTTTGCTTCGTCAAGCTTCTTTGCGAGCTCGACCCAGTGCTCCAGCGTCTGTGGTTCTTGAGAGGGATGTCGCCAAAGTCCTGGAGCCAGATGTCCCGGGGCTGTCATTGCGAAGGCGTTCATGATCCATGGTTGCTTCTTGGCTGTGCCATTGGCACCGTTCTGCTGCGTTGAAGACATGCCTGCCGGTGTTCGAATTTGTGAATCTTGCGTCACAGAAGATTGCAGAGCCTCAATCGATGTTGGCAAGGTCCGATGCAGGAGCTTCAACCCATTCAGGTACCGTCAAACGCCTATCCATTACAGCAATGGCGTTATTTCACGTGTCGATCCTTCAATCGCCTCACCTGCTTCGAGCGATTGTTGGGACGTCGAGAGCGAGGAGCTGACGTCCGAACGAGTGGGGGTGGTTCGAAGCACGACATGTGAGTGAGCAGGCACGTCAGAAAATACCGACGACCCGAAAACAAGTCCCTTTTCGAGCAACATGATGAACAGCGGCAACCACGATGGCGTTTCTTAATTGTATGTTGGAATGCACATGGCAGCCACATGGCAAATACATGTAAGTTTACGTTCTAATGCAACCCAGAAGCCGGGTCCGATCAAAACAATAATGTTGGCCATTGATCGGATCTGCGTCGCTTCCAAAACCATCGACTTTGACGAAATCCTCCTGGACGATGGCGTGCGAATGAAGGTTTGACTGAGTAGTTTCGAATCCTTCGCGAGGAGAAGCGACTGCCGGGAGTGCGTTGATCATCAAAGCCTTCAAGTACCGTTGCTCGTGCACAGAGGTATGTAGATTGGCTTTCTTCCTCGTCTGTACAGACAGTTGAGACTTCGTTTCCTCCGTCAAACCTTCTTCGCGTCTTGACGACAATGGCAGACGAGAAACAAGTCGTCTCCTCGTCGCCCGCGGTATCCCTCTCCGACACGACTTCACCAACACCGATCCCCAAGCCGAAATGGTATCGCAGTACTTTCTACAATGCCCTCATTCTCGGAATCTGTAACTTCTGCGCACCAGGCATATGGGGTAAGCAACACACTCCACCGTCCTTCGAACGACCCTAACACAACCCTCCCAGGTGCAATGAACTCCCTTGGCGGTGGAGGCCAACAAGACCCCTGGCTCGTTAACGCCGCCAACGCCCTAACCTTCTGCCTCATGGTCGTGACCTGCGCCCTCTCAGGAATCTTCGTAAAATATCTCGGAATTCGATGGACACTCGTGCTCGGCGCCGCAGGCTACTGCCCCTACGCCGCAGGACTATACTGCAACAACCGCTTCGGCAGCTCCTGGTTCGTCCTCTTCGGCGCAGCCTGCTGTGGCCTAGGAGCCGGACTCTTCTGGATGGCTGAAGCAGCGATCGCTCTCTCATACCCAGAGCCAAAGAACCAAGGCCGCTTCCTAGGCTTCTGGCTAAGTTTCCGCGTCTTGGGACAGATTCTGGGCGGAGCAGTCAATCTAGGCCTAAACATCGACCGCAACGAGGCTGGATCCGTCTCCTACTCCGTCTTCCAAGTCTTCATCGCCCTTCAAGCCGCAGCCCCATTCGCCGGGCTCCTCCTAACAGCACCCTCCAACGTCGAACGCACAGACGGCGTAAAAGTCACCTGCGGAATCCCCCGAGACGAAAGCTCGATCAAAGAACTCGCCGCGACAGGAAAACTCTTCCTCGGAAAGTCCTTCCTCCTAATCATCCCCCTGATCGCCCAATCCGTCTTCGCAGAAGCAGTCTACTTCACCTTCCAAGGCCTGTGGTTCAGCGTCCGGGCCCGAGCACTAGGATCCTTCCTCTCAGGAATCGTAGCAATCATCGGCGGCAACATCCTCGGCGTCTTCCTCGATAACAAGAAAGTCGCCGCCAGACTACGAAGCCGCTGGTCCTTCGCCATCATAATAACCCTCCAAGGAGCCTGGTGGCTCTGGGGCACGATCATCGTGACCGAATACCGGCGCACCCAACCAACCTACGACTGGGTCGACGCGGGCTTCGGACGAGGGTTCGCGTGGTTCCTCTTCATGGTGATGAGTTTCCAGCTCAATTATATGTATCTGTACTTTGTCGTGGGCAGTTTGGCGAAGAATGAGGCGGAGATTATTCGGTATGCGGGTTTGCTGCGTGGGACGGAGAGTGCGGCGCAGGCGGTTTCGTATGGGCTGACGAGTGTGTCTGTTATGGGACACGTTGGGGCTGTGTATTTGAATTTTGGACTTTGGGCGCTTTCGATTGTGCCGGCGTGGTTTGTTGTCAAGGAGATCGGGGTCAGTACGGGGATTGGGAAGGTTATAGACCAGAAGCCTGGGGAGGACACTCGGGAGGTAGAGTAATAGGGGGCTCCCCGAAGGCGATTCTCTGATATCATCGCCTGCAATTCCACTATCATTGTCAATGCGCATTGGCAACGATCAAAAAGCAGTGGATGCATCGAAGGATGGCGCCGCTTGAATTATGGCGTTGTTGTCGTCGCCGGAAAAATTGGGGTTTGTCTCGTCTTGCACAACTCTCCGATATCCATTCATCCATCGCCAACGTATCTCCAATTGCCGTCTTTGATATTGTCGTAGTTGTTGCATATGCTCTTTATATGGCTTCTGGTAGCCTTTTGGCTCATGTTCTAATCGTCGTCTTCATGCAAGATAGCCATTTTGATGTCCTGTGCAATTTTCCATATCCATCCATCTATGGGCACCACAACCGTATGTTTTGCCTCCTCAGTACATGTATACGATGCAACCGCCCTTAATGTCGATTTTGGAGACCTCTTGACCCGTATCGCCGTCGTCGTGGCCAAGAAAAGTAGCCATTGTCTCACCATGAATAATGTTCCATATCCACCCGCCTTCTCGCACGACGACCGCAAATACTGCATCTCCGGCACATTTTTACGATGCATCTGCCCTGCCCGCGTAGACTCGGCATGATTTAGTGTCCACTTCGGCAAATCCCTGGCGTTGGAGCTCCATTGAGCTTCATATTGGGTTAAAGCTTTCCCTCCTCAACAATAACTAGTGGGGCGATTGGTTTAGTGGTATAATACCTCTTTAGCATAGAGGTGGTCCTGGGTTCGATTCCCAGATCGTCCACAGTGTGAATACCAATTATATATCCTAATGACGTTATGTTCACGCAAATTTTTTTTCAAGTGAATCTTTGTCCGAGGTGAATTACATTATTAAATTTTTTGCCCTTGCTTTTGAGGCGCGGCTAAATCGTTAAATGTTAAAACATTAAAGAAGAGATAAAGGGAAAATTTCAAGGCTATCGTAAACTTTTATTTACTACCGATAAAAACGCGCTAAAATATTATATACTTATATTCTCGAGAGTACGGCTAGCCTCTATTCTATTAACGACATATCGAAGATACGCTGCCTTAGTATAATATATCGTAATTCGTAATCTAATATCCTAAAAATCTATAACATAGCTAGCTAAAAAAATCTATCTATACCCTAATAGCTATAATCTAACGCCGAATATAATAAGATAAGAAGTAGTCGTAAGGTAGGACGGCTAGCCTCTATTCTATTACGGACCTTAAGCGTAGATCGATATACCGCTTCGGCTTTATAGGTAATCGCCTTTACTACTCGTAGGTAGTACTATTCCGTAGGTAGTTAAGATAGCCCTATAGGCCTATAATTATATTATTAAAGTCGCCGTTCTATAACTAAGTCGTAGAAATATAATAGATATACTCTAAGTACTAGGCTATAAACTCGAGATAGGTAGAGTCGTCTTCTATATAAGCTTTAGTATTAGCGTTTAAAGGAATAGCTAGCGTAGTAGAAGTACTAGCGGTACTATAAGTACTATAACTAGATATAGTAGATATATAGCGATTACTCGCGCTAGCGAAGGGGCGAGGAGCGTTTAGAGTAGCTAGAAGGCGAGTAGTAAGTAGAGTACTATAAGTACGAATCGATCTAGGAATACCTAGGTTAGAGAAGAGTAGGTTAGGAGCTTAGATATAATTCTTCGACTTATTAGGAGCGACGGGAGTTATAGGCGGAGCGTAGGATCGAGTATTATACTAGCGGGCGGAGGGAGGAGTAGCTAGAGGGTTCTAATAGCGGAATATATTAGCGCTATTAGTAGGACGCTAGTACGTAGTAGTAGCTATAGGGCCGCTAGGCTACTAGAAGTTAACTCCCGCTATTATAGAGTTTATATCGTCGTCTTTAGGCTACTAGTATTAGTCGTCTATAATACTATTAAACTCTTATAGTTTAGAGAGATAATCGTTAAAGGTTATCTCGAGCTCGGCCCGCCTCGTATTATAGTCGTAGTCGATACCGTACTAGCTTAGGATACTACGTATCTAAGGTATAGTATACTCTTTCGTTCTAAAGCTACTCTTAAGGTATTCCTTAGGGTTCTCGCCATTCTACTCGCGAACGTCTATATAATACTTCTCGAGGCGCTTAACGAGGATATACTTATATTTAGTAGGAAGGAAGGGGATACTAAGAGCGTCTAGGTAGGATCTAATAGTCTCTAATCTAGGCTTATAGAGGTCGAAGCCGAAATTAACGTAGTCTCCTATTATATTAGAGAAACTATTATAGTATTATCTAGTATTAGAAGGCTTAAAGGGTTAGAGAGTTATAGGTAGGTAATTAAAGGTCTATCGCTAAAGGTCGGTAGTAGAGTTATAGTTATTAGTAGGTAGCGTTTAATAAGTAGTATATCGTATCTAGTAAATCTAGGGGTAGTACTTTAGTAGTAATTAAAGTAGAAATGCTTAGCTATAGTAAGAAGTAGTTAGGTTAAATCGTTCGTATATATTTATAATAGACGAAGGAAGGTTTTATTTTACGACTACTAGATATTAATAGTATCCCCGAATAAGACGGCGCCTATACTTTAAGATAGTTTACTACGTTTTAACCGCTAGCTATATATATCTCGCCGTTATATATAAGTCCTACGACGCGGAAGACTATATCTATAATCTTTAAACGGTAACGGCGGCCGTTAGATATTTACTATTACGGGGTATATATAGTAGCGTCGGTAGAGCGCTTTATTATATTTCGAGATATTATAGTAGAAGCGAAGCGCGGCTAGACTATTAGGCTAAGTACCTATCGAAGGGAGTAAGATAGGTAGCCGCTATAGGGAGCCGCTCTACTTATAGATATAGGATAAAGACTATAGCTTTAACGTCTTATATAGGCCTATAAAGCGAGGTTAGCGGAGCGCGACTCGAGCCTACAGTAGTATACCTTAGGTTACCTTATATCGCCCGTTTCCTACCTCTATTACGTTAGACTCTATATCGAAGACGAAGGTAGCTATAATTCCCTTCTAATACTTTACCTATATTCTAGAGTAGCGCCGCTGTTATATAACGGCCTAATAGTATAAGGCGATAACTAATACGCTAGCCTCTAGCTATTTCTCCTACCCGAGTATTATCTAGTAGTAATATTATATTATTAGGACAGATTTCGGCTAGTAATACTATTCTAGCTAGTAATACTATTCTAGCTAGTAATACTATCTAGGTCTATAATATTAATCCGGTTAGTAATACGACGGTAGATTATATAATCTAGTCGAGTGTTTATAGTCGCTAGTAGCTATAGTCTACGACGGTAACGAGCGCCTCTTACGGATATAGTAACTCCTCGGTAAGGTATCTAAAGGGTAGCGTAGACTCGCTTAAGACTTTAGCCGTATATAGCGAGTATACGTAAATAGATAAGGATACCTCGCGTCTATCGCCTAAGGTATCTAAAGCGTAACGTAATAGACCTAAGTTAAGTCGGAGCTAGGTACGCTACGTAATACGATCGAGTAGAATATAGCCGCGTATAGATTATTAACGGATCGACTAGAGCGAGCTATAGCTAGGATATACGCTATATAAGAGCTTATTCTAGAAGAACTTCGAGCTTTTACCTAGCGTACTATCGAGATCCGTAAATAGTTATTATTAGACCTACGCGCCTTATTAGTCTAGATAGGCGGAGGTAGTATTAAGCTAGCTTAGGGCAAATAGAATATACTAGAGCTACATTAAAATTAGCCTTCGTCTCTAAACCCCTAGTAGTATTAAGATCTAACCCTACTAAGATAGTAGGGAGCTAGATCGAAGTCTCCTCGTAGTATCTAGCTAGCTTACGTTCTAAAGAAAGTAAAGAAGAAGCGAGAGTAAGCTTTAGCGGGTCCTCGGAGCCGAAGCCTAATCTAACGCTAAACTAGTAGCTAGGATAGTATTAGGTAGAATATCGTTAGCTATAATAGTACTAGTCCCCCTAATCCTATAGAGTCGAGCTTAGAAGGGGGCTATACTATAATAAGTACGTCCGCTCGTCCTAAGAAGGTCTATACGTTTCGAGGTAACGGAAAAGGAGTATAGTAATATATAGGCTCCCTACTACCGATAGGGCTAGAGGTAAGTATAGGCTTAGGCGATAAGAAGGCTATATCCGCGAGTAACGTAACTTTAATACCTAAACCTTAATCTAGAACGAATAGAGACTTTCCGGCGAATAAAGTAGACTTATACCCTAATCTATAAGGCCTCTTCTAACTCCTATTACCGTACTACCGCCTTATTAATACTAGCGTAATCGAAGAGTAATACGTTCTAGATAGTTCTCGTAAGCTTCCGTACGAAGTCGAAGGCGAAATCTATATAGTAGCCGCTTAGTTACTATATAGTATACGTATATAGATAAAGAAGGACGACTCGAGTATTAGTAATAATTTATAGCCTTAATATAGTATCTAGCGGTCTATAAGTAGAGACGTAGTAGAAGCTAAGACTAGGTACGGGAAGGAGAATAGTAGCTATCCCTATATAAGGGCTATAGTAAGCGAGCCGACTACGCTAGTTAGACTAACTATTACGATAGAGTTAGAGTAGGAGGAAGGTAGGTAGAAAGCGCCCTAATTATATAATCTAGAGGTTCGAGACGAGTTACCTATCTAGCGCTAAGAAGACAAGGAGGAAAGGTACTATCGAATAACTAAGGACTTAGGTTTAACTTATAGCTCGGAGGAGGATAGGGAGGATAAGGAGAAGGATAAGGAGGAGGAAGAAGTAGAGAAGGGTATAGTAGAAGAACCTTAGGAATTAGGGATTAGTTTAAGGACGAAGGTTAGGTTTAGAGATAAAAGTAGGGTTTAAGGGTAAAAGCGGTCGAAGTAGTTAAATATTATTCTAGGGTATAGAAGTTTAAGAGTAAAATAGGATTATACTTATACTTAAATAGACGGTCGTTCTTAGAAGAGGCTTAGCGTACGTTAAAGTATAATAGTCCTTACTAACCTCCTTCGTATAAACTCCTTCTCCTCTCTTCGTATATTACTCCTATAACTTTATTTATACTCTCCTTAATTTTTACGCTATTACTTAGAACCGTCTCGAGGAAGGCGCTAGTTCCTATTCGTTATAGCGGACTCGTAATCGGATAGAGGATATAGATACCTAATAGCTCTCGGCGTAGCTAGAAGAGTAGGACGCTCGTATAAAAGAGCTAGAGGATAAAGTTAAGAGGGTAAAGGAGGAGAATAAAGTCCTACGCGCTAGAGAGACGTCGCGAGAGAAGTAGGTGGAGGAGCTTAAGGGTAGGCTAGATAGAACTATAGTCGAATTAGATACGGCTAATTAGAAGCCGAGGTAGCGACCGCCTACGACGTTAACTATACCTCCACCTCTTATACTCGACGCGACTCTAACGCTATCGCTAAGTACGGCTATAGTATAAGGGCGTAGAAGTAGGAAATAGCGATACGAGTAAGTAGTACAAATATCCGATTAAGTATTATCTAAGGAGCGAAAGAGGAGAAGTAGAAACCTCCTAAAAAGTAGTATAGGCGCTAAGCCTCCGGTTAGATACTAGTATAGCCTTAAAGTACTAGTAGAGAGGCTATAGATCGCTACCTTAGGCTCTCTTAGCTTAGATGTCCTTATATTATCCCCCCCCCCTTTAGCGGCCTATCCTTAGGTCGTATCGTTAACTCGAGTAAGTTTACTATCTAACTTAGATTGAGTCGGTGCCGTAAGGGCGGTAGAGTCGCCTCGGTACGTACGTAAGGCGCTATCGGTAAGCCGAGTATGTAACTCTAGCTATTAGTAAATATTCCCCTTATAAAAGAGGGCGGAGCGGGCTCGTAAGGGGTACGTAGTAGCGGCGCTATTAGGCCTATGCCTCCGTTAGTATAAAAGCCCGCTTCTTCGTCTATTTCCTTCTTCTCTTTACTACTACTAACTATCGACCGTCTATCTATTACGCTTCCCCTCGATGTTAGGTTAGAACGCTATTAATAGATAGAACAATAATAACAATAACTCGCTACGCATACCTACCGACAACGACTTCGCTAACAACCTCCTCCGTAATATAAGCGGTACTCCTCGGACCCCTAGTAGTAGCGGCGGCGGTACTAGTTCACGTAATATCGGTATAGCTAGTCTACTCGACTAGTTTAGCGATATACCCGTACCTTCGGCTAGTATAACGGTACCGTCGTAGGCCTATAGTCCTTATAAGGCGAGTATTAGTTAGTCTAACATTCGCTATACGTATAAGTACCCCCCCGCTCTCGAGGGCGTTCCGGACGTACGCCGTAGCGCTCTCTATCGCGAGTACGTTCGTCGTTAGTAGCTAGTCCCTACTATTTAATAGTAGACGTAGCTACCTATTACGGAGCGCTATAGTACTAGCGGCGGTTCGCCGTATAGTAGCTACTAGGGTAGTAAGAGTAAGCCGACTTACTAGATCGTAAGTCTTCCGGGTCCTATTCGTTAGCGGTCCTTACTAATACCGCTATTAGATCCCTACCGAGTTCTACCGCTACGCTAACATCCTCGAGCATTTACGTATACTCGCCGCCGATCCGACTATCTAAGATAACCCTAATAAGGTCGCTCGCCGTACTAACGCCTTCCACGACTATACGTCGAAGGTCTTCGCCGCCTTAGTAAAGTTCGAGAAGGATATATTAGCGGAGTTAGATATTAAGAAGTTCGATAAGGCGGCTATTAAGAAGTAGCGCGACGAGCGTCGCAAGAGTCGTAAGGCAAACGAGAGGGCCTTCTAGGATAGTCGCGAATAGCTACTAGGTTCCTACCTAAACAATATCGTAGCGGACGTAGCGTAGGAGCGTTAGGTACTTTAGTCGTTAAACAACGGCTAGATACGCCTTATCTACTACGGCTAGTATACTCGCTAAGTAGGGTAGTCGATCTTCTTCTCTAGGGTAGTAATAATAGAAGCTTATTAGCTCTATATTCGTAGGTTTTACTATCTATAGCGGAGGGGGGGTAGGCGTAGCTCTAGAAAGACCGCGAAATAGTCGTAGTAGTCTATAGATAGTAAATAGAACGAACTTATAAATAAATCCTTTAATCTCTTAGTCCCTATATACAAAGGAAATATTCGAATAGTAATTTAGTAGCGAGAGGACTATAAGGGGTATCTTCTCTCTTCTTATTCGTCCTTTCTTAGACGCCCTCGCCTACGCCTCGTCTCTTTTACGGGTCGCTAGCGAGAAGACGGCGGAGAGGGGTTAGCGAGCTTAGGGTGTTACTAGTAGTACTTATTAAGGAGTTCCTAATAGTCTTCGAGCTCCTCTTCCCTTATCTAGTTATCGTAGTCTTAGGACTAGCCTACCTATCGTATCCGATACTATATCGTTCCGTACTTATTACGGCGGTAGGTTAGGATTTTTTCGACCTTATAGGCTAGATCTATTCTATCCTCGAGGAGTTCTTCGACTAGTAGCGGCTAGTACCCGGGGCGTATACGGTACGGCTCTAATAGCGATATATAGAATACTAGGTAGAACCTTTTTATTAACGGTAGTAGGTTAAGCTTGTACGCCTACCTACTAATACGCTTAGTAATTATAAAAGGGCCTAGGTACTTATTATTAAGCTTCTTGTATAGCCGCCGTATATAGACGTTCTTCGCCGCTAGGAGTACCTACTCGCCGACGTCGTAGTACTTAGCTAGTACTATACGGTTGTAGTACTTAGTCTATAGCTCTTGTACGTACCGGAGGTTCTCCGCTACCCTATCGAACTCGAGTCGTCGTTATAGAAGCTAGTTAGTTGCCTATTTAGTAAGCTCGTCTACTTTCTTCCCCCCCCCCCGTTAGGTATTCGCGTCGAATACCGTCTAGTATATTTAGGGGCACTCTAAACGCTACCTTAATAGGTAATTTATAATAGCTTATATACGTCTTAGAGTTGTAGGCGAAGGCTATAGTTAATAATAGCCTCGCCTAGTTATCTTATTCCTAATTGTAGTATATACGAAGGTAGGCTTCAAGTTACTAGTTCTAACGCTCGGTCTATCTATCTATCTATAGGTAGAAGGTAGTACTAAGCTTACGTTTAATTGTAAGGTAGTAGTAGAAGGCGCTCTAGTATTTAGATATAAAGACCGAACCGCGGTCTAAGACGATATCGTCTAGCGGGCTAGTAAGGGCGATAACTATATAGTAGAATAGGTCTACTAGGCTAGGGGCGTCGATATCTTTCGTTATCGGTATATACTGTATAAACTTCGAGAATCGATTAACGATAATAAGCACCGAATCGTAGACCTTACTATTAAAACCCTTTAAGGGCAGTAGGCTAGTAACGAAGTCTATAGAGAGGTAGGACTAGGGCTAGGTAGGTACTAGTAAGGGCTAGAGTTCGCTATAGGGCTAGTAGTGCTTACTTTTAGCTCGTTAGTAGACGTCGCACTCCTAGTAGTACTTACGAACGTCTTCGGAGAGACCTTTCTACTCGTATTTTAACGAGATAATTGCCTATGTACGTCGCTAACCGTAGTAGCCCGCTACGAGGTCGTCGTAGTTACGGAATAGTATCTCTACGCGTAAGGCTAAGGATTAGGGTACGTATACCTAACTATCCCTTCGTAGGAGGCTATTAGTATCGAAGGTATAGTCCTTAGTACTCTCCGGAGTCTTGCCTAACCCGTCTCGCTCCTTCGCTATAACCGCTTCTCGGATATCTTAAACGAAGGCGTCCCTTTATTAGACTTCCTTAATAAGATCTAGAAGGGATTCGGGCGGTTTAGTATTAAAGGACGACTTATCCTTCGCTACTACGGTAACGAGGAAGCGAGGTAGTACTAAACGATTCGTTAGTCTACTAGTAGAGTAGGGACCGGCTCGGGTAAGGAGTAGTTACTCTATAGTATTAGAAGTGCTAGTACATCGCTCTTTAGCCTTACTATTTTATTCGGCTTCGAAGGCGGTAAGTAGTAAGGGATTAGACTACCTAGTTCCCTCGAGGTAGGTATCTACTACATTCTCGGGGCCTATACGAGAGTATTCTAGTAGCGCTATAGGGCCGTAACCGTCCTTAGTAGGGTAGGCTCCTAACTTTTACTATAGGATTAGTAGCATTCCCTAAAGTTAATACTTCTTAGTGCTTTCTTTAAAGCCGGCGAAGTAGTCTAGCTATCTAGATAGGCTATTGGAGGGATTAGACTTCCCTAGCTTGTATTCGATTACAAAATCGTAGTAGGCTAGCCTCTCTATAATACGGGCCTACCTAGCTATTAGGCTCTACGTTATTATAAAGTACCGAAGGTTGTAGTAATCGGTTATAACCCGGATCGGGTACGTAGCGCTCTCGAGGTAGTACCTCCACGTTTTAAAGCATTCTAAGATAGCTATAAGTTCCTTATTAGGGGTACTATAGCGGACCTCGTAATTAATAAAACTCTTCGAATAATAGGCGACGGGGTACTAGTATTTCTATAGCGGATCGGAGTCGTTAGGCTATAGGAGGATACCCGCGTAGGCCGCGTTAGAGGCGTCTATAATTACTATAATCGGTAGCCTAGGATCGAAGTATCTAAGTAGGGGTACTTCGGTAAACGCCTTCTTAAGAGTTTCGAAGGATTCGGCTACTATATCGGTCTACTACTATAGGGGTCTTACGACGGCTTTCCGTCCCTTCTTCGTAGGCGTAAGGGTACCGCTAGAGAGTAGCTCGTTAAGTAGGCGTGCGAGCCGTAAATACCCCTAAATAAAGCGGCGGTAGAAGTTAGCGAATCTAAGGAAGACTTAAACGTCCTAGTAGCTCTTTAGTACCGGCTAGTCGGTAATACTAGTAATCCTTAATTAATCTATCTTCATACCGTTAGGGGTAATAATAAAGCCTAGGAATTTAACCTCTATAGTATAGAACTCGTATTTCGAGAGTTTAGTAAATAGCTTCTATTCCCTAAGCCTCTCGAGGACTTGCCGGACGTACTCCTTATGTATCTCGGGGTCGGGGGAGTAGATTAGAATGTTATCGAGATAAACAATACAGATATTATCTACTAAACTAGCTAGAGCCTTATTAATGTAGGACTAGAACGTAGCGGGCGCGTTAGCGAGCCTAAAGGGCATAACGAGGTATTTAAACAAGCTATATCTCGTCTTAAAGGCCGTCTTCTACTCGTTACCGGACCGGATCCGGAGCCGGTAGTATACGTCTTTAAGATCTAGCTTAGTAAAGACCTTCGCGTTGCCTAAACGGTCTAGTAGCTTACTAATAAGTAGTAGTAGGTAGCGGTTCTTAATCGTAATCTTGTTAAGACCTCTATAGTTAACGTATAACTATATACTACTATCCTTCTTTAGTATAAAGAGGATAGGGGCACCGTAAGGGGATTTGCTTAGCCTAATCTAGCCGTTCTTTAAGGCGTTATCGATATACTCGCGTAATATAGTAAGCTCTTATTACGAAAGGTTATAGATTAGTAGTTAAGGTAGGCTCTTACCTTCCTCTAGCTCGATAGCGTAGTCGTACTCGGAGTACTAGGCGATAATACCTACTAGCTTAGTATTAAAGATATCGGCGAAGTCGTAGTACTCTAGCGGAACGCTCGCGAGGTGCTCTATCTCCGCTATAGCTAGTAAGGCTAGGAGAACTTACTAGGGAAGGTCTTTAAGATTAGACTCTCGCGCGTAGGCGGCCTTGTACTAGTTATAGATCGTAATAGCGGCGGTCTACTATCGGTAGCCTTGTCGGTTTAGATCGATAGTCGTAGGATCCTAGTCTCTACCTCCTTAGAGGGTAAACATAGTAGTAGGCTCGGCGATAGCTAACTCTATAGAGGGAATCTCTCCTCCCTATAGTCTATCTACTTTAGAGGGGTTTACTCTCGAGTCGTCGTCGGCGTATAGTCGGTCTAGTAGCGTGGAAGCTACGAGCTACTCCCCTAAGGGAAGTTAGAAGCTAGCTATACCGTCTATAATAGCTGCGAGTATCTAGGACGTTCGCGAGGATTCGGAGGGGTCGGAGGAGTCCCGTAGCGACTACGTAAAGGTCCCGGCTCGGAAGCTAATAGCTAGATTAGTATCTTCTAGCTAGTCCCACCCTAGTATAAGGTTATAGCCTATAAAGGTGCTAGTCTAAAGGATTTGCTCCGACTCTCTCGTCTTCCCCGTACTATCGTTAATAGCGAGGGTAGCTAAGTAAGCCTTATATAGCGTTATAGGGTTGTCGTTAAGGAACTTAGCCCTTAGAGTAGGAAGATCTAACGTTAGTAGGGACAACCGCCCTATAGCGTACGTAGAGATAAGATTTAACTACGCTCCGCTATCGACGAGGGCGCGGAGAGTAATCGGTCCTATAGCGCTAGTAATAGTTACGTCTACGGCGATCCTCTTTTACCTCTCTCGTAAGGTTTTCCCTAATCGTAGGGGAGATAAGTTTACGATTAGGGGTTACTATTTCCCGTATCGTTATAGTCCGAATCGCTTTCGACTTCGACGGCGTTAACGCTATAGTAGGTAGGACGAGAGTCGTTAGAAGGCGTCTACCCTAGTACGC
>NHNW01000061.1:0-230004 GCA_002786025.1 Zasmidium citrigriseum | reverse complement strand
ATAGTCCCTATCGCGCCGTCCCTAGGGAACTAGGAACTAGACGGTTTCTTAGTAGTGTAAAACCTATTAGCGGGACCTACTAACGAAGCGATATACTAATAGGTTAGGACCGAGAGAGGCTAAAAGAGGGTGGAGACCGATTAAGTAAGCCTATTATTATGCCTATCCTTCTGCTTTAAATAACGCGATGTCTTTAACCGACAAGACCTTCTCGTTCTCGCGCCTAAAGGGACAAGAGAACTACGAGATCTAGGCTCTAAGAATAGAGTCCTATCTTATCGAGAAGAGCCTATATACCGCTCTAGAGGAGAACGGCGGCGCCGATAAGACCGTAAACAAACGCGCTCTCGCGGCTATCTGTCTAGCCTTAGAAGACGGGCCTCTACTTTAAATTTAAGGCGTTACTAACGCTAAAGACGCGTGGGAGACTCTTAGATCTCTTTACTCGTCTAGAGGCTTTGCTTCCGAGTTCCTAACTTATAAGGAGCTATTTTAAATAACGCTTAAATCTAGTAGCGGCAAAATAGAGTCGTATCTTAATACGATCTGTCGGCTCTACGACCAGCTTAAGGCGAAGGGAATAGAGATCCCTAAGCAAGTCATAATCGCCTAGACCCTAAACAACCTAACGGAGGAATACGACGGCTTTGTTACGACTATCTCGCAAGCGTACCGCGTAAACAAAGACGCATACTCGATTAAAAGCCTCTTTTCGAACCTCCTAGACGAATCTAGAAGACACGAATCTAAGGAGCAAAATCTAGCTCTATGGATTCGAGAACGGCTTCCTAAGAACAACAATAAGCCTAAACGTCTAGGGGATAAGGGTCCTAAGCCGCATTGTACCTACTGCGATAAAGAAGGACATAGGGAAGCAAACTGTTTTAATAAGTTTCCCGATAAGGCTCCTAAATAGTAGAAGCCTACTAGGCTAGAAAATAAGAATAAGAAAGAAAGAGAGCAAAACGAGAATGCTCTTTATACGGCTAGTACGGTTGTACCGCGGGACGATAGAGATCTAGACATGGACAGAGATAGCGATTCTGTAGTCGACGTTCTTAATGTTAATACGTTTGATCTTTGCCCCGCGTCCACGTCTACTTTTAAGCCTGAATTTGTCCTAGATTCGGGTGCAACGCGGCATATAGTTAACAAGCGAGAGTACTTTATGAACAACTCGTTTGTTAATAGTCCCACAACTATAAGGTGGGCAAATGCCGGGACTATAGTGTCCTACGGAGTCGGGAACGTTAAAATCCGGTTTAACGATACTAATAAGGTCGTTGTACTAGAGCGTTGCCTATTTGTGCCTAAATTCACAACTAATATAGTGTCTCTAGCACAATTAGACTCTAAAGGCGTCTATGCCTAGCTAAAATCCGGAAAGATAGAGATGTATTTAGGCGAAGAGCCCCTAGCTAAGGCATTAAGGAAAGGCTCTTTATATCGCCTAGACGTTTCTATTCCTACCGGAAAAAGTAGGCACCCTAATAGCCTACTATTTAGCAAGTCTAAAGACTCGTTAGAATTAGAAGGAGCCTCTAAAGCTTCTTTAGAGGGCGCGTCTAAAACGCCCTTAGAGGACACCTCTAAAGTGTCCTTAGAGGACGCCTATAAAGCGTCCTTAGAAGGCACCTCTAAAGTGCCTTTAGAAGACGCCTCTAAAGCGTCTTTAAATAGGAGGAACGAGGTTTAGTATAAGAGGCTAGCATATACGGGACCTAAGGCATTAGAAGCCCTAGGCCTATCTAAAGGGTGTGCAAATTGCGAGGTATGTATAGAAGCAAACAAAACTCGCACTATTAGCCATAAAGCAACGACTAAAGCTAATGCTTTCCTAGACAAGACGAGTTACGATATATGCGGGCCAATAGAGCCTAAAACGCATGAAGGATATCGTTACTTTATCTCGTTTATCGATAATTAGTCTAGGTACATAGAAGCTAATTTAATGTCTAATAAGTCGGAAGCTTTTGATGCCATTTCATTATATAAAACCCGTTCCGAGAACGCATATAGTAATAATCTAAAGCGTCCAAGAATGAAGGTATTTAAGTCCGATAATGCTAAGGAGTTAATCTCTAAGAAAGTTGAGAATCTATTTAACAAAGACGGCGTAATCTATAAAACTAGCGCGCTATATACTCCCGAGCAAAACGGACTAATAGAGCGTCTAAATAGGACACTCTTAAACAAAGTACGGGCTATGTTAGTCGAATCTAGATTACCTAAGTGGCTTTAGGGAGAGGCTCTTAAAACAGCCGTATATATCTATAACCGTACGCCACATTCTAGTCTAGGAATGAAATCGCCTTTTAAAGTTAAATACGGCTAAAAGCCAGATCTATCCTACCTTAGAATCTTTAGTTCTATCGCCTACTATCGACATTATAAGGTAAAGAAACTCGACTCTAGAGCTAGGAAAGCTATACTAGTAGGTTTCGGCCAAAACTAATATAAGCTTCTAGATTTAGAAATAAAGAAGCTAGTTTAGGCAAGAGACGTTACTATACTAGAAGGTGTCTTTCTAAGAGATATAATACCTAATCCTAAAAGCCTAGAAGTCGAGCATAGTGTCGAGAAAGAAGGCGGACAATTGCAAGTTAAAATCGAAGGTGCTAGAAATTTCGAAGCTTAACCGGCCTAATCGGGCCTAGCGCCGGACGAATCTGGACCGCGCTATGCCCGATTAGGCAGTCTCGGCGAACAATATTCTAGACATTCTAAAAATCCAGAGAATTAATTGCAAAACGAGTTATAGACTACAGCCCGTAGCTATAGGACTCTAGAAGACGATGGAGAAATAGACGAACTAGCTTTATTAGCTAATGCATCTAATCTAGAGGATCCTATTACCTTCGAAGACGCTATACGTCTAGATAAAGAAGGCTGGACTAAGTCAATGCAAAGTGAAATCGACGATTTAAACAAGTTAAGAACTTAGGATCTAGTTAACCCGCCTAAAGATCGGAAAGTCCTTAAAGGAAGGTGGGTTTATAAGACTAAAAGAGATCCCTATAGAAAGCTTATAAAGCTAAAATCGCGGTAGGTCGTTAAAGGATTTAAACAAGTAGAAGGTCTAGATTACGATTAAACCTTTAGTTGTACTTGTCGACCTAAAACATAGCGTGCTCTATTCTATAAGGCGGCTTTTAAAGATTTAGAAATTCAACAATAGGACGTTAAACTAGCGTTCCCTAATTCGCCTATAGATAAAGAGATATACGTAGAATAGCTATACGGTTTTAAAGACTAAGACCCTAAAAACCGCGGGAAAGTGTGTAGGCTAAATATAGCCTTATACGGACTTAAACAAGCCGCGCGGTAATGGTATAGGCATCTAGCTAACATACTATCGTAATACGGCTTTAGCGTCTTGCCTAAAGATAACGGGGTGTTTATAAATAGACAAACGGGTATAACTATTGCATGCTACGTCGACGACATGCTAATTTTTGGACTAAAACTAGAAGACATTAGTACCCTTAAAGCAAACCTAAGTAAACATATAGAGGTTAGCGATCTAGGGGAAGTTAAGTACTATCTAGGAATAGAAGTTACACGAGATCGCCGTAATAAGACAATTAAACTATCGTAACAAGGCTATCTCGAAAAGATCCTAGATAAGTATTATAAAAGAGGTCTAATATCCGTAACAACACCCGCAGAAGTAGGTATACGACTAGAGGCTACGCCTAAAGATCGACCTACTAATAAAGAGGAAACTAAAGAGTTTCAAAGGCAAATAGGCGCGTTAATATATCTAGCAACAAAGACTAGGCCGGATATCGCTTATGCGACAAATTAATGCGCAAAATTCATGTCTAATCCGGATCAAACCTATTTTAGAGCGCTAAACCGAATTTGGAAGTATCTAAATGGTACCCTAGATAAGAGTCTAGTATATAACTAATCCGCGACAGAACCTATCTTATACGGCTACTACGACGCGGATTAGGGGGGCGACTATACGACTAGACGTTCAACTACGGGGTACGTTTACTTCCTAGGTAATAAAGCGCCTATTAGTTAGCGTTGTACGCTATAAAAGATAGTCGCATTATCTAGTTGTAAAGCGGAATATATAGCTTTAAAAGCCGCCGTACAAGAAGCGCTTTTCCTAAAGGGTATTTGCGCTAGTCTAGGTATTAAATCTAGGTAACAAGATCTTATTAGTACAGATAATTAATCCGCTATACAACTCGCAAACAATCCTAAACATTATAATAAGACTAAACATATCGATATACAATACCACTTTATACGGGAGTGTCTAGAAGATAAGAGAATTTCAATTAGATACGTCCCTACTAAGAAGCAACTAGCCGACCTCTTTACAAAGGTATTAGATACCTATAAGTTCAGGAGTTTATGCGAGAGCCTATTCTAAAGGAATATAGGTGTTTAGGGAATCTAGGAATACATTAAAGTCGATTTTAATGTCTAATAAGTATATAATAACTTAATTAGAAGGAGTAGTATACTAGGACATTTCTTAAAAGGAATTAAAAGGAATCCTAAGTAGCTAAGGTAAGTAAACTAGCCTTCTAGACCTAAACTAGCTCCTAGAAACCGGAACTAGTTTAGGGGGGTGTGTTAGAAGGCTATAGGGATCCAACGCCTATAGCGATCCAACGCCTATACGGGATCTAACGCCCATAGCCTTGCTTAGTAAGCAAGGCTATGGGCGTTGGGAAGTCACGTAACGGCTTACGTAATCATCTAGTACCTTCTGAATAATTCGTCCCCGCGTAGGCTAGACCTAATCGGGAAGGGGCTATACCCGATTGGGATGCTTGGCGTGGAACCTTCTAGCAGCTACCGGAATTCATTGCAGTTGATTTCTAATCAATTGCTAATCAATTCCTAATCAATGTGTTGGCTATATTCTATAAGATTCTATAAGACGTATGTATTAGTAATGCGAACGTTCTAGATGCGATATCGTCGTATATATAAGGGTGTGAATAGTCTCGCTAGTTAGAAGGAATCTAAGCACTTCTCTTCTACTCTATACGACCCTCTACTACTTCCGCTACAAGTTTAACACTGTACCCGCGCCTGCACCGTTTCCTCCTACTCTAGAACCAGCCCCGGCGCTAACAGCTGGCGCTGCAACGGCAGCAGCAGAGCCCGCACCGCCTCCGGGCGCTGGATTAACACTTCCAGCCAATTGTACTGCAGCTGTGTTGCTCACGCCGAGACCTATTCCACCGCCAACGCCTTTTGCGCCCGCTCCTCCGCCTGTACCAGCTCCGACAAATGGAGCAGCAGCTGTACACGTTAGACTCCGAAGTTGGTGAATAAGTTTGTTGAGGCCCACCTGCAGCACCCGCCCCGACTCCGGTGCTGTCTGCACCTGTAGTAACAATCGTTGCGGCTGCAGGACTGTCGATCTGTCTGTCGTGAGCGACTGTACGTCCTCGCACATGGGTCAACTTACGGGCAAGGCAAAGGCTGTGAGCGAGTTCAAAGCGAGAAGTGCGATGATGCTAGACTTCATTCTGTCGTTGGATTTGCGAAGGGGTTGGATGGTCGTTGTTGTTGAGGTCGACTCTGTAGTAGAGTCCTCCGCATGCTTTTGTACGCATTGTGGTGAGTCTAGACATCTCTCGGCGGCGCCGTAGTTGTTGCACAAGAACCATCTTGTTCGAAGTACCTCGCTCGGTCGCACAGACTTAGCATGTCGAAGGACGAGGCCAGATGAGTCTGGATGCTGTATCGCAAGCCGGGAGTGTTTATTCGAACCGTACGGCTATGTGGGAATGTCTCGCGTGTACCGAATAGTCTGAGACATGTACAACACGTACCAAACTTAGTATAGCCTAGATAGAGACTTATGTAGACAACGTGGAGGAAGGCCTGGAATTGAGAGCACTAGACTCAATTGGGAAGCTTGGCGTGAGAACGCTAACTTAATTAATACTATTGAAAGTATAGCGGAAGTAGGAGGGTCGTATAGGGTAGAGGAGAAGTACTTTTATTCCTTCTAAATAGCGAGACTTTTTACACCCTTATATACACGACGATATCGCATCTAGAACGTTCGTATTACCTCTACGTACGCCTAATGTCTAGTATTGTCGCTTCCAAGCCCTTGATCTATAACCCTTACTTTAGACTAGTTTGCTTTTGCTACTACTACTCTTAGGTAGCCGTTTCGGGTTAGTCTGCCCTCGACGTCGTATAAGTGCAGGGGTCTATAGCAAGGAAAGGGGCAGCTACTCTTCTTAGCAGAACTTACCTCTTCTTTTACATATCTCTACTATCGGCTAGAGGCAGTACGAGCACGCACCTACCCTCCACGCCCTTTATGTATATATATCGCACATATATACGTTGCTTCGGGCCAGCCTAAGTTAGCAAGACACGCTCTATACTGTCTAGCCAACTTAGGTGCAGCCTATGCCCCCAAACTTATTACTTACTTACTATAGAAGCGACTTGACGAGGCTATAGAGAGATATTAAACAGTAGCAATTATAGAGGAAGTAGTTAGTACGTAAAGACTCGTTTAAGGCGTTGGACAGGGTATATTACGGAGCCTGTCGCCGCGATTCCAAAAGTAATGCCTTTACGGTTTTTGTCGGCTTTAGAGTATTTAAGTAGGACGAGGGTAAAGGTGTCTTAGAGAGTAGCGTCGCCGCGGGTAGCGTACTCCGCGAGCTATAAAGATTAGTTAATTGGTAGGCTAGCTAGAAAGGTGTTAAAAGTGTAGCGGAAGTAGGAGGGTCGTATAGAGTAGTAGAGAAGTGCTTTACACCCTTATATATACGACAATGTTGCATCTAGAATCTTCTATAAAGCGTATGCATTACTAATCCTTACGCCTATTAGAATCTTATAGAATATAGTCGACACATTAATTGGGAATCAATTAATAGTTAATTAAAAATCAACGTTAATGTATTCGAGTAGCTGCTAGAAGGTTCGACGCCAAGCGTCCCAATCGGGTATAGCGTCTTTCTAATTACGTCTAGCCTACGGGAGAACAACTCATCTAAAAGTTTTTAGATGATTACGTAAGCTTCTGCGTAACTTTTCATATAAGGCAATAGGCGTTAGATCTATATAGGCGTTAGATTACTAAAGGCGTTAGATTCCTTTAGCCTTCTAATACACCCCCCTAAACTAGCCCCGGTTAGGTACTAGTCTAGGTCTAGAGGGCTAGCTTTACTTACTTTAGCTACTTAGAATTCTTTTATTCCTTTAAGAAATGTCCTAGTATACGACTCTTTTTAATGTAGGGGTCTATAGTAAGGAAAAGGGGCAGCTAATCTTCTTAGTAGAACTTAGTCCTTTTTACTTACCTACCGATAGTTAGAGGCAGTGCGATTAAGTTAGTATATACTTTTTAGACATTATATAGTCGACTTTTAGGTTCTCCTAGACTTTCTAATACTAATATTCCTCTAGAATAGGCTCTAGCTTAAACTCCTAAACTTATAGGTATTAGAGCATTTCTACCGCCCGTTGTTACTCGAAGGTAGTCGTCCGATAGGCCGGTTAATTAATAGTCCGTGTATATCGTTTCTTATACTAATACGTATAACGAGGTAGTTTAATAAGGAGGCTAAAGTTAACCCTTACCGCCTTCCTATTATAGTCGCTCGACTTTATCTCTCTAAACACCCGGTGTTTAGACATTTCTTCCCTTTATTGTCGCTAAATCTAGTATAGGGTCGCCGTTATATTACGTATTCTTTATAGTAGCGTTGTTGTTAGCTATAGCGTATGTCTATCGCGTACGAAGAAGAGTAAAGAGGGCGCGTATAGCGAAGGACGACTACCTCTACCCCCTCTACCCCCTACCTATCGATATTAGCGATAGTACTATTAACGGAGCCTTAGTACCCTTCGACTAGACTACTTCTATAAGGTTGGAACTCCTCGTAGCTACAATCGTCGTAGAGCTAGCTATAGACTCTAATACCCTCGTAGTAGTAGCCTTAGTAGGTGTACAACATCGTTAGCGGCTCCAATTATAGCTAGATTAATGGATATAGGCGCAACGCGACTACTAGTAGTCTACCGAGTCTTCCTTAATAGCTATTAGGCTCGTTACTACCGCAAATCGTCTATAATAAAGGACCTATGCCTTAGTAGGTACCGCTATACGCCCTAGATCAATCTATTAATAGTATTAGTACTAGATTACTACTACCTATTACGATATCGTCTATAGACCCTCTACGAGCGTAACCGCTATAGCACCTACTACCGCCGTTATATACGATCTAGGGATCGTAGAGTCCTTATAGGTAGAGCGACGTACCTATTCTTCGTAGTAGTTCCCTCTTACCTATACTAGTCGAGTAACGAGCGCCGAGCTAGCTGCTACCGCCGTAGCCGCCGTAGGTAGATTTAACGGGCTCGTAGCTAATCTTTAATTATATAATAGGGGGACTACCCTCTAAGAGCGACCCTAGCCGTCCTTCGGCTCCTCCTCGTAGTATATAGAAGAGTAGTAATTTTAGTAGTAGAAAGGGCTTAGTAGAGATAGTAGGGGATATCTAAGGGCCTATTATAAGCAAGACTACCTATAAGCTAGCTTTAAGGTCGAAACTAGTCCCTACTTTATCTTAATCGTCTATCGTTATTAATAATAACGAGGACGATAATAAGATTAAGACAATAGGCCGTAAGATAAATATTACGGCGTATATAGAGGAAATCGAGTAGAAGGAGGACGAGGAGGTACCTAATAGTTATTAGCAGATAGAGTAAGATTAAGTAAATAATACTAACCTTAAAGGCTCGTCGTTTAAGTAGCTATCGACTAGTAAGTAGCGGATAAAGAAGGTGCCTATTAAGTAGACGGATAATAATAAGATTAGCGTAGCTATATACCTCGACGAGAATACAATCGCCCTCTCGCGTAGTATTACGAAGAAGGCGTAGTATCTAAATATATAGAACGAGCTAAGTAAGTACCGTTATATCTATATAACTTGCCTATACTAGACCGTATTTAGTAGCTCTTATAGTAAGAAGAAGGCATCTATCGTAGGCTAGATCCCCGCGAGGATCTATTAACTTAAGGCTCTTAAAGCTAGTACTAGCTACTAGAGGTCTAAGTTTAAGAGGCTACTAGATACGATAATCTTAAAGATTAAGATTATAGAGGCTAATAAGCGACTAAGTAAGTAGAATTACGACGCTCTCGTCTAGTAGGAGATAGCTAAGGATACCTTTAAGAAGGGGCTCGTTAGTAGAGCGTTATCTATAGGTGTTATTAGCTAGAAGCGTAAGTAGGCTATCGACACCGAAGAGTAGCAAAACGCTTACACTTCGAGTAAGTTATAGTAGTTAAGAGACTAGTTAAAGGAGGTAGTAGAGGCGTAGTTAAAGGAGCTTCGGCGGTAGTATAATAAGAAGATAGCTCTTAAGAGGGAACTTCTAACCGGTAGTAGCGCTACCGCCGTCGATAGCCTAAGAAAGGATATAGATAGCTTAAAAGCCGAGTTTGTAAGCTTAGGGAGTAATATAAAAGCTAGTATTAACACCCTAATATCTATACTCGCCGGTAGTAGCTTAAATAGTCTAATACTCGGTAGGTAGTCTCTAATAACCCCTAGTAGCGAGCTCTAAACGTACTAGCGATAGTATCTATAGTATTAAGGTGTAGTAGATAGTTGTTATTATAAGAAGAAGCTAGCTTAGCCTAGAAGCTATAGAAATCCTTCCTATAACGTTATAATATATTAAAATTAGCTACTAGGAGTAGTAGGTTTTTATAATCTTAGGGGTAGAGGAAGCGGTATAAGCGACTAATAACACCTCTATACAAAATAGCGGTATAGCCTACTAAAATCGCCTAGCAAGTTCCGAATCTACGTACCCTCTCCTCCTTTAATAGCTACTTCTAAGATTAACTAGCCCCTTCGCTCCTAACTACTTATATTACTACCCGTAGCGCTACCTTATAAGCTACCTACCGCCTAGCTTCTTCTTCCTTCGGCTATTACTAATACTACTATATTATTACTAGCACCCTCTACTTCGATCTTTCGACTATATATAACCCCTAGCGCCTTTACCGATCGCTCCGGAGTAAATTAGCGACACTTAGTCTATCCTTCTAATACCGTTAAGGTAGTCGTTAAGGGACGGCGGTAAGTAGCTAAACATAGCGTTAATCGTATTTATTTTCCCTTCCTCGCTACGTATATACGTTAGATAGTTTTAAAGTAGTACTAATATAACAAAGTAGGCTCTAATAGGTTAACTCGTCGCCCTTATACCCTTACCGAAGTAGACAAACGTAAACTAGGTGTAGTTTAGTCTAAATACTATCTTAATCCTAATCCTACTCTTCGATAGCTAGTAGTTCGCCCTAGCCGCCTTATTAGATAGATACTACCTTCCAGCCTTATAACGAATCGGATCGATAACTCTATATTACCCTTAATAGGTACTATTACTAAAAAGAAAGAGCGGTGCCGCTAGCTAGCTAGTAAGACGTTACTCTACGAGCTCTAACTTATATACCTTCGTAGCTATACCGGATTATCTATATACGGCGGTATTATTAATTAGACTAAGATCGGGCGTAGAGAGGCTTACTACTAGACCGTTAGGTGTAGTAATAGCTTAGATCTTCTAGCCGTTAGACCTATAATACCTAGAATAGGTCGCTATCTATATACCGTAGTCTAGTAGCCTTATAAACTTAAGGAAGGTGCTATCTACGAACCCCTATACCTGTCCTAGGCTATAGCTAGCTTAACTAGCTTTAAGGGTATATCTCTTTATAGTATCCCTATCGTTTAGAGCCGGCTACTAGTATAATAAGGGCGCCTAGTCGTTATAGAGCTTCTAGATAGTACCGTTGAAGATCCTTAATATCTACGAGTTACCTCTACCTATATCGAAGTTATAGTACCTCGCTAGATAGGCTAGCCGCTTAGCTACTAAAAATAACGCCTATAGTAGACTAGTAACGAAGTAATAGCCTAGAGCGGAAGGTATTCGGATCTGCTTATTACCGAGCAATATTAGAGCTAGCCTACGGAGCTTATCTAGCCTAAATCGACACTCCTTACGGTAGTTAACTAGATTAATATCGTCTAAGGACTACTAGTAATAGCTATAGCGGTAACCCTCTTACCTAGTAGTTTAACGGACTCGCTACTACGCCTAGAGGATAATATCGTTACGCTCTTAAAGGATAAGGATAATTTAAGCCTATAACAAGGGGTCGTTAATACCTACTAGCGGTAGTAACAGTGGATCTATAGACGCGTTAATAGACGCGTTGTAAGATATTACGATATTAACACGCCTTAAGGTGCCTATACGTGGATTATTCTACTAGGTAAGGGCCCTTGTCTATAACATAGTAGCTAATATTAATAAGAAGTTTAATTATTTACTAGGGGGCGGCCTATTAATCCGGCACTGGCGGCTAACTAAATCTAGTAATCGACATAGGTAGAGAAACGGGCGGTAGAAATACTCTATCTAATACCTTTATAAAGAGGTCGGCTAGTTACTTCTTAGAGACGTATCTAATTAAGATTCGCTTATTGTCTAACCGTCTTTATCTAGACGTATAGCGTCTTCAAAGGTAATAGGATCCTCTATATTAGATACGTTTACTAGAAGAGCTAGCTCGTCTATTTCGCTATTGTCTTCTAGGGCCCTTATATTAGGCTATACGGCTTATTGTATATATCTTAATTTATTTTGGAGTTAACTCTCTAGATTTTTAAAACATCTAAAATGTTCTTCGCCAAGACTGCCTAATCGGGCATAGCGCTGTCCCAATACGGCCGGCGCTAGGTCCGATTGGGTCGCTAAGCTTCAAAATTTCTAGCACATTCGATTTCAACTTGTAGTATTCCTTGCCTTTATACTCGACTTCTAGGCTCTTATAGTTAGGTGTTATATCTCTTAGAAAGACACCTTCTAGTATAGTAACGTCTCTTGCCTAAACTAGCTTCTTTATTTCTAGATCTAATAGCTTATATTAATTCTAGCCGAAACCTACTAGTATAGCTTTCCTAGCCCTAGAGTCGAGTTTCTTTACCTTATAATATCGATATTAGGCGATAGAACTAGATATTCGAAGGTACGATAAGTCTCGCCTTTGCCCGTCACGGTATTTAACTTTAAAAGGCGATTTTATTCCTAGACTAGAATATAGCGTACGATTTTAGATATACATAGCTGTTTTAAAAGCCTCTTAAAGCTACTTAGGTAGTCTAGATTCGACTAACATAGCCCGTACTTTATTTAAGAGTGTCCTATTAGGACGCTCTACTAGTCCGTTTTGCTCGGGAGTATACGGCGCGCTAGTTTCATGAATTACGCCGTCTTTTTTAAACAGATTTTTAACTTTCTTAGAGATTAACTATTTAGCATTATTAGACTTAAATACCCTTATTCTTAGACACTTTAGGCTAGAAGCGCTAGTACAACGACCTTATTAGTATTATTAAACTAGATCTTAACGTTGTCGACTCCGTAGGATACTATAGTCCTAGTATTTACCTACCTTATAGTTATAGGACAACTATTAAACGAGGGTAAGCATTCCCGTTTATTAATAATATACCGCGTTACGCTAGAATCTAGGACAAATCTAGGAACGTATAAATATTAGGAACGTTATCTATAGAATCGCTATCGCTATCTATATCTGTATCTCTATCGTCCCGTATAAGAATAGCCGTATAGAGCGCGTTCTAATTCTCTTTACGTTCTTTATACTCTTACTTTCTAGCCTAGTAGGCCTCTACTACTTTAGAGCCTTATTAGGGAACTTATAAAAGCAATTTGCTTCCTAATATCCTTCTTTATCGTAATATGTACAATGTAATCTATTTAATCCTTTAATACTTTAACCCTTTATCTATAGCCTCGTTAAGACGCTTCTATAGCGAGTAAGTAATAAGTTAGGGGCACAGGCTACACCTAAGTTAGTAAGAGCGCCTTATTAACACAGGCGGGCCCGAAGCGACGTATATACGTGCAGTATGTATAAAGACTATCTTAGGCGTAGAGGGTAGGTACGTACTCGTACTACCTCTAGCTAATAGTAGAGGTGTAAGAAGGACTAAGTTCTACTAAGAAGATTAGCTGTCCTTTCCTTACTATAGACCCCTATATCTATAGCCTCGTTAAGACGCTTCTATAGCGAGTAAGTAATAAGTTAGGGGCATAGGCTACACCTAAGTTAGTAAGAGCGTCTTATTAATATAGGCGGGCCGAGAGCGGCAGCTAGCTAGCGCCCCTAAACGTATTACGATCTAGCTAGTAGCTAGCCTTCTTATGCGCGCGAGCTAAGTTTAATCCACGCGTCTAGTATTATCTTAATATACCTCTTATAGGCTAACGACTTCTAGCGGCCTAATAGTATAAGCTTATACTCTACTACCCCGTTATCCTTTGTATTCTAAGCGCCTCCTTATCGAAGCGAGTATCTAGTATATCTATCTACTATTAAACTAGCTCTTACTATCCTTTCCTATAACGCCTTAATAACCCTTACTCTTGAAAATAGCTCTCCGTTCGAGAAAGAAAAGAGTAGTACCGTTAGTAGCTTAGGCTAGCGCTATAATAGCCGCTAAACGTACGAAACTACGTAGATAGGCGTGTTTATTATAGCGACTTAGACGACAACGCCTTAGTATACTATATCGGTTTTTAATCGCTTAAGGTAAAGAAGGAGGTAATTAGTACTAAGGATAAGGTCTAATCTTGTAACGTTACTTTACAACTAAGCTATTAAAGTCGCTCGCTTGTCGTAGGTAAGTTCACCTAGTCGGAATAGGCTAGCGAAGGCTAAGGTGAAGTAGGCGTTAAGATTTAACTTATCTAGCGATTACAGTAGCGTAGAGACAATCCTTTCGAGAATTAGCTTAGTTACTAGCTAGCGGTCCTTCCGTAGTAAAGGTTTAAGTAAGATAGCGCCTTTAAGGATACGCTTCGTCGTAGAGCTTTTAAAGACTTCTAGCGAGAGCCCTATATCGACGTGTATTAAGCGTATAGCGTCGATATAGGCGTTAATCGTATCGCCCGTAACTATACCTTATCTAAATAGCTTATTCGCTATAAAACTATGTAGGAGCCTTAATTAAGCTAGCTACGGCGGTACCGCTTATCTAGCTACGAACACCTTATATTACTTAATTACTATAGCGTATATACGCCTTATCGAAGGAGCTAGTCTATACTAAAGAAGGAGCGCGACTTCGCGAGAAGGAGCGTTTATAGATATTACCTAATCTACTATTTTGTAAAGTTAGTAAACGGCTGCAAACAAGAGAGCGCGTTAGTAAGCGTATTGTCTTCTAAAGAGAGCTACTCTACTTCTACGTATAGTTTATAGCAAACTACTATTAGTAAAATAGTACGAAGGTACTTATTTATAGGACCTCGAACTCGCTTATAGCTATAGGCTACTAGGGCGGTTATGTTATCTATGTAAACGACGACACGGTAGCCTATCTATTTCTAACTCTATTACTTAAACGCCCTTTCGATAGTAGCGACTTCCGCGGTGTTAATATACGCGTTATCGTTATACCTTATAAGCGAGAAGGTATTGTAGTCGATAATACGAGTAAAGTTCTACTACTAATTGCCGTCGTCTAAGCGATACTAGAATACGCCTAATCCCTCGTTTAAAGCGTTAGTAAATAAGTAGATCTTATACCGCCTAGAAATATCTAGTAACCTCCTTCTAAATCGGTCGAAGTCTAGTAATACTTCTAGCTACTACTAGATATCGTCTCGTAACTCTATAGGGAGTCTACGTTTAATATAATGCCTTCTAGCGAAGCTTAAAATAAAGCTATAGAGCGTAGAGTTATATACCCTTCTAACTTCTACTACCTAAGTAGCCTATAATAAGTAGCTAGCTAATAACTTAGCTTAGTATAGTATTATCGCCTTCTTTAACGCCTCTTAAGCTAGCTAGCGAGTTCGCTTAGCCTTGTATTTAGATAGCCTCGCTATAAACGTATTAGTATCTACTTTAATACCTAGTAGCTTAATAACCTATCCTTCTATATCTTTCTTATCGTTCCATAGAACTCTAAGTTTATCCGTAGTGTCGATCTATAACTACTTAACGTCGTTTACTCTATTTGCGTAGGTTTAAGGGATAATAAACACGAAGTCGTCGAGGTAGTAGTAAATCTAGTAGCGAAGGTATATATCTAAGAGTCGTTAGATTAGTAGCTAATAGATTCCTTCTATAAATATATTAAAAAGGAAGGGAGCTATTCGTAAACCGAACGGAAGACAGTTCTTATAATAGAGCTCTCCTTACTACTTAAATACTAGGAAGCGGCGTTATACGACTACTACTAGTACTATCTAGAATACCGCTTTAATATCTCGTTTAATAATAGTATAGCCTTAGCTAGCGGCTTAAAGTAACTTAACGATATCTTTAAATAACGTATAGTAAAGCGTTATATATTCTCGAGGAATACTATCGTTAACTAATACTCTAGTAGGGAAGAAGAGGTCGTATATACGCCTCTAGCTACCGTCGTGCTTTAGAACGAGTCCTTAGGGCGAGACTAATACGCTCTTACGTACGCCTTTACCCGTAATATCCACCCTTATAATATAACTAGTATAAAGGTTAGACTAAACCTAGTTTATAATCTTAACTAGGTTAAGGTATACGGAAGTATAGTTTATATCCTTATAGCCTAACCTATAACCCCTCTTCTTAGCCTTTTCGGGGTCTAAGCTATCGCCTACCCTAATATTAGCTCTAAAGAGGATTATGTAGTAAAGGATCTCTACTAGATACCTAGGGTGTAAAGAGAGGGTAGAGCGCTAAGTATTTGCCCTTAGAGGCGATAGTAAGGTTTCTACTAGCTCGTAGAAGCTATAAACCTTATATACTAGTATAGTATTTAGACGCGAAGAGCCTCTTACAGGGTTTAGAGGCGAAAAGCTTCTAGTAGGTACTAGAAAGTTAGTTGAAAATTCGTTAGTCGCTAAGTCTTAAATTTACGTAAGTAGGCAGTTTAGAGGATCGAGATCTATATAAAAGGTTATCTATGCTTAAATCTTAGCGTCGTAGTACCTATATTACTCGAGCAATAAATTTTCTAGTAGGTTAAGGATATTAGTCGAGCTCGAATCGGGTTAGAAGCGCTACTTTAGCGATTATTATCGCTCTAACACCTATACTAGCTCTAGTTATAGCTTCTTCTTATTAGTAGACTTCTTAGGTTTAGAAGGGGTACACTCTATCCTTCTATAGTCTTGTTTATAGTTAGAGTATATATGTCTTCGCTAGTAATTAGCGGTACTAAAGGTATATAAGCTATTATTCTAGTTCTCGTAAATCTTATTCTTTACCTTATCGCGGATAGACTCTAGGTTAGTATTAGAGAGCTTACTAGAAGATCTAGATATAGTATTCTTATTACGCTTATTAGGTAGTATCTAAGGGTTATTCTAAGCCTAATCCTACTATTACTACTTACGTTTCGTAGAGACGACTATAAGATACTCGTAAGTAACGTTTAAGTATAGGCGCGCTCTTATCCTTTAAGGAATTGCCTAGTCTATAGATAGATATCCGTTAATCCTCGTATAGTCTATTATTACGACGGCTACCTCTCTTATATAGCGGTCCTAATCGTAAACTATAAATAGATCCTATATCGCTTATATATATACGCTTATCTTCTAAAGTAGCTTAACTAGCCTACCTCCTATCGCGTTATTTACGTGCAATATAATAAAAAGTACTCTAAACACCTCTATATAGTAGAACTATGTCTAAATAGTATCTAGCGCGGCCTACTTAGCTTTAACCTTATACTTAATAAACTTAGACGTAGTCGTATCGAAGTAGTCGTAGATATCTTTAGGCTCGCGGCGGCGTTAATTAGCTAGTAGGAGGTTTAGGAGATTAAGCGAGTTAAACTTAAGATCTTAAATATCGTTAATATACTTCGTATCTACTATAGAGTCTATACTACCTCTAATATACTACTAATTATTAAGAGAGATCTTACCTAAAAGCTTGTTCGTCTAAAGATTTAGCGCGTTATTTACGGTCTACGTACTCGCTTATTACTACTACCCTCCTAAGAGGTTCGTAATAGCGTTATAATAGGCTTAAAGTACTATAGGCGCTATATTAGTAGAAGGGGGTTAGAGGCTAAATAGCGCTAGCGCTACTATAGCTATAGCTATTACTATCTAAACTCGAGCTACTAGGCCTTACGTATACGGCGAGTTAAGTATATTACCTAGATCTATACCTTATAAGCCTTACGTTAATATAGTAGATAATTGTTAAGAAGCTATAGGCGCGTTAATTAGATCGTAGTCTTTATTAGAATCGTCGTCGTCGCGTTCTCGAAGTAAGCGTTTACTCCCTATAGAAGAGACTTATCTTTTATAGTAGGCTCGACCTAGGGAATAACGATTATTATAGTATTCGATTGTCGTTTCTAGGTATATAATAGCGCCTCTTCGCGGTTACCCTAAGGGATTAACTTTAGCTAAGTTTCTTTATAATAAATGTTAAAGGCAAAAGGCTACTAATAAACTAAACTAACTCGAGAGACTAGGTACCTACTTACTCCTAGTTTCCCTCGACGTTACCTTACTATCGCTAACGATAACAAAGGAATTTCGACTATATATACTAAGCCCTCGCTTACCTATCTAATTAGGACTACCCGCCTAGACGAGTAATACGGAAGTAAAGCGCTATAATCTCTCTATAAAATCGCTTATTATACGCTAGTAATATAACTCGAGGAAATAAGGTTTATAACTAGCTCCTAGTCTAACTCGGTTAGGAAGCGATTAGGTATAGTAAGAGCTCTAACTAGCGCTTAATCTAGAAAAAGCCTCCGAGTTTTATAAAAGAGTATAACTACGTAATATACTAATCTATAGCCTCTAGCGCTATTTTACGATATCGTAATGTAAATAAACTCTAGCTATAAACGCTTCCTCGTCCTCTCGTATACTAGTTAATAGATAGCTCGCTAATAATCTACTACGACCTAGACTCGAGGATAGTAAGATCTTAATAGATAACTACGCTTCTAGCGATAAATCTAACGATCTAAGTATACTTTAACGGACTATATAAGCTCCGTTAAAGAAGATATCGAATTTAGGAGACTTTAATAAGCTAATCTCGTAGGATACTAACGTATAGGACTATAACGATTATATTATAGCTAAATAAGCTTAAAGGTCAAAGATATAGAAGAAGTATAAGGGTAAGCGGACTAAACGTTAAGAAGCCGCGTAGGAGTCTCGTATATAGGGTAATATAGCTCCCTCTATTTACTATAAGTATAGTAAACTTTATTAGGCCTTAAATATATATCCTAGCCCTAACGTATATATAGTAGATAAGGAAGACGCGGAACCCGCCTAAATAGTCCCTATAGTACCTATTAACGAAGGTAAGGAAATAGAAGACATATAACCTAAGCCTACTTAAGTTATACTAGATTCTTAGCTAAATCGAATAACCTCTAAAGCCCTAAGCTCCCCTTCCTATCGAGGGAAACGACTAGCGCCTACCTTAGCGCTAACGTCGCTAGCGAAGAACTAAAAGAAGCCGCGCGGTTAGTCTACTCGTAACGCCCGCTAGATAATAGTCGAAGCGGATATTAAAAGTATTACTAGCTCGTTACGCGACTTATTAGTAATAGGCTCTATATACTATACCCCTATCCTACTACTAAAACTCTAATCGAGTAGCTAACTAATAGTTAAACCCTATATTCGAATAGTAAAGAGCTACGTAAAGAGTAGAAGTAGTCCTAATACCTCTCTCTATAGCGATAGTAAATATATCTACCTACGCCTACTAAAGAGATTAAAAAAGGAGGTAATTCTATATCGCGAGATATAGAAGGCAATTACGGCTAGTATTATAGATAATAAGGATTTAGTTTTCTTTACCTAGATTAACTAGTTAGGATAGATCGTAGAGTACTCTTTACTAGAGGTAGTAACGAGCGCGGAAACCTAAACGGCTACGATTCGTAGCCTAAAGGTACCCGTTAATATCTTCTACTCTAGTATACTACGTACCTTTATCGCTAACTTAGTTAGGAGGAATAATAGATACCTAGTAGCGTATACTTTAGCTCGACTTTTAGATAGGCTAAAGTACGTAAAGTTCTAGCTAGGATAACTAAAGTTAGGTTTTACCTATACGGATATTATAGTAGCTATCTTTAATAGCGAGACGGGTATATATAGTTTTAATTTACTAGTAGGACCTCCGCGCGGTAATTACTATACTCCTTTTATAATTAGGTTTAGGATAGTAAACCTTTCTAACGCTTATAACGCTTAAAGGGACGCTTACTATACGGTAGATTATCCTAATATAGAAGGCTACTTCTTTATAGGCGAGAGAGCGTTAGAGGGTCTACTATAAGACAAACCTAGTATCTAATAAATATAAGTATATTAATTATATTACTTAATATTTTATCTATCTAGAATCCTATCTAGTTTCGAGCTATATATAATTTAATAAGAAGTTCTAGGTTAGATATCCTCCTACTATAAGATACCCGTCTAATAGAGGAGATTATAGTAGATAATATTACGCGATACCCGCCTATAGTAATTACCTCCTATAGTTCCCCTATAGATAAGGTATATACTAGCGGCGTAGGTATTATAATTAATATAGCTACTACCTAGTAGGATCTAGAGGGTTATATTCTCTATTAAGATACTAAAGGAAAGCTAGTTATTATTAAGGTAATTTGTAAAGGGTAACTACTAATAGTTACCTTAGTATACTATCTAACTAATCGTATACGACGACTACGATAGTTAGAGGAGTAGACTACTATACTCCTTACCTAATAGTTAAGTAAATATTACAATATCGTTAGAGAGGATTAGAATTAGGCGCTTATAGCTTTAGATAAGAGGACGCGGACGGAATACCGCCCTAACCTCGTCTAAGCTAATAACGCCCTAATATTAGTACTTACTAGCCTAGAAAAAGAATTAATTAACGGATAGCGCTAAATACACCTATTAACTATTAATTTCACCTTATACCGCGTATACTAAGTAGAGGTTTCTCGGATCGACCGAATATACGTTTCCTATAACCTGTTTACGCGAACCCGGAACTAGACGCTAACCTAATTAGGCCTACGTACGGACTATTATCTAGTAGGCGTAAGAATTAATTTTAAGTCGAATATTAAGAGGGGACCTAGTAGATAGCGGTTAAATCTAACTATATTAGATAAACGCTAGATATCCGTTAGCCTCTAGAACTCTCTAGAGGTTCTACCGCGATCTAATATTACGACAGAGTAGTAACTATTTAAAGGAGTAGTAAAGTTAAACTTTTAACTCTAAATAGACTAGCTCTATTACTATAGAGGGCGCGCGCGTTACAACCTTTCTAGAAGGCGTTAAAAGCTCGTAGCTTAAAGGACCGTTAAATATAATACGATACTTAAGTCTAGTATAGCGGCTATTAATATATACTAGGAATACCTCGTAGAATAGGAGTATAAATCTTACTCTTACGCTACCTACGCGAAATTCCTACTCTATAACGAAAAGCCTACTAAGTAGTTCTACTCTCGAGGTAAAGCCTTCGTATAAACTATAATTAAAAGCCTCTAAGATAAGAATAGTAAAGAGTACTCTAACTTACCTACTCTACTAGCTATTACTCGACGATACTATTAAGTACTCTATAGTACGAAGCTATTAGATAAGGCTACAAGAGAGCGGTTACTTAGTATACTCCCTAATTAGATTAGTACTAATATACGTGCCTTACTATTACGACCTATCTAACCTTAGGAGGTTAAGAAATCGATTAGGCGAGCTATAACTAGGAAGTCTCCTAGTATTAATAGACTCTCGAGTAAATTCTATAAAGCGTTATATAAACGGCCGCTACGTTCGCCTAGGAAACCTAGTAAACTAGAGGATAAGGATATATAGTTCCCTAAAGCCTACGTAATACTCGTAGATATCTTTAATTCTATTAGAACTACTAGGACCCTTCTACTAGAGTAGATAGACGGGGTTCTTACGCTTCTCTATAAGCTTAAGGGCGAAAAAGAGGACTTAAAGAACTACTAACTATTATTAATTATAAACGTAGACTATAAAATCTATACGGAGGTACTTATATAGCGCCTCGTCGAAGCCCTAGATAAAGTTATAGGCCCCTACTAGACGGCCTTTCTTCTAAAACGGCTAATCGACGATAATATTAGGATAGTATAATACCTAATCGATTACTACTCTCCGCGAGGAGTATTACTACCGCTAAGACTAGGTAGCTTAGCGATACTCTTCCTAGATTAAGAGAAGGCGTACGATAGGGTTAGCTACTAATTCCTATAGGTAGTACTTAAGTAATTAGGTATTCCCCCCGATTTTATTAGAAGGTTACGTACGCTATACTACGACGTACGTATAAGGGTATTCTTAAATAGCTACCTAAGTAACTACCTACTAGTCTTTAGTAGAGTACGATAGGGAGACTCGATTAGTTACTCTCTTTTTATTATAATAATCGAGACCCTTACGTAACTTATCCTTAGGGATCTAGGGATCTAAAGGGTAGTATTCGGGAGTAAAACTATTAAGGTTAGTATATACGTAAACGATACGTAGATCGTCCTATAAATATAGGCTAAAGCGAATAAGGCTATAGAGCTTCTCGACCTATATAGATAGGTATTAAGCGCAAAAGTAAATTAGGGTAAATCCTACCTTCTTAAGGTAGGAGATATCCTCGATATTACGATCCCTAATATATAAATTGTCTCCCTCTCCTATCCGTATATATACCTTAGTATTCTAGTTAGCGTAGATATTAATTAATAGCTAGATAGCTTTTAGCGTAAAGTCGTTTAAAAGTATACGGATCGAGCGGATTAATAGCTTAAGCTATTCCTATTACTAAAGGGACGAGTAATAATCGTAAATACTATAATAGCCTCTCTACCTAGATACGCGTTCTAGTTCCTTATAGTACTACCTAATATTATAAAGAAGCTATACCGCGAATACTATCGTATAGTTTAGGATAATAGGGTAAAGAGGGCTATTAAAAGCCTCTACGCCTATCTTTATAGGCGTAATAGTAGGATAGGCTATTAAGATATATAAAGTATAATCGATGCCTTTATAGCTACTACTATTATCTACGCGGCGAACTACCTAACCCTACCTTAGGTAATTATTAGAAAAGAAATCCTTTAATAATATATAGCGTAGACTCGAGTTATTTAAGACGCCCTTATAGACCCGTAGTTCTAAGTATAGTTATCGTCAACTCCTAACGTTCTAGGCTCTTTTAGAAACCTATAGAGGGTATAGCGACAATTATACTATAATTACCTAGAATAGAGTATATTCTAACTACGTATACCTAAAACCTATAAAGATCTCTCTACTCTACTAATATTCTATTACCTAGTAGCTAGAGTAGTTTAACGTACGGGTATACTAAAATAGAGTACGGGTATCTAGTAAATACTATAGGATTATAGTATACGATACCTAGAAGATATATAGGATATCTAGTAATACGAATTCTACGCCCCTTCCTAACTCTCTAGAGAGACGTAGGAGAGAGTATAGTAGGTAGTAACTCGATTTATAGAGGGACTCCCTACGACCTACTTTAGCGGCCGCTAGGTACTTAAATACTATAACCTAGAATATAAGCCTATATATAATAGCGGATTAGTAGCGATAGGCTATATAATTAACGAATAGCTACTTAGGCTTACTTAGTTTAAAATAATCTACTAAGCCCTTCTCGCTCGCCGCCTAAAGGGTATAGACTTTAGTATATAAGTATAGAAGATTACGGTTATATACAACCGAGCTACTAGCGTACTCCTTATAGAAGATCGCCTATAGCTTAGTTAGAGGGTATTATATAGCGTCCCTAAAATAGGTAACCTACTATAGCGTTTAGTTTACGATAAGGTCTAAATAGGATCTACCCTTACCTAGATCCCCGACGACTAGTAACGCTACCCTATCGACTAATACGACCTTAGTACCTAATATATCTAGGTAGAGTATACGTACGCGAAGGTAGTATAGAAGGAAGTCTACCTAATATAGATACGCTATAGCCGCTCTAACTTCTAATAAGCTACTAGCTTAGAGGAACTAATAGCCTATATTATAGTTAGACCTCCTAAACTATTTAAAACTAACCGATAGCGATAGCTCGTCCGATACTAAGTCGTAGTCTAGTACTTATAGAAGGTATACCTTTTATACTCCTTCGTAGAATATATTAACTACTAGAGATCTCTAAAGGCTATAGTATCGTACTTTTAAGAAACGATACGACGATATATTATAGCGGACTATATCGTAGCCTTATCTAAATCCCTAGTTACGAGTAAATACTATATAGTAAAGGACTTCTATCGACTCTAGTATAAGGACCCTAAGCGCCTTAGCTTTCGCTTAGGCCCCTCCTACCTACGAATCCTAATTATTAGCTAATACCTTAATTTACGCTAAGTAACGTAGAAAATCTTTAGTTATATTAACTTGTTTCTAGATAACCGCGCTAACGCGGTCTATCTAACTCCTACTATAAAGCGTAGCTATAATAGTAGAGCGGGTATATAGGGGTTCGATTCCTCTAATAGGCTACTAGTACTACTACCTCTACTAATAGTAGCTAGGTAAAACCTACCTATATATAATTAAAATAACTTTATTACTCGAAGTAAGCGTTTACCGCTAGTAGAAGTATAGGCTATAATACCCTTACTCTACCTACCCCTTAACCTACTAGCTATAGCTAGTACGAGCGAATCGTCGTCGTTGTTACTTCTATTAGGCTCCGCCTAGAAAGAAATAATACGTATCGCCTAAAGCGATAGAGTATAAAAGAAATACGTACTCGTACTACCTCTAGCCGATAGTAGAGGTATAAGAAGGACTAAGTTCTACTAAGAAGATTAGCTATCCTTTCCTTACTATAGACCTCTATAATATAGTTAATAGTCTAGATAACGTACGTAGGATAGTATATCGATCGCTCGTAGGTCCGTAGCTCGATAGGCGGCGAGCTAATAGACTTTTATACTTTTATAGGTATAGAAGGAAGTAGTATATAGGAGGGTAGTTAGATATCTCTACCTTATGTACGGGCCCTACTACTTACGTATAGCCTACTTGCGGGCCGTCTGTTTAATAGTTTAATAGTTAAACAGCTACGGCTTAGACAGTTTAAGAAGTCGGGAGGCTTGTAGATTAAGAGACTACGGGCCAGCGGGTATAGTTAAAGGGGTTGTAGTCAAGAACTACAAAGCTAAGAGACCGACAGAAGAACAAGTCGCGAGTCGACTAGCAGCAGGTCTCAGGCCGAGGCGGCGAGGAGTTCAATTTTAACTCGTCGCCTCCTCTATGTGCAAATATTTGAATCATCGTGGGTTCTCCTCCCACGGCTCCCCGGTACAGTTGAAACCCGTCGGGTCCACCACCGAGTCACACAGATAAATATCCGGCACCGTGCTATTCGTCGTCGTCACAATCCCCTCCATCTCCTCAATCACCATCCCCGTACAAGGACTCGCAGCACTGCACTGCAGATCCGCCATGACACCACTCGTCGTCGTCCCCGTCCAATTCCTAAGCACAACATCCCGAATATTGAACGACGACGTATCGCAGTTCCCGCTCGCGGAGTTGTAGCTCGTGCACTGCGTCACCGCCAAAATCCCGCTGGCGTTCTTGAGCGTAAAGTCTTCGAGAGTAATGTTCGCGGCGTAGCCTAGTCCGCCTCCGCCGCCGTTGGGTGGGTAGCCGCTGCTAACGCCGGTCCAGGTCTTGAAATATGCTCCGTAGCGCATGTTGTTGATGGTGATGTTGCGGGCGGTGACGTTTTCGACGATTTCGTACTCGCCTTCGTATTGCCCGATGCTGCCGACGGCGACGCCGAGACCGGTGTAGAAGTCGCAGTTTTCGATCAGGATGTTGGTGCTGTTGGCTTTGGTGCTGATGGAGTCGTCGCCGTTGTCGCCGGTCCAGCCGCGGAAGGTGATGTTGTCGGCGTAGATGGTCTGGGAGAGGTTAGCTAGGTCTTGATAATATGAAGGATCCTCATACATCAGCACCATCAGTGTTGAGCGAAGAGAAGTCAAAGCCGACTTTCTGCTTCGTATCGGTAGAGTTGACGTAGATGTCCTCGAGGAGAATGTTTTTGGAATGTATAATGGTCATGGTCCACATCTGGCTCTGCACGAAGCGAATAGAGTCGAAAACGCTGTCTTTGGTGCCCGTGATGGTGATCTGATGCGGTCGTCCCGGATAGTTGTTCGTTCCATTGATGAAGTCGTACCAGGCCTGACCGTTACCATCCAATGTTCCAATGCCAAAGCCATACCACATGATGTTGTCGCCACCAAAGAGCCATGCGGATGATTGATTCTGATAGCCGACCGGGAGACTGTGATTGAGCCAGTACGGAAGGTTGGTGTCCCAGAGTAAGGTGCCGTGCAACTCGATGTCGACATTGGATAACCCAGTCGTGTTCATGACAGACTTGACATGGTACGTCTCGTTCTTGAAGATGACCTTTCCTCGCTCTGAGCCGGCATTATGACCACATCGTTCGAAGGCGTCGATGATCGCGGGAGCCGAGTCGTTGCTTCCGCAGGGCTTGACAACGCATACATTGCCATGGCTGTCCCAAGATCCAGTCGGGGAGGATAAGGCCGGTAGTACAGGTAGCAATACGGCAGCGTTGAGGAACCTCATCTTGCAGATCCAGAAAGCGGCGAAGAACAGCAATGGCAACAAAAGCCAGAGCTGAAGCCGAGACATGCCTCCTGGCCTCTTATACTCTCAAAATCTTTCTGAACGAGCTCACCGAATGCCATCATAGTCTCCATCAAAAGACCCACACATTTCGGACAAGAAGCGGCTTGGAAGGAGTAAGCTCGCACAAGAAGCCGAAGAGGTGAGGTTAAAGGTGAAAGCGGCCTCGTCTCGGGGCCGTTTGCCGACTCCAGGATTCGCCACGGGGAGCCATGTGGGGATATCGGCGTTTGATGTGGGCAGCTCGGAAAGATTTTGAACGCGATGACGCATTGAGATGGAGTGAAGGATGCGAAGAAGAGATTGTGTCTTGATGGATTGTCTCGCAATCCATCTCTAGTGAAGATTTGGTAGCCTTTGTCGTAGGCTAGAGTCTCAATTGCACTCCTCCAGCCGAATTGAGACCACTCCAACGAGAAGGGCACTCATCTGTGCCAGCTCGTGACGTCTCCACACAGCGTGGCCAGCAATCGAGAGTTTCCGTCGATCATAAGGTCGCCGTTCCAATAGTCCATCTGAATGCCCTCGCCATCTCACGGCGAGGGAAAAAAACCTCAGCGCACAGGAGACAGAAGTAGGCCTCCGCTGTCTTCGCCAGGCTCAGATGAATGCAGACCAATGTGTGGGGAGTGATGGCCCTCATAACCCACGACACGTCCTTCCAGGAGATCGCGACGGCGAACCTCCAGGTGAAATTTTCTCATCCTCTTCACCACGTCTTCACCCTTCTCCTCCATATACAACATCCACCACCCCTCGATAGCTCGTCCGCTTCAGCTTGGCCCTCACAACAACACCTCTCGCCTCCTTGCTCATCCCTTCATGACCTCTCTCCTGACCCAATCCCCACACAGCAGCGAGGTTGATAGCATCCCACGGCCCTCTCAACCCCACCGCACCAGCCTTCGACTCCGAAGTAATGATCAAGCCTCTTCCCCTACTCGCCCTGATAATCTGCGTCGCATTGCTGATCAAGTTCCTCCTCGCAGTCGCATCTCCCAGCAGACCCTGCGAATAGCACAGCTCGAAGCGCTTGCCCGCCTTGACGGCTTCACTCAAAGTTTTGTACTTGAAAAAGAACGGCAGGCGCTGGGTCAAGTCGAGGGAGATGATGTCGCAGTCGAGCGAGCCGCAGGCGAGTTGGAAGGTGCGTTCGTCGATGGGGCGTAGGGCCAGAAGGTCGTACTCCTTAGCGAGCGCGGCAAGGCGGGCGTTTTGGTGGGTCTCGCTGAGGACGAGGGTGACTCGACGCAGGACGGTGAGCTTGATAGGGGCGTCTTTGGCGGGGAGGGGGTTGGGGATGGGGCATTTCTTGCAGATTGCCAGTCAGTATAGCCAGGAAATAGTGAGAATTGTGCGTACAAGATCAGTCGGCAGCTTGCCGGCGATGGTGTGGTTCAGGGCGACGACGCTGTAGCCCAGCTCCTGCGCAAAGGCCAGCGTGCGCGAGACATCGTCGGCGGGCTGCCACGGCACGTTGAGGTCGTAGAAGCTGTTGCCGCTGACCGCCATACTTACGACGAGACTACATTGTTGGAGAGAGGAATTGAACGCGAAGAACTGGGATATTTCGTTGCCGAAAGTGACGCATTCCGATTGGCTGGCTCAAGCCCCACTCAAAAGTCAAACCGCCCTTTCCCACGGGCCACACTACTTGACTACCTCCTGATCAACATTATTGAAGACCAGCTCACTCCCTTCATCATTCTCGGTAACTGTTATGCCGACCAACAGAGTGGACAGCGATCTGGCGGCCAGCAGTTGAGCGAGACGGAGCCGAACAAGCGACTCGTGCATTCCCCCTCTGGTGCAGCCCAGGATTTCCCATGACAGTCCGTCCCAGACCAGATGACAGGCACGCACCAGCAAGTGTTGTCCGGATATTCGATGTATGGGTAAATCGACCCGGCGTTGCTGACTTCGTAGCATCCTGTCGTCACGTCTTTGCGGGCTCCCTGCGAGATGATATGCCCTTGAAAGTAGTCTTCCTGACAGCCCTCATGGGTGAAGATGAAATTGTCCCAGAGGATGGTGTCGTTGCTGGATAGCTGAGGGTGCGGGCATGTCCAGTTGTTGGTTGCGCTGGTCGTGAGGCCGAGCCAGAGGAGAGCGAAAGTCTTGAGGATGGCTGACATCCTGGTGCAGTCTTGTCCTTTGCGATGCAGTCGTTCTTATCTTGCGACGATGCTCGTCGACCACTTGTTATACCTCGACTTCATGCTTCCACGCAGGCTTCCCAACAACTCTTCCAAATCCAAGCGGCCTGAGGTGTAACGCAAGATCATCATCATAGCCCCATCATTCACACTTCCCAGCTCCCGCCCCTGAATCTGCCTCAGCACCCAGGCGGTACAGTACCTCCCGGACAGCCTTTACAGTCGACCCTCACCGATCCAAAGAGTCCACTCTCACATCCTCCCCCTTCATTCGCAATCGTCCGAGACCAGCCCTTACAATCTGCCCCGGAGAACACGTACCCCACGCAGCACTGGCACGGATTGACCGTCAACCTGAGCGAACCTGCATTGGCAATGGGGTAGCACCAGGTGATATCCGGCAAGGTATGGAAATGCACTTGTGGGAGTTGGACGTGTGTGGGGTCACAGTCTGCGAAGGTGTATATGAGGAGATCGAAATCAAGGTCGCGGGAGGTAATGTCCCTTGTTGTGGTGTTGGTGCGAGTGATTGGCGTGGCCTGAGCATGAAACGCGCACAGTCCAAGGGAGATGAGGGATGAGAAAAGCATGGTTGTTCGTTCGAACATCTTACATCGGTAGGACTGTGCTGCAGAACAGGCTTCTCTTCTATTCCATCAGGTTGTTTGCTAACTTCTTCCACAGGTGCTACCTACGCCCTGCCTTTCCAAATACCTGGCCACCACTGCTACACATACTTGAAACGCCACTACTTCGACGATAATTACTTTATTGCATCACTCTAAGTTGCCAGTGCATCGATGACGGAGCTTGACGTTAATGGTGTATCGCTGCTCGAAGTGAAAGCAGGAGCTGAAACCAGCAGTGCAAACCTCGGAGACAGGATGCCTTGGCACTTGGGCGTAGAATCGCCGTATCCGAGCTCTGCAGTCTCACCAGCGCATGGCTCACTGCGGACATCGACTGCAAACTCCCGAGGCCTTTCGCTCTGCGAGCCAACGAAACCATCACGTCCAGCTCTACAATCGCCGGCCAAGAGCTGAGAGACTATCCGCGGCAGTCATGTTCTTGGACCGGGTTTGGTGAACTGCATATGGACTGCATGAACAGCACTCCGCACCAGGCGTCAACAGGCATGCGCTCGTTCCTGTCGATCTTTTCGGTGTAGAGGATCAGCAACAATAGCTGCAAATGAGCTGCAATCTACCTCGGCCGAGCCGGGGATACAGGCGAGCAGCACAAGAGGACATCGGCCGGTCAGTCACGGCGTTGAAAACTCTCAACGAAAGTCTTCACAGTATGTCACTTGACTGGATGTTTGCTTTGGAAGTTATCTGTCTTCAAACATTCACTCCGGTCTGACGCTGACATGTGAAGATGCCTGAGGCCGAAGCGCCAGCCCCCAAACTCTGTTCGATTGGAGCCGAAATGGCCTTTGTATACGCCAGATGCAGTCAGACGTCCGAACTCATGCACACTGAAGATCATGTTGGTTGGTCCACCTTCGCCAGCAGCTGAAAGAGCGAACGAGCCCAATGCAGAAGATATCCGTCCAGAGTAGTAAAGATCATCACTAGAAGACTTCACATGGCCAGGTCTGCTTACCACTTCTTCGCCAAACAATAGCTAAGATTTCGCTTCTGCAAGAGACCTTACTATGGAGCCTACTATAAGGGCAGCTTAGCCGAGGCCTATACTTCCTTATAGGTGTAGGCTCTAAGATAGCTTCTATTATTATACATTTATACTACTCTATATTTTAGAGGTTAATCCGCGCTTAAACGTAACGTTGTACGGCCTCTCTCTCCTCCCTTATAATCGTTATTTTTTTTTATTTTTACGTCTATCCTTCGCTTCGTATAGTAGCGTACTCCTCTACTACTATACCTAGGTACTAGGCTTCTCTAGTTTCTTCGCCTTCTTTAGGCGCCTTTCTAGACTAGTATCCCTCTATCTTCTTCTACGATATCTTTATACTCTTTACGAGTATAAGTTTATTACTAGATCTTATCTTATAACTTAGTCTACGACGCTTTTTAATTACGCGAACGCTTTAGGCGCGACTTTCGTCTAGACTTTTAGATAACTATAGTTCTCTCTTATACGACTTCTACTCTAGCCTCTTTTAGGTAATCTAGATTTAATTACTTTAGTTTATTAGCCGCCTCTAACTAGCCTATATACTAGTATTAACTTTTATTTATATTCCCCTACTTACCTTATATAGATAGTAATAACTACCTTCTTAATATTAGAAGGCGCTTTAGCTATAGTACCTAACTTCTATCTTCCTAACTAACTTCCTTTATAGACGGTTATAATAATAACTCTATACTCTACGGTATTCCGTTAATATACTATAACGTACTATTACCTATTCTAAATATACTACTTCCGTTATTAGACGATACCGTAGCTACTTCGCTATATCTACCTTAGGATTTCGACGTCCTAGATCTCTTTAGCTTACTAGCTAATAGTACTACGCTTATAGTAGCTATTACGTAAGAGTACTCGCTAATAGCTATATAGAGAGACGAGTCTTCCTACTATCCTCTATATACTAAGCCCTTTATAGGTATAGAATATCCCTTTATAGTATTCTAATCCTATAGGGATCCCGGCTCCTAGTATTTATTATTACTAGACTCCCTACGCCCTTTCTACTCGAATATCTTAGACTCTCCTCTATTCTATCCTATATAATGCTCGCCTATATAGGTATAGAGCCGACGATAACCGCCTATAATACCTAGCTCTAGCTAGTTTAAGGTTACTATCTTCTATAGTAACCTAGGAGATAATATTAAGCGTTAGATTACTTTTTATATAGCTATATACGAAGATAATCTTCGAGCTCGATAGATTTATATTAAGGATAAGGATAAGGATACTACGCTATTTATATATAGATATATAGATAGTATTATATAGCGCTATATCGATTAACTTAAGGATAAAGATACCTTTAGTTAGGTACTCCTTAAGTACTACCTATATTAACGCTTTCCTAAGAGAATAGAAGATACTCGCTATACTACCTAGAGAGACCTAAAGTCCTTAGAGTAGGGCTTAAAGTCTTTCTCTAACTACGTCGAGGATACTCGCGCTATTATTAGACTAGACCCCTTAATATCTAAGTAGGTCGCTAAATCCTTTATTAGTAGGCTTACTAATAAGGACCTTCGTAACGCGGCTATAGAGTAGGTAGCTATAAAGACTCTACTATTAGAGTAGACTATTAACCTCGTTAAGGGTATTCGTAGTATATAAAAGAGGGATAAGACTAGTCTTCGTAAGAAGGATTCTACTATAGATCTTACTAACCTCTCTAGTAAGAACTATATTTTATATAAGATAGTATAGAGTAGTAATACTAAATTTAAGGAGATAATATAGTAGTTATTAAACCTTACGTTAGGATTAAATTCTTCCTACTATTAGCCTACTCTCTAGCTATAGTAGTACTATATCCTATAATACCTAATAGCGTACTATAGTCCTCTACCTATATAATAGCCTATATAATACCCTTAGTATCCTTAGTAGTTATAGATACTATAGGGTACTACCCTAGGTAATCGCTAACGCCTATAATCTTCGATAGCTAGCTAGTATACTATACTACCTACCTCTACTAGCCTAAGCGGTTCGAGAGCTCTTATAGGTATAAGTAAGGCCCTATAGAGCTAGGTAACCTCTCTAACCTACTTTACCTATAGATAGACTAGTTATACCTCTAACTATTACGAGAACCCTAATAAGCTACCCCTAGCTTAATAGAGAGAGCTAAAGGAGCGCTATATAGCGTTTCGTTCTATACTTATAGGTAAGCTAATCTCTACCTAGATAGTAGATACTAAGTTAGTATAGGAGGATAAGGAGGAGCCTCTCGCTTAACCTTAACCTTAACCTTAACCTTAAGTTTATAGCTATATAGTAGATAATTAGGTATTCTTTTTATAGCTATACCCTTAATAGCTATACCCTTAGGCTATTAACGTTTAGTAGACTATAGATATTACTAATATATCTTTTAACGGTATAGTATTACTAGATTCTATACTAGCTTAGAATAAGGGACCTTCTACTAACGTTATCGACGATATAGAGGCTATTCCTTAACTAGCTAGGGTAGAAGTAATAGCTCTTACTAATAAGGCTCGGCGTACTAGCTATAATTCCTTATATCCTATACGGACTAAACTACCTACTATAAGGCCTATATATCGATCTATAATAGCGTATAAGGATTATACTCCTAGCCGATATATTCGAGGAATAGAAGAACGAGCTTATATAGATTTCGTAGAAATACTAAATAACTTTAAAATTACGATATCTATACTCTAGTTTCTTAACGTATCTAAGAGAGCCTAGGCGGACCTTACTACTATAATAATCTTCGATTTAGAGGCTAGCCGTAAGTACTCTATTAATACGGTAGACCCCTATACTAGGATCTATATCGCTAGCTAGTCCTTACTCGTAGCCGTACGTAGTAGTAATAATATAGTAGAAGCTCTAGTATTAGCCCTCGCTACTACTATTTCCCTATTAGTTCTAAATAAGCCTATCTTAGTCTATAACTTCTACGCCGCTATAAAGGTTAAGGATATTACTATAGTCCGCGTACTTATTAATAGAGGTACTTCTATTAACCTTATTAGCCGTAATATTATAGATAAACTCTCGGTACCTACGATTCCTTATAATCCTATAGCTCTCTCTATAGCTAATAGAGAGAAGGAGATCTTAGCTTCCTATATTTATATAGATATCGAGGTCTCTAGCGTTAAGATAAAGTTTAGCGCTTACGTTATTAAGCGAGATATTAGCTATAATATTTTACTCTCCTAATAATAGATATAGTAAGTCGACCTTATTAGCCTCTATAGGCTAGGATAGTATATACTAAAGGATCCTACTAGCTACTATTATAAGCTTACTAATACTAAGCCTACGAACGCGAAGGCTCCTTATATAGAATCTATAGGGAATACTATCTTCCCTATAGGCTAGTACTATTATTCCTCTCTAACGCCTTCCTAGTAAGCCTCTAATCCTAATTATTAATCTATATTCCGTTAAATTACCTAAGAATATAATATTAATAGATCTAGCTTTATATTTCGCTAGTACTAGTTAGGAAAAGCGAGTAGTTATTAGATAGCCCTAAGCCTAATAACCTTAATAATAATAGTAGGACTAAGGATATTAATATCGTATTCTAGCTCTATAGTCCGTAGCTAGCGGACTATAATACTATAGAAACTTTGACGAATATACTACCTTATAACTAATTCTTACGACTCTAGTCCTCTAGTAGTAATAGCTTCGCCTATACTCGTAATAGAAAGCGAGTATAGACTATCCTCTAACCTTTCTAAGCTCGTAGTAATAGTCTACGACTTAAATAGCGAGGAAATATCGCCTAACGACCCTAAATTTATACTAAGAGGAGATTATATAGTAAGGCTTTTCGAGGGAAATAACTTCTAGCGATTACCTAACTCTATACCTATACTAACTTATAGCTTATAGGTATAACTACTAGTTCCTTTCTAGCTATAGTAGAGAAATTATTAATACTCTTTAGTTCTAGATCTTTAATACTACTCTCTATACGAGTATAATTATATAGCTAACGCTAGACGTCTAGTACTAAGTATAACTAGTATACTAACGCTAACGTCTATTATAATAAACCCTATTAGCTTATCTAATCTATCTCCTAACGCTAAAGCGATATATCTTACTATAGAGGAGTAGGAATTTTCTAAGTATATAGGATTTTCTACTAAGCGACGCCCTTATATATACTATTATAAACTAGCTCCTATAGGTATAGATATTCCTAGCGACTTCGACGCTACTAGTAAATTAGCTAAGCTTAAGGAAACTCTTCCTATTAAAGTTAGCGAGCTTATTAAGACTTCTAAGGATATAGAACTTATCTACTATATACTTATTACCTAGTAGGATATATTTATAGATACTATTACTAATATTCTAGAGACGAATCTCGTTATATACGATATCCCTACCTTTAGTAGCTAGCCTATAGCTACTAAACTATCTCTTTAGACTTAAGAGGAAATTAATTTTATAAAAGTTATCCTTCTAAAGATATTAAAGGCGAGTATAATTTCTTACTACGAAAGTAACTAGTATATAAAGACGAAATTCGTTCGTAAGCCGAATAATAGATTACGGATAATCTATCCTTAGATTATACTTAATAAGGCTACTAGAAAGTCTACGTATCTAATAAAACGAGCTAAACCGATCCTATAGGGCGCTAGACGCTATACTAATAAAGTTATATTTAAAGCTAATACTTTAAATAGCTTCTAGGCGGTCCGTTTAAACCTAGCTTACTATTATAAGACGGCTTTTACTACTCTATTTAGTTAGATATACTATAACCGTATAGGCTAAGGATTAACTAGTAGTCCTATAACGTACTCTTATCTTAAAGACCTTACTATAGGCCCGATTCTAGAGCCTAACCCTAAGCCTACCCTAACTAATATAGATAAGGAGACCTAGTTTAAGTACTTTATCGATAATAATTATAGTAGCTCGATATCTATAGAGAAGCTCGCTATATTTATCTACGAGTACTAGATACCTCGACTTACCTAGGCTAAGCTCTCCTTATCGCCTAAGAAGACTAAGATTAGTACTACTAAGATCTCGATTCTTAGCTATATTAAAGGCCCCTTTAGTATTCGTCCTTCTAAGAAATTACTAGTAGCTTTCGAGTAGTAGCCTATACCTAAATACGAATTAGAGTTAAACGAGTTCCTATATATACTACTATAGGTAAAGGCTTTTATTCCTAGCTAAGCTAATAAGTCTAACGTATTAAAAGCGGCTTTAATCTAGGAGAGATCTACGAAGATAATTAAGGGAAAATCGTAGATATACTAGACTATAATTAATTTCTAGTAGGGACCTACTTAGTAGTAAATCTTCGATAATATCCGTTAATTAGTATATAGGATATCCGTATCCTCGCGCGATCTACTACGCTAGTATTATCTCGCTACTAATATATCTAAAAGAGGTATAGGTAGAGTTTTATTCTAGCTACTAGATATCCTAGTAGGTACTCGCGTTTATTTTAACGATTTCTCGTAATATATATAGATTATTAGCTTTCTAAGCTATAAGTTTACGCCTATAGAAGTTAACTATTATACTACGGAGCGTAAGTATCTAGCTATAATTAAGTACTTATAGGAGTTATAGTAGCTCCTTTAAGGACGTCTCTACTCGATTATTATCTATACTAACTATATAGCTATATTAAAGGTTCGTACTAGCGATTATACTAACTAGCGTATCGTTAGCTAGTAGCTCGAGCTACTTAAGTATAATATAGACTTTATATACGTCTCTAGTAAGGACCTTACGATAGCCGATAGTCTCTCCTAGGTAAGATCTACTCTAGAATATATCTATAGATATAGACTACTAGCGCCTACTCTCTACGCTATAAAGGCTAAATATAAGAAAGCTTATATAGTTATAGGTATAGATCTCGACTAGGACTACGTTAATACTAAGGATCTCCTTACGTCCGAATAGAAGACTACTTAGAAGTCCTAGCTTACTAACCCTTAGTATTATAAGCCCTTACTATATAAACTAACGAGTATCGTACCTAGGGTTAAGTATTTAGAACGCTTTTATAAACGCCCAATTCGTATAATCGTAAGCCGCCTTATCCTAGTAGAAGGATATTCGCTATACCTTACTTACTATAAGCGTAATAGTTATTTAATAAGGTATATTACGATTAGGGAAGTTAATATCGCGATCCGTAACCTTTACGATATTTACGGCTATTTTATAGATAAGATTATAATATAGAGAGCTATATACTAATACTACTAGCCTATACGAGCGAAGGATATCGCCGAGTACTACGCTAGGTATACTAACTACTAGTTCTTACGACTACTCTACCCTAGCTATAGCCTATTACCTATTCTAGTACTTTAGCCTATAGACTACCTAGCCTTAGACTTTATTAGACCTATTACGCTACCTAGACTAAATAGTAAGAGGTATATCCTTATTACTATTAACTACTATACTCGCTTCTTATTCGTAAGAGCGTTATATATAGCGATAGCTATAAACGTCCTATAGTTCTTTATAGATTATATTACGTCCTTTCTCGGTTAGCCGCGAATCGTATATATTAATAATAGTAAATATTTTAAGGGTATTTTCGAAAAGGTACTTAAGGATAAATATATTCGTCTTTTTTATAGACCTATAAGCTATCCTTAATCTACTAGCCTAGCCGAAATATACGTCCGCCTACTTCTAAAGAGTATAAGATCTCTACTCTAGACTTCTACGCTAGATTTAAGGAATTAGCTAGCGAAACTTACTAAAGCTATTTAGCCTATTAATATAAAGTAGATTAAGTATACTAGTTTCTACCCCTTTAACTTATTACTAGGCTACGATCCTTACTATCTAGCCGTAGAACCTATACTAGAAGACGAGCTATAGGTATAATCTATTATAGACTAGTTATAGTACGACCTATCTACGCTCTTAAAGGCTAGGGAGACTACTACTAATCTTTAAGCCGCTCGTTTAGTAAAGCTTAATAAAATCTATACTATAGGTCTAGAAAAGCGACTTATATTTTAGTAATAATAGGTTAAACGTAATAGATAAGTATAGCTAACGCTAAAAGCTAGTAATACTATTTTAGTACGTCGTCTCTAATAAGAGAAGGAATATAGGTATAAGTTTAAGTCTCGTTAGGATAGTCCCTATATCCTCGATAGGCTTACTAAGAACGGTTAGGTAGGATACCTTCGCGGAATATATAGTAATTCCCTCTACGCTAGTAAGAAATACTACCTAAACTATTTAATAGTATTTATTCCTAACTCTAAGAATCGATAGAAGGAGACTATAGAAGGTAATTGTTAGATTTAATAGGACCTTAAGGCCGAGGAACGAGCCTGCTACTAATATAAGTAGGAGAGTAAAGTATAAGAAGCTTATAGCCTACTACCGCCGCCTAATCTCGATAGTTATCTATATATTACTACTAACGATCTATACGGGCCTTTAGACCCTCGCTAGAGAGGATCTATTAGTATAGGATTATTATAAACTAATAAGGAAGATAATCCTAAGTATTAGTAGTACTAAGCGGTAGACCTCTCCTAGTATATCTAGTATTAAAGATAAGCTACTACTAATATTACCTATAGATCTTTAATAGGGATCTTTTACTAGAGTAGACTCGAGACCTCTACTAGAAGGATCTTACCTATACCCGCTACGACCTTACTTATATAGACTTTTTAAGGATATAATACTAGTATTACTATATCTTACGACTAAGAAGTATCGAGTAGCGACGTTAGCTAGCGAATATACCTCTAATAAACCGTATTAGGGATCGGATCGTATCGATAGATTAACTTCGAACCGTAAATTAGCTATAATATAATACTTTTCTAACTAGTCTAAGGACCTTAGTATTCCCTAACTATTACGAGAAGCCCTACGAGATTTCTTACTAATAATAGCTAGTAATACTATTATATAATCCTAGCTATTACGAGTATAGATACCTAGGGGCTAACCTAGAAATTTACGCTTAATTTTAGTAGTTATATACTACTACGAAATATTATAGACTCTAGCTACTACCCCTACTTACGCCTATTTAGCTTTACTTAGATAGCTTTATTTATATACGTATATACCGCGGCTCCGTTTATCCTCGCTTTACTACTATAACTTCGTTTATATCTTAAACTTTATAATATTAAACTTCGCGATATTAAACTTCGTAATACTAGACTTTCTAATATACTATAGCCCTATCTATTAATAATAAGTATACTTATTACTAGGTCGCTTACTAATACCTATCGCGATATACTAGAGACTATAAAGCGTACTATAGCCGAAAGCCCTATCTCTCTACTAATTATACTAACTCTAGTAGTTACGGGTATAGACTACCTTTTCGACTAGTAGATCTTAACTATAGAGTAAGACGCGACCTTAGTTAATACGATATCGACTCTAACTCTCTAATTCTCTACTACCGAGCCTACGACCTACCTTATTTACTAGCCTAGGAATCCTACTACCTATCTTTAGGACGTTACTAATACCTAATCCGCTATATTCTAAGAATAGAAGGTCGTAAAGTAATAGGAGATATATATAGCGGTTATATAGATACGAGAGCTCTTCGTCTACGGATTTAATATAAATATAATTAGAACTAATCCTAGAAGTATAGATTATCTACTAAAGAGAACTATTAGTATAGCTAAAGCCCTTATATTTACTAAGTATTTCTCTACTAAGCGACTAATAGCTCTATTAGCCGCCCTTAAGGCTTAATTATTTTAACTAGCTACTCCTATAGATAGGTAGCCTATATAAGAGCCTATATAGAAGTTAAAGCTAAAGAAGAAGTAGTATACTACTACTCTAGTAGCTAGTAAGTACGACGGGGAGACTAAGGTAGATAAAGCTAGAGATAAATTAGTAGTAAAGTAGTTAAAATAGTAGCTAAAGGCCTCGTCTATAGTAAACTCTAGTCCTCTAGCGGCTAAGGGTAAGATCTCCTTATCGACGAAGCGTAAGCTAATAGGTTCGAAGTCTACTAAACCTCGGAAGCGTATTAATATAGAAGAATTCTATAGAGATAGGCTAGAATACTCCTACGATAAGAATCCTTTAACGTTAGTAGCTAAGGCTATTAAGATTAGACTCGCTAACTATAGTTATAGTATAACCCCGAAGGCTTATACTCGATATATTAAGGCGCTAGATTAGTTTAATAAGACTAGTAAAGTCTAGCTTTCCTATAAGGATAAACTAATAAATACTAAGGATAAGAAGGGGGAGTATCTACTTTCGTAGAAGTAACTCTTTAAGTTTAGTAATAAGGCCTATATATACTATAAGACTTAATCGACTAAGTTATTTACTAAATACGGCGGCGTATAGAAGCGAAAGGAGAAGAAGTAATAGTAAGCCTACTCGCCTACTAGTAAGTTTAGTTCTACTCTTCTAGACTTTATATATAGTAGACTTATAGGTATTATATCCTATAGCCTCGAGAATTTTATTAGTACTAAACCTACTTATATACGCTAAAATACTAAGGCCTATAAGAAGTAAGCTAATATCGAGAAGTAACTCGTAACTTAATCTACTAAAGTCTTTAAGTAGGGCGAGAAAGCTCGAGTCCTTATTAACGCCTTAGTAAGAGCCTCTAGGGCTAATCCTACCTTATACCTAATAATCTACGTAAATATAATATAGGAGCTAGCTACTACGTAGGCTACTAGAACCTATAAAGACGTCGAAGTTATTACTAAGGGTCTCTATAACTATATTATAGACGAGAAGGTAGCCTTAGACGACGACTAGCCTATATATAAGAGCGACGGCGCTACGAGTATAGATAATACTAGAACTAATAATAATAGCGACCCTAACGAGGAAGACGATAGTACTAAAGATAAGGACGAACCTACTAAGGATAATAGTTAGACTAAAGCTATTAAGGTAGCTTTAGCTTCTAGCGATAACGACGTTATCTAAGCTCGTCTATATACCTCTAAGGTTACGAGTATAATCCTCGTACTACGGATATTAGTTAAGCTAGTATCTATACGATAGTAGTAAGACTTTCTTTTATAATTAATAGGGATAGGTTATTAGAGAGAGAGATACGACGATAATAGGTAGAAGAGGTAGTTTCCTTTAAGATTATGTTTTCGAGCGTATAGTATTTAATATATCCTTAGGCTTATAATTCTTCTTCGGTAGTCCTTATTTTAGAGGGGGGGAGAGTTGTAGAGCCCACTATAAGGGCAGCTTAGCCGAGGCCTACACTTCCTTATGGGTGCAGGCTCTGAGATAGCTTCCATTATCATGCATTCACACCACTCTACATTACCAAACATCAAAGCTTGGTGCAGCTTGCCATGCGCCAAGCTTTTGCGTGTCGATCAGCAGCCTTTCCATGGTAACTTCGAGACAACTACCTTCCGCTTAGGACGAGCTACCCGCGAACCACACCGGACCTTTAACAGACCGGCGAGGAAACCAACCTTCTTTGACCACCTCGTGCATACCAACTGTCGATCTCAGTTCGTGCCAACCTGGGAAGTCCACGATGAAAGCCATCTCTTTGCGACATTGGATTCTCGTGGACAGCGAGATTTGATGGAGATGCAATGGAATTGCCCAACATTCAACGTTATACCGTCTGCTTCCACGGCTGTCATGCAAAGATGTCTACGCGCCTCTCCAAGATGCTGTTACGTTCTGACAGAGTTACTACGGCCTCACATAAAGGAGGGTGGAGGAGCACGGGATCCTTCCATCTTGACTTCACCACTAATGTCGACACAGCTCTGAAGGCTGACATCTGTGTTCTCGGCGCTGCAATGCACCGTACGCATGACCGCAGGCTGGATGGAGGGTGGGAGGACCGCCACAACATAAAAGAGCCATATATCCCATGTGTCGACCACGCAAGCACCATCAACCATCAAGCATCAGATCTCCATGTCTCGTCTTTCGCTTGCCGTGCTGGCAACTGCACTTCTTCCCAATACATGGGCAGTTCCGCTTGAGCAGAGAGCCGCCCCTTCGACCAGCAACCTCCTTGGCTTCGACCCCGATTACGTCCACATCTCCTCTACGAATGACGCGGCTCCGAGGATCGTCACGCATCATGCTGGAGCTCTCCATGGTCTTATCAATCCTCACCATAACCTCACAGCTCCGCCTTTCCGAGGTACCGGAAATGTGAAGAGGACTAATGGACCGGATGATCGATATGAGTTTACGGATCAGTCTGATTATCCTTGGAGGATTGTGGGCAAGATCCAGTGGTACGTGAAGTCAAGGGAAAAAGCCATCCTGCAACATGTCTGAGACGTCTACTAACCTTCTGCCCTTTGCCGTCAGGTCTTCAGGAGTTTTCTGTTCAGGTAGTTGGTTCGTAGCCCGTGCCATTCGATGATGGCTGACATCAGGTTCAGGGTCCCTGATCGGACCTCGTCACGTTCTCACGGCACACCACTGTGTCCCCACTGATGGCTCTTCCGTCTCGTTCTCTCCAGGCTTCGACAATGGCCCTGGTCCGGCGGGAAGCGCTCAGGTCACAACTGCTGTGACCACCGAAGGCTGTGGAGATGGCGATTGTGTGACAAAGTGTGGGTATTTCTGCTTCCTGGATCTGGCCATTGCTGACAGCATGACAGGCGACTTTGCCATCATGATCATTGATCAACGTCTGGGAGACAGCCTAGGATACTTCGGTGCCGTGGTGCCGGATATGGACCACTACAACATCGAAGGCTACTTCGAGACCATGGGATATCCCGGCGATAGAGACAACGGAGCCAGGCCATATCGCCAGTAAGTCGAATAGACGATTATGCTGGAAACCGAGAGACTGATAAAAGGTTTGCAGAGACGGCAACGGCATTCCCAGCCCAGGTCCACACGACCAGTTCACCTGTGACAGCACCGGTCCATTCGTAAGTCGATCGATCCAGATATACGCGGTTCCTTAGCTGACGACCATAAAGTACAGCGACAGCGACGTAGCAGGCGGTCAATCCGGCAGCGCCTTCTGGGATCCCAACTACAACGTCTGGGGTGCTCTCTCCCTTCGAATCTACGGCTACCCAAACAACGTCGAAGCAGCGGCCTGGGCGTCGGGCGATGCTCTGGTCAACACCGTCATCGGGACGAGGAATGATTTTGCATAGATCACATCAACCATTCTTCTCCATCCAATACCAATGCCTTGAACTGTTAAACCCTCCCATCCTCCAAAACCCCACACATCCCCCTAATCCCCACCTGCCTCCAAAGCAACCAACTCCCAAACCTCTTCCTCCACTTCCACACAATCACCGCGCCCCGTCGCGTATCCTTCGGCCGCCCACAGATCTCCACTAACATATACACACTCGCATGACCGCTCCGTTCATCCATATCGATCGAGGTATTTGCCACTCGGACATGATACTCCGGGTCGATGGCGGCGTGTTGCCGGTGCAGGGCCAGGAAGTCGCTGTAGGTGTTGCAGGAGGGGTGGCCGGAGTTTTCGGCGCTGAAGGTCGGGGAGATGTGTTGGGGTTCAGTGGTGGAGGTGTAGATGCGCCGGGTGTTTATGTCGTTGATGCTGAGGGTGGAGAGGTGCTTGAGTTCGCGGGCGAGGGGGGAATCTGTTGTGCTTGGGTTGGTGGGGTCTTTGGTTGTTGGTGGGTTGAGGATCTCTAGTGATGTTTGTGGATGGTGGGAGTCTTGTAGTATCGTCATTTTGTGACGCTCAGGTGTTTGAGTGAAGACGTCGGAGGTGAGGCTGAAGGAGATGATGTCGATGAAAGTCGATCCTTGACGGAATTCCTGCGGGAGGATTCAGGTGTGGGGTTGGTCAGCGGGTGAGTTGCGAGGGAAAGATGAGTGAGGCTCGACTGCCGGTGGTATGTTTGGCGTTCAGGTGTGAACTTGATGTTAACTCGAAGCAATCCCCAAGAAAATATCTGCGTCCAGGCCGTCGAATGGCCGATTGAGACCATTGAGATCGATTGGAGATCTGGGGATAGTGTCGAGGTGAGAAGGTCAATCTTAAGTATTCTGCGAGGTGAATGTGAGGAAGGCGAGGCGATGCTCGCCTAGCAGTGACCCGTTCTCGCTCTGAAACGTATAAGTCGTTTCGACCTTTTTCTAGGTGAAATAGTAGTGCAATCTCGTCCATTCGAAGCCATATAACTACACCTGTGACTGCCCCGTGGTGCCCTTCACCTCAAGATAGAAATACAAGTCATAAGTAGAATTACAATGCAATCCCTATCCCCGTTCCCCGCTCAATCCCCAACCCGCTAATGTACAGATCAATGGCATGATACCCTTGGGGATCGCTCGAGATAGCAACAAAAGAAAAGAAGGAAAATTCCTCACAACATAGCCAATACCCGGCGCACTGGCTTCACCAGCCGCTTCACTTTCTCCCGGCGAGTCTGCCCCACAAGCCCCTCTAGAATGAAGTCCCAATCAGTGCCCGTGGGTGAATGGTACTGTTTGAAGTACTCAAACAGTCTATCTCCCTCGACGCGTGGGGTCTTCTCCCGGGAGCGGATCTTGCTGGGTGAGAATCGCCTGTCGATGAGCAGATTGCCTGCATGGTCGTACCACTCCACGTGGAACTCGCCGGAGAAGGGGTTCAGGGCGATTCTGGTCTTTTTGGAGTCCAGCAGGCGGAGAGAACGTTTCTCGCAGTGATTTTTCATCAGGACGAAGTACTCTCCTCGGCGTGGCGTGTAATAGGTGATGAGAATTCCTTCCGAGAGACCGATATGGAACAGTTCGTAGACGTTTCGAATGCTCGATTGGGGCGTACCAGGCCGGGAATCGATCACTGACTCCACATGCCACCAGTAGAGGCGTTTTCGGATCTCCCTGGACTCGCTAGCAACGTAAAGCCAAGTCTTGGATACATGCATGGCGCAGAGAAGGCCCTCCAAGCTGAGATTGAGCAAGATCTGTATGCAACGTTAGCTATTGCATGTGATCATTGTAGCCTTGCTGGACACGTACCAATTCGAGGATTCTGGTTGGTCGGTTCAAGACTTTGAGCCATGGACGGCTCCGGCTTGCTCCGATATGAGTACGACGTGCCAATGAGGGTCGCTGAGGTGGTAGAGCAAGGCTGTGAGTGGTAGAGGTTGGGTATGCAGTGGTGGACGTAGTAGATCGTTCTGTAGCCATGATTGGTGGACCAGGCTGTGAAGATGTTGGCATGTCGGTTGAAGTCGCTTCTTGTCGGTTGATGAAGAGTAGAGGATGTTTTGAAGCCGTTGATATAGGCGCTGAGAAGGGCACCTGCCTCGTGTAACTGCAGTGTCGGAAAGGAGAGTATAGATCTGGCCAATAGAAGGCTGTATATCGAGCACTCGTTGATAGCGTTGAGATAAGCACGTGCGTCTTGGTTGTCAGTGAGTCGAGAGCGGTGTAGGTATTATATTCCTGCCATGTGAAAAGTTTGCTCGCGTGCTGGGCTCGTGTTTTCTATCGTGTGCTGGGCAATGCAGAATATCGAGAGTGCGAAAGAAGCTTCTTACGTTACGGCAGGCCATGTTCGATGGCCCAGTCTTTTCTACGTGTATTATTACCGTATTCACCAGCGGTGCGGTGAAAGAAAATTCTCGGACTTCGCGTTGCCAGATCTGGGCAGACCAAGCCAGAATCCATCACACTGCCGCAGCATGTCGCGAATGCGAACGGTGTGCTGGCCATCGTGATGTTTCTGAACGAGATTACGATGAATGATGAGTGAAAGAAGAAGAGAAGAACCAGAAAGGTGAGGTGTGGAGTTCGTTCAGGGATCATCACCGGTCTTGGCGTTCCGCCCCCAAGCCCTGAACTCGCGAGCGGCGGGAGTTGCCTTCCACCCTCCTTCACCATTTCACTTATCCTGGGTCAGACCAGGCCTCCCATCAGAGCGACAAACGAGTCCGAATGGAGGCAGCAATGCAGTGCCCTCAGCGAGGATCCGGATCCTTTATGCGCCATGCCACATCTCACCTCCCGCTTCGCACTTCAGCCGCGATGACGGTCATGGCGGATATAAGAGTCGATGCAGGTCCTTGAACACTTCGCAGGATCCCTTCAATACCTCCAGGAAGAGTTCAAAGTGGTCAAATGACAGCAGGCGTGCCTCCGAACCGCAAGCAGGTCGTCTTGTACGATCTCCCTTCCAAGGGCGAGCCGCATTGCTTCAGTCCCAACGTGTGGAAGAGTAAGCTACCGGTGCTCACCAGCTTTTGATCAAGCTGCTGATCGACTCCAGCCAGGTCTGCCCTCAACTACAAAGGTATCGAATACACCACAGAATGGACCGACTTCTCCGACCTCCACGAAAAGCTCATATCATTCGGACTGCCTCCCAACGATCCCGAAGCCTGCATATTCAGATACTCGAACCCGACTATCCGACTTCCTGATGGGTCGTACGTCATGGAGTCTCGCCGCATTGCTGACGCTTTGGAGAAGTTGCAACCAGAACCGTCTCTGTTCTTGGACTCTGGCTACCCCAAACGTGCCCAGGACATTGTTGACCAGATTCTACGCACTGTAGTGGTACCCTTTATGTGGCGTATTCCCGACTGGATCCTCAGACCTGAAGGTGCTAAGTGGTACCACGTAGAGCGACAGAAACTCTTCGGTGGTATGACTCTTTATGACTTCGCAAATCATCCAGAATTCTCTGGTGAGAGAGCGTGGGAGAAGGCAGAAGCACCGATGATCGCGCTCAGAGGCTTGCTGGCTGAGAAAGATGGACCGTTCGTTGTGGGAACCCAAGTCAGCTATGCGGACTTCATCATTGTGAGTTGCTTCAAGCTCTTGACCAAGCTTGATAAAGACGGTGATGCCTATGGGCGGATGATGAAATTCGATCCCAGTTTTGGCGATCTCGAGAAGGCGTGTGCGAAGTGGTTTGAGAGAGATGACCATTGATGGTGAGAGAGGTCTCGGTAAGCACGCCATGATGAACGAAGGAGCTCATCATACTGATAACGTGAACAGTGGAGTCAACTATACGCAAAGCCGTGAGGAGGCGTGATCCAATATCCACTGTATCTTGTACGAATCCCAGCGGCACAGCAATGCCGGATCATCACTTTCTAGTCTGCTTCGGGATGTTCTGCGTACCTTCCCTTTGCGTCGCAGTTCTTCAGCTACCCTAACGTTACATCCGCGTGCAGCTGGATCGCACTAAATCAGATAACGCCACTGCTGTCAAATCATGGTGCGAACTGTGCTGGCTAACTTCGACAGGGCGATACTTCCATACGAAGCTGATCGACACGCGCATATTTGAACGCCCGTGGCGCCTGACAAGCATTCGAACAAGCTTCTCAAGCCTCAATTCTACAGCATGGCGGACAAGGACTCGGTGCGGCTGCGTTCACGAGCACATCCGGCAAACGAGGACGAGAAGGGGGAATCGATATCTTCCGAAGTACACAGCACGGCAGTCGAAGTACACCCAGCAGAGACAAGCGATGTGCCAAAGGACAAACTTGTCAACGAGGAGATCGTGGAAACGGATGCCGACCTCGAAAGCCCAGAAGATCCCGAACTCAAAGATATCCCACCTCAGGTCTTGAGGGTGGTGAGCTTGCACGATGACCCCACCGAATTGTGCTTGACATTCCGGTACTGGATCCTGGCCACGATCTTCGTCGCACCAGGCGCTTTCCTGAGCCAGATGAACAGCTTCCGAACTACGTATGCGCCCTACTCGGTCTTCTTTGTACAGATCGCCAGCAATTACGTCGGCATTTGGCTAGCAAAAGTGCTGCCCAAGAAACAGATCAGCATACCTGGGACCAAGTGGAAGTTCAGTATGAATCCTGGCCCATGGACGACAAAGGAACATGTCCTCGTTACGATCACAGCCACTTCTGGGGCCATTGGCAACTTGGGAGTGGCACCGCTTGCGCTTGCAGAACTGTACTATGATCAGCGTGTCAATCCTGGAGCCGCGCTCTTCTTCATGCTGTCGATTGTTTGGACTGGGTACAGCTTCGCGGCGATTGCGAGGCAGATCTTGATGTACGATCCTGCTTATCCATGGTTTCAATCGTACGTATGCAAAAAGTCCTATTAACATTCCACCTTGCTAATCCTGCCAGCCTCTGCCAAAGTGCTCTCTTTGAGACACAGAAGAAGCAACGCGAAGCGCCCACGAAGACTGCTCGCAAGCAGATGTGGGTCTTCTGGGGCGTTCTGTTCGGAGTCACCTTTTGGCAGTTCTTGCCTGAATTCATCATGCCCTTCTTCGGATCTTTGGCCTTTCTCTGTTGGGTGGCGCCGCACAACAGCGTGGCCAACTTCATCGGATCTGGACTCGGAGGCATGGGCTTTCTGAATCTGACATTTGACTGGGCCAACATCTCAAATTACAATGCCGGCGTCAATCTCTTCCTCAGCCCTTGGTGGACGCAGGTCGTGCTCTTCATGTCCTATGTTTTATGCTGTTGGGTACTCATGCCTGCTGCGCAATACGGCAAACTTGGATCTTTTCACTATGGTCTGCAAACCAATCGACCACTGCGAGAGAATGGAACGCTGTATCCAGTTGCAGATCTGGTCACTCCCGACAACCAATTCAATCAAACGGCATACGACCTGAATGGCCCGATCTATCAAGGAACGCAACAACTCTGGTCAATGTTCTTCGACTACGCTTCATACACATCCGCATACGGTACGTAAACTTAAGGGCAGCCATCCTGCGACATGTCCGAGACATGTACTGACCTTCAACCCTTTACTTTTAGCATGGATCGCCTGCTTTGGCTACAAGCAGATCAGGACCGCCTTTTCCAAGTTCTGCGCACGACGAAACCATCCTGGAGAGGGTATCAACCACCAGTACAACGACCGCCTGAATGTCTTGATGCGAAGCTACAAAGAGGTCCCGCTGTGGTGGTACGCTGCACTGTTTCTCTGCTCATTCGTCTCGCTCATCACCATCTTGGCAACTGGCAACCTCTTCATTCCCGTCTGGACATATTTCATCGCTGTTGCCACCGGAGCACTTACCATCATCCCAATGGGCTGGCTCTTTGCAGTCTCGAACTTTCAACTGCCCATTGGGACATTCAACGAACTGCTCTACGGCACGATGCTTCAAGCAGTGAGCGGGAACCGCAATCCAGCTGGAGCCTCCGTTTACGGCTCCATCGCAGGAGACGCTTGGTATAGAGCTCAGTACATGATGCAGGACCAAAAGATCGGCCACTACATGCACATCCCACCTCGAGCAGTCTTCGTCAGTCAAATATTTGGCACCATCATCGGCGTTCCCATCAACTACGGCACAATGCGATGGATCTTGACCGCGAAAAGAGACTACCTGAACGGCACTCTCACCGATCCCGCCCACATCTGGACCGGCCAAACCATCGCCACCAGCCTGAGCACTGGAGTGCAATACGTACTCATTGGGCCCTCCCGCCTCTTCCAAGAAAAGATCTTCAAGCCTCTTCCCTACGCCTTTCTTGTCGGCGCCGCCGTCCCCATCATCCTCTACACCCTCCACCGCCTGTTTCCCCGGGCCAAATTCCACCTCTGGAACTCGACCATCTTCTTCTCCGGCGCCTCCATCTTCTACGGCAACATCTCCACAGGGTACTTTTCACGCTTCCTCGGCGGCTTTGTCGTCATGTTCTGGGCGTATCGGTATCGGTATGAGTTGTGGAGTCGGTACAATTATATCCTGGCTGCTGCTTTCGATGCTGGCTTCAATTTGAATATGTTGTTAATCTTCTTGTGTTTCGGGGCGGCGAAAGTCATTACCATGCCGAACTGGTGGGGAAACAATGCGGATAGTGTTGAGAGGTGTTTTGCGTTGCCGAATGGTGGGCCGGTTGAAAGTGGTGACAGTTGAAGGGTTATATCGACGAGTGCTACGACATCTTCGCAGGCGGCTTTCGGCACCCGAGCAGAATGGCGCGATGAATCAGAAGCACGTCGACTGCAGTCATCGCAGCACAACAGCAGCACGTTCACCTCGTGGAGCACGGCAGTCCCTTGACCGCCACGAGAGCTTTCAGCAGATGTCGACCATCACGGAGTTATACTCGGCATGATACCGTCGTGCCCTAACTCTTCATCCCGTCATTCAGGCAACTTTGGGATCGATGTCAAGATCGATGTGACATGGATGAGCTTCTGTGTCTTCGGGCGCGTGCGTTCCGGAAGCATTTCCTTGGACCATATACCCGGTGAGGAATGAACTCTTGAAGAGCCTGCACGCTTCCAAGCTCTTACCTCCGACGACAATCGGGCTCATTAATCTGCATGAACGTGCTTTCTCACGCATTGTCTTGCTGTGCTCAACAGGGATCTTTGAGCAGGCTGTGAGAGTCACTCGTAGCTCCATCTCGAAAGTCAATTGGGTTTAACATCGATCGATTGATGAACGTCCATTGACTTCAAAGATAAGAAGCAAAGTCATGTTTCAACCAACTAAATCCAGACACGACACATCGTCGCATACCAGACATGGTTAGATTGCCAATACCACAATGTTTCAAGTTCCACGCGCAGCGCATCCGCCGCATGCCGGAGAACGGGACGAAGCTCCCTCCGAAGCAACATCGTGGTTCGACTTGTGCATTCACCGCACTGCACAAAGCACCATACGAACGCGCGAAACAGGGAATGCGGTGGTACAGGTGTCACCCATCCACCCGCACGTGGTGTGCTATCGACCCGGAATCCTGAACCTCGCCAAGACCCAACCGTACCACCTCACCCATACCCCTCCCGACCGACCGTGAGAATGGAAGGTCGGCGCGTGTCTTTTGACCACCGCCTCCCGCCGCCACAGAATACAGGAAAGGCCATCCCGTCATGCGGCTCCTGAAAACGGGGCCTTTCGTCTCTGGACAAGTGTCGACCCTCGAGCTACACGAGTTTCGCGGACAGCAAGGACGATACGCCGTGTTGTCGCATACCTGGAGCAGCGCCACCCATGATGAGATCCTCTTCACGGACTTGGTGGCTCACTGTGATGAGAGTATCAGGAAGACCGAAGGGTACATCTCCGTGGATCTGAATTCTGAGCCATCGATTAGGGAGAAATCGGGATGGGCCAAACTGGCATTCGCTCTAGAGCAGGCCGATGAGGATGGGAAAGACTGGCTCTGGATCGATACCGCTTGTATTGACCGGAGCAGCAGCGCGGAACTTGGAGAGGCGATCAATTCGACGTATGAATGGTGTCAGGAATCAGCGATTTGTTATGCATTCCTCGCGGACGTTCCTCTTGAGGATTGGCATGGGATGAAGTATGGCAAAAGCAAGAAGTTGCGGAGTGTGTGGTTTACGAGGGGATGGACGCTTACGGAACTTATTGCGCCGGGGCATGTGGTGTTTTACTCGAAGGAGTGGATTCGACTTGGGGATAAGCATGAATTGTCGGGTTTGCTTTCTGGGGCTACGGGGATTGATGTGGCGATTCTGGAGGATAATAATTTGGTGGAAGCGCAGCCGATTGCGAAGCGAATGTCCTGGGCTGCGAGACGGGAGACGACTCTACCGGAAGACCGTGCGTATTCCTTGATGGGATTGATGGGGGTCAATATGCCGGTGCTTTATGGCGAAGGCGAGAAGAAGGCCTTCATCAGACTGCAGCAGGAAATCATCAAAGACAGCGACGATCCCTCGATTTTTGCCTGGAAAGATCCGGAAATGGGCAGCCAACCACATGGACTCCTGGCCGACAGTCCGAGGGTGTTTGCGTATTCTTCAAAATACCACAGAGACCCGTATGAGGAGCAGCAGCCTTTTGGAATGACCAATCGAGGACTTGGGATCTCGTTGTACTTGATGCCGGACTCTCAGAACGACATCTACGTTGCTGCTCTGCAATGTCCGGATCCGAACGACAGCAGGAGATTTCTGGCCTTGTACCTTCGCAAACTGCCGTCCGGAGATCGCCAATATGCCAGAGTCCGCTGTGATGAAATCGGTTCCGTCGAAATCAGAGGCAAGATCGAGCAGATCTTCATCCGACAATCCGTTCCACCTTTGGGACTCTACCCATCGACGCTTTCGTTGCATCAAAACGGCGCTCCAAATGGCGCTCCGAACGGTACTCAGAACGGCACCCTCCACCCACCAAAAGAACTAGAACCCCCCTACTCCATCCGCATCTTCCAAATCACCAAGTTCCGTGCCTGGGGCCCCCACGACGTCCTCGACATCCAATACCAGCCGCCCAAAGTCCTGAGCAAAGACGGCAAAGGCCTACTCAAAGACCTCCAACGCCCCAAGAACATCCCCGAACAACTCCCCGTAGCCTTCCACATAGCCAAAACAGGTCCGCACCTCTCGGCAGCAATCCTCGTCGGCACGGAAGACCCCCAAGCCCCCCGCGTGGCGATTCTGCTAGGTACTGGGAGTGATAAGGAGCCCGGTTTTGATATTGTGGAATGCCCCTCCCTCGAAGCCCTCAAGGACTGCAGCAAAGCCTTCGACCCAATCGATTTTGGGAGTATGGCGTTTGGGAAACATTTTCGGGTGATGGTCCGTGTAGAAACAATGGTGAAGGCGAACGTGAAGATTTTCTTGTTGGAGATCGGGGTTGGTGGGTTGGAGAAGGCGGTCAAGAGGGAGAGTTTGACGGGGAAGGGGGGTTTGCAGAGGATGGATAGTTCGCGGACGAATGGGAGTCGGGTTAGCTGGATTGTGCAGAAGGTTGTTAGGAGGCATAGTCGGGTGTCTTCGGTTGATATTGTTGGGGGTGTTGGTGTGGGTGGGGAGAGGGAGAGTACCAGCTCGAGGTCGGTTGATGGGGTTGTTTCGCGATGATGGGGTTTCTTGGTTCGGACTGTAATGATTAGATGGTAATGGTCGTACAAATGCTGGTTGGCATCTGAGCTTGTTGCGTTCCTCTCGAGCATTGCATGGATCGCTGTGGTGGTTCTACTCCTTTCTAGTTCTTACTGGAAACTCTTCGGTTGATCGAAAAGAATGTCCTGGGCACTTGGCTCATTAAGAACAGGATAGCCGTTCACGGGGCTGGTGGACTGGTCGCTCTCTAGGTCGAATATTTTCGTCGCTGTTCAGGGGAGATTTGGCACACTCACTCAGCCGTCGCCCCGATGATGAGGTGATGCCGAAAGGAGCCCAGATTCTCAAGTTCAAAGTCCATTGCCTTTCGCCGATGGAGACATCCACCGGCACGATGGAGATTAATCTCATGGAGATAACTCTAAGGCTCACAGAGATCATTCCCCCGTGCGAAGAGGCTGGTCGAAGTGATGGAAGTTAGCAGTCAATAGGAGACAACGCATCCCAGGAAGATAAGAATCTCGTGACGGCCTGTCCGATTGTTGCACAGAGTTCGGGAGCGCGCAGACTTGTTTGCGAGCATGGACGGGTACCGTCGCTTTCGAAACAGTTTCGACTCTCGATCTCGAGGGCGCGAAAGACGCAGATCGTTCGCTGAACCAAATTCTGCTTCCATGCCAGATGAGGTGAATATAGTGATGCCTGCAAGCCTGTGAGCATGAGAGGTGAAACGCCTGAATCAGTCAAGTCGACTCCCCAAGAGACGACGTGAAGATGTAAAACGCAGGCGAGATCGCGGAGATTGTCTTGCCTGACAAAGGAAACTCTGATTTCGGCTCTGCCTGCGCTATATGTACAAAGTACAGACCCTCTATTCGGGGCGGGGATCAGATCCCCATCTAAGCCTCGGAAGCGGCGGCACCAGTGATAATCTCGACAAGTTCGCCAGTAATGACGGCCTGTCGAGTTCGGTTGTAGAGAATCTGGAACTTGTCAATCATGTCGCCGGCGTTCTTCGAGGCGTTGTCCATGGCGTTGCGGCGGGCGGAGATTTCACAGGCGTGGCCTTCGGCGAGGGCCCAGTAGATGGAGTTGGCCAGGGCGAATTCGCGCATATTGGAGAGGACCTCGTCATCGATTTCGAAAGCAGAGAAGTTTGCTGGTAGAATATGTTAGTAAGGTTGTCCGGAATCACCTTGCTTGCTCCCACTCACGTGACTCCTTGATGGCCTCCTCGGAGAAAGCCTCAACAACGGTTGGCTCGTAACTCTGGGCGTTCAAGAACTTGTTGTACATGATCTTGATGCTGGAGTAGTCGCCGGGCAGAAGGGTGATCTGGTCGGCAATGGCCTGGGCATCGGCGAAAGTTGGGACGTCCTTGCCGACACCAGCAAAAGACAGAACCATATCCTTGGCGTTGCTCCTGCTCAATTGCGCCTTGCACTTCTCACCCAACACCACAAAGTCGTAGTCGGCGGGCTTCTCGGCGATCAGGCGACGCACAGCACGGGTCAGACCAGAGTGAATACCACCGCAAAGACCCTTATCCGAGCTGCACACGACCAGCAGCGTCTTCTTGCCCTCTCCTTCCAATGGCTTCGTCTCGGCCTCGTCGAAGACCTGGTTGTTGGCGGCACCGTAGGCGCGGGACTCCTCCATGGCGCGCTGGGCCTTGGTGAGCTTGGTGGAAGCGACGATTTTCATCGTCTTGGTGATCTTCTCGATGTTCTTGATGGACTTGAGACGACCCTCAATCTCACGGAGCGTGGCGAAGTTCGCATTTTGGAGGGCGGGAGCGGCGGCGGTGACGGGCCTGGGTGCGCAATGGCAGTGTTAGTGTAGGCATTGGGGGTGGTGCTTCTCCTGCGCGGAGCTGCGGAGGGCGGAGGATGGCGTGGGCGAGGTGCACGTACCGCAGGGACTGTTGGGCACCGGCCCTGAGGGCGGGACGAGCAGCTCTGGACAGCATCCTGCTCGATATGGGGTGGAGAGACGGGGTGGTGATGGGGGAGGGAGCGTCAACAGCGCCAGCCGAAGCTTTCGGAGGAGTGAGGTCAAAGCAGCAGCTTGGCCGGGAGGTGCCGCTTAATGTTTTGATTAGAATGGGCGGGAGTCTGCAGATGACCAGGGAGTCGCAGAAAATCTCTCGCTACAAATCTGATATGAAAACTTCTTCTTACTCCTCGAAATGTTCTTTTACCCACCGAACTGAAATCACTTGATTTATTTGATGTTTCTTCACGTGTAAGTGCTGGGAGTGACAGAATGTCGACCAACACCGTGCCATGACTTTCGTCAGCCGAGGCAGCTAAGTCACGTGCCGGACCTGTTCGATCAATAGGGATCGATTGCCATTGTTCTGCTCATTCTGATTCCTTTCACTACTCTTCCGTTCGCGCCAGCTGCTGATTGTCCACAACTCACTCCCCGTCGCCGACTGTCTCTACAGCCCGATCCACCATTCACGCCGCCGTCCGCCTCCGTCTCAGGCTTCCTCCGCTCATCAAGCAAGTGCAGGCCCGCTGCTCCATCTCCAGCACCTGGTCCAAGGCACGCGTCGAGTCTGCCAATCCAACCCACACGCGATCCCACCCCGACACTCCCTTCCCGCCGTTTCCACGCAAGCCGTGGCCGACCATCATCACCATGTCCGACTCTGAGGACGATAAACCGCTTGTGGGTACGTCTATCGTCATCGGCGCATCGCCATCTCCCTCCTTCGAGTCGCCGGATTTTGGCTAAGTCGCATCCCCGCCCGCGGCTGACTTGGTCAAAATTTGCGCCTCCTTGCCTCCTCTCACCTGATGCTCGCGCCTTCACTTCATTTCCCGCCCATGTGCCTCTTCACGTGCTTGTCTTTCAAGCACTTGAAGCCTGCTTTTATACTTCTCTCTTCGTCCATCAACTCTCAACCTCATCACAACCTCACGTGCTCTCAACACTAACACCCTCATCAGCAAAGTCAAAAGCCACCATCTCCAAATCCGAGGACAAAGCCATGGACAAGCAGAACGGCGTCACGAATGGCGACGTGATGCCCGGTATCAGTCTGGCGAACGGCCCGGTCGACGACAAGATGGACGTCGACAAGCCAACCACCAACGGCACCACCACGGGCAAGCGGAAAGCGTCCATGGCCAATGGAGCCAGCTACAAAGAGGAGAGCGAGTCAGATGAGGACGACAAGCCTCTGAAGAAGCGGAAGAAGAGCGCCGCCCCCGCCGAAGATTCCGACGACGAGCCACTTGTCAAGAAGCTCCCAAAGGCCTCGGCTGCACAGGTTGGCGAAGAGTCAGGCGACGAGCCCATTGCCAAGAAGCTTCAGAAGGAGAAAGCCATCATCGAGAAGCGTGCTGAGAAAGAGGCGAAGGAGATCCGGAAGGGTGAAGCTGCAGGTGCAAAGAAGAAGGCGAAGAAGGTTGAATCCGAGTCGGATGAAGATGACAAGCCCCTCGTAAAGAGAAAGGCACCTGCGAAGAAGCAGGCGAATGGTGTCAAAAAGGTCAAGAAAGAGGAGTCTGATTCAGAGGACAAGCCACTTGTGAAGAAGAAGGCTGCTGCAAAGAAGACTGCCGTCAAGAAAGAAGAGGCTACTCCAAAGAAGGGCAAATCGAAGGTCAAGGAAGAGTCGCCCGAGGAAGAGGGCGAGGAGGAAGAAGAGTGTAAGTGGATAAAAAGTGATGGTGTGGTGATGGAGATGCTGACAGAATTGCAGACCGATGGTGGGAAGACCCATCCAAGGGCGACGGCACCATCAAGTGGACGACTCTCGAGCATAACGGCGTGGTCTTTCCACCTGACTACGTGCCTCTCCCAAAGCATGTCAAGATGCTCTACGACGGAGTTCCGGTTTCGATGCACCCCGAAGCCGAGGAGATTGCCCACGGATTCGGCTCGATGCTCAATTCGGCACACAACGTGGAGAATCCAGTCTTCCAAAAGAACTTTTTCGCCGACTTCAAGGAGATGCTTGACAAGACTGGCCATGCTAAGGACAAGGACGGGAACCGCGTCAAGATCGCCAAGTTCGAGAAGTGCGACTTCAAGCCCATCTTCAACTACGTCGATGCCGAGCGTCAGGCGAAGAAGGCTCTCCCAGCTGCCGAGAAGAAGAAGCTCAAGGCCGAGAAAGACGAGAAGGAGGCCCCATACATGTATTGCATGTGGGACGGCCGCAAGCAGAAGGTTGGCAACTTCCGTGTCGAACCCCCAAGCCTGTTTCGCGGCCGCGGTGAGCACCCGAAGACTGGCAAGTGGAAGAAGAGAGTCATGCCGGAGCAGATCACCATCAACATCGGCAAAGAAGCCATGGTCCCAAAGCCTCCGGAAGGCCACAAGTGGAAGGAAGTCAAGCATGACCAAGAGGGAACCTGGCTAGCCATGTGGCAGGAGAACATCAACGGCGCCTACAAGTATGTCATGCTGGCTGCCAACTCCGACATCAAGGGTCAGAGCGACTACAAGAAATTCGAGAAGGCCCGCGAGCTGAAGAAGCACATCGACCGCATCCGAAAGGACTACGAGAAAGAGCTCAAGTCCGAAGTTATGGCCGAGCGTCAACGCGCAACGGCTGTGTACCTGATCGATCGCTTCGCCCTTCGTGCTGGCAATGAGAAAGGTGACGACGAGGCTGACACAGTCGGCTGCTGTTCTCTCAAGTTCGAGAACGTGACGCTCAGCCCTCCAAACAAGGTCCTCTTCGACTTTCTCGGAAAGGATTCCATCCGATTCTGCGATGAGGTGGAGGTCGACCCTCAAGTCTTCAAGAACCTCAAGATCTTCAAGAGATCGCCCAAGAAAGAGGGAGACGAGATCTTCGATCGTCTCACCACTTCGGGCCTCAACAAGCACTTGTCGAACTACATGCCGGGCCTGACTGCCAAGGTCTTCCGTACCTACAACGCCTCCTACACCATGTCGCAGCTCCTCAAAGGAATGGAAAACGACGGTTCACTCTCTATACCGGAGAAGGTGAAGGCATACAACGACGCCAACCGCAAAGTCGCCATCCTATGCAACCATAAAGTAAAGTGCAGTCCAATCCCCGTTACTTGAGACATCGACTGACCTTCTATTCTAGCGAACGGTGGCTGCGTCTCACGCGCAGACGATGGAGAAGATGGAAGACAAGATCAACGGGCTGCGTTACCAGCAGTATCGCGTGAAGCAAATGATGCTCGCGCTCGAGCCGAAGCTCAAGAAGAAGAAGCCAGAGGGCTACTTCGACCTGCCAGAAGGCCTGGACAAGGAGTGGCAGCAGAAGCACCACGAGGCACTCGTCGAGGAGCAGCGCACGAAGATCCAGAAGAAGTTCGACAAGGAGAACGAGAAGCTTGAGGCCGAGGGCGAGAAGCCGATGAAGGCCAAGGAGCTCGAGGAGCGGATGGAAGTCGTCAAGGAGCTCGAGAACAAGCTCAAGCAAGAGTTCAAGAGAGGCAAAGTCGAGCCAGAAGGCAAAGGCGCCTCCGTCGAGAAGTACGAAAAGGATCTTGACAAGCTGGACACCCGGATTGCCACGATGAACACGCAAGCCGAGGACCGCGAGAACAACAAGGAGGTCGCGCTCGGCACGTCCAAGATCAACTACATCGATCCACGCTTGACGGTCGTCTTCTCGAAGAAGTTCGATGTGCCGATTGAGCGTTTCTTCTCTAAGACTCTCCGGGAGAAGTTTGACTGGGCTATCAAGTCAGTCGACGAGGACTGGGAGTTTTAGAGGGGAAGATCTCGAGGATTTGACATCATTGCCGGCCACTGAACTTATCTTTAACCACACATACCGACGATTCGATGAGGGAGAGAGGGAGCGAGATGCTTGCTTGCTCAAAAGCGTGTTTGATTAGTTAGATACAAGAAACCCCCACCACCACATGTAGTCTGTCTGAATTACATTGATACAACTAGACTCCAGCCTCATCTTCTCTTTAAGTTGCCTCTCTCGAACCTTCGTGCAAGAATTTACTGTCTTGATCAGCCGTTTGATGCCTTTGAATGCGATGGTTCCTGTGAGAAAGGCAGCATTGAAGAGTTTGAGACCAATTGGCTAGATGTCTGACTGCTACGATGCGTGGAAAGCTCCACTGCTCGAACATCAATCTCTTCCACTCTCACCACTACAAAGGCTTTGAATATGGCTTCGATACCATTGAGACTGACAAGAGATGAGGAGATGGGTCATTCTCATCATCTTCTACAGGTCGACTTGATTGGGACTTGACTCTGAAATCTCTGCGTATGGGAGGGACGCCTCGCCGAGCTGTTCGTTGTCTTTGAGTGCCGTGCATCCTGTGGAAGAGCCAGACTTGAGACTTCATGACCAATTGACTCGACGCTCAAGGCTGTGGATCGATGGGCAGTTCTGCTGCTCGGGCAGGTATCTCCTCGACACTGGCACTTGCTTTGAAGTCTCCAGGACGGTGACGATGGGGTCGAGAGAAAGTATTGAGACAAGGGAGGACATGGACAGTCAACAGATCGAGATTCGTCTCCTTGTCAATTTCCGGCCCTTGACCGGACCGGGCTTGAAATGAAAGGGCCATCTCTCTCTCTCTCTTGCGCCGTTGAATGAGGGGCTTGATGAGTATCTTGAGATTTGAGGATGGGGTTGTGGTGGTGGGCTTGTTTGGTGGGAATTCTGGCTGGACGGGGCTGGGACATGGATGGCGAAGGGATCTGGACGATGGTATGGTCCAACGCTCTCGTGTGGCGGACTAGTGTTTGCAGTATCTCGAGGATTTGAGAGAGGGATGGATGGTCGAGATGGTCCTTGCTGGGAAAGAAAAGCCTTGACTGAGAGTCAGCCGGTCTGGGGCAACAATTGTACGCTTTTGTATGTCCCGAGTTGTATGGGTATCTCTGGCTCTCTTGGGGGAACACTTTCAAAAATTCGTGAATTATTAAATTTCATCACACTGCCTCGCCCTCCATCATCAATGTGCGGACCCTGCTATGGACATCCGTCCGGAACAGCCTGGATCGTCACCGCATCAGCCGTCTCCTCCGTCGACAGCGTAACAACCCCGTTCCCGCCTTCATAGAAATACAACCTTGCATCACCCGCCCCCGTCCCCTGGAGACATTGCAGTTCCAGCGTCGCCGTCAGACTACAGCGGAGAAGGTCTGCTGGATCGCCCCCTGTAACGAACAAGGCAGTATCGCCGCCTATTTGTTCTAGCGTGTCTCCTGAGTTGGCGAAGAGCGTCGTCGTGCGCAATTGGTAGAGCTGGAAACCTGAGGCTGGTTGGATGTAGCGCCAGACAATTTCTCCGCTGCGGAGGTAGAGGGTGTTGGAGGTGCTCGTCACGGCGCGGAAGTTGGTTGTGGAGGTTATGGTCGGTCCCACGGCAGTGACTGTTGTGGTTGTTGTGGTAGTGGATTGGATGGAGGTGGAGAAGGATGTCTGGGTGGAGGTGGTGGTTGTAGTTGATGTGCTTCCGCCGTAGTGCAGACAGGAGCATGCTTGGATCAGGGCGTTGGCGGCGAAGAGCTTCCAGACGGCTGGCCGCTTGTCACGACTTGTGCCTAGGATGTTGTAGTTGACGCTGGTTTTTTGGGTGCTGCGTGGTTCGAGGGCATCGTCGGATCCTTGGACCAGATTTCGCTCGTGAGGCTGCGGGATGTCTGTTTCCAGACTTCTCTTCTGCAATGCCGTTTCGCCGACGAGGGTTATAGTCACGGTTGGGATGCAGAGATTGCGCGTGAAGGTCGAAGCTTCTGCTGTCACAGTCGAGGTCTCGACGACTTCTGTTGTTGGCGTGGGATTGGGCACGATTGCCGTGGTCGTGGTGAGAGATGTTGTCGTCACAGTCGTGCCCGGGATGAAGGCCTCACAGAATGACTTGGCTTGCTGCTGGAGTTTGGCCACAGTGACAAGTTTGTTGAGCTGGTTGCATTGCCGTTGAGACGATGTTGCAGAGCACGTCGTGATGGAAACCGCCAGCAGAGAAACGAATGACCAGGTCTTCATTGTTGCGATGCCTGAGCCGGAGGCGTGTCAAGGAGTCGAGTGTCGAAGTTACTGCCATGTTTTAGTGCTTGCTGCTGCCAGTGTTATTGTATGTCACCAGCGGCTCATAGCCTGATGAGCTAGCATTTTTCGAGCATTCAGCTGGCGCCTGTCAAGCCATACGTACGCCACCCGGGATCCAGAGCTCATGGGCAGCGGAGTCAAGTGCGTTAGACACCGCATCGACAGCATCTGGGAAAGCTAACATCCCAACCCGGGCAAAAGTGTTGCTACGCTTCCTCCTTGGGCGGCTCAGCTTGGGTCTGGCAAGCCATATGCACGCCACCCGCAGCTCTGGCCTATCGTACAGCGGACTCGAGTGCGTTATGCTTCGCAGAGGCGGGTCTTCTAGAGATTGGCCATCTTGGCACTTGTCAAAGATTTGAAGCACTGATGCAGACGTTAGTGCAGCAGCTTGGTGGACGATGATGTTTGCTATGGAAGGTCGATGAAGTGAAGTCGAAGTTGGAGTCGAGGTCGGACCTTCCCAAATCCCGAGACATGCCCGTCGCTCCTCCAACCTCACCTCGTCATCAACAACCAACATCAATCAATACCTTCATCAAAGAACCGACCTCTCAACACAAGCAGCAACAATGCCATCCCCCTTCTGGATCGTCGGCTCCCTCCTCGGCGCCTCCTCCGTGGCCTTTGGAGCTTTCGGAGCGCATGGCTTGAAGAGCCGCGGTCTGGCACCGGAGAAGATTGCGAATTGGCAGACGGCGGCGCATTATCAGGTAGAAATACCACTTCATCCGTAATTGTTGTCACTGACGATATGTCCAGCTCATCCACTCCGTGACCCTCCTGGTAGCCGAACAAGCCGCGCCCAAGAACGTTTGGACCAAGAGCCTCTTCACGGCGGGTATCACCATGTTTTCGGGATCGATCTATCTTCTCGTACTTGATGGTCAGACTTTCAAGCCGCTGGGACCTGTCACGCCGATTGGAGGGATGTGTCTCATTGGAGGGTGGCTGGCACTTGCGTTTGCGAGTCGGGGACGGAGTGTGGCATTGTAGTCGAGGGGGTGAATGTACGATGTTGTGTTGTATGATTGACACTCAACTCTACATGACTTCTCCCTGAAGATTCTGTATTCAGGGGGGTTTCAATGACTCTCTCGCTCCCCGAGACATCACCTCCGTGCAACATCAGCCGACTCAATGGCCGATTGGACATCTCCAACCTCGAGATGGAGACGTCCACCGATGGCAGTGGGCGAAAGTTTTCGCCAGCCTGCTCCCGCGCACGCAGCTGCTCAACCTCAACCACATCGTTTAATACATCTCCCTCACCTGCGTATTCAACCAAACCTAAGAAAACAGATAAGCCACCGCCGCCTGCCACGCAAGAAGCCTCTCCTCCAGCACACGTACATTACCCATCGTCTCCTCGCCATCCACATCCTCCACACACCTCACAAAAACCTGCCTTTCCTTGTCCCATTTCATAAGCAAAGTCTTGGGGGCGTTGAAGGCCCAGGCCGTGCAGCCGATACCCACGCGGAAGATCAGGAGTTCCTACAACATATCAATTAGTAGGGCTGGTTTCAAGCCTTGGAGCGTGGACGTACTTCTAATTCCGGCATCTGGGAAGTCCAACACCCACTCCAACACAGCGCACTCTCATACTCCGCCGCGCGAATCCCACTCCCCATATGCAAACACACACTGACCCGTCCCCCGCCCCCATGGACCCTCATCTGGCCCAACAAGCCCCTAACCCAACCATCATGAAACTCGACCTCGCCCGCCGCGTCCCTGAACGCCGTGCACGCGACGTTGAGTTTCACTTTCTCGATGCCGCAGACCTCCTTCGGCAAAGTAGGTAATTGGTAGCCCGAGCCGCCGAGACAGTGGTCGTTGATCGTTAGGGTGGAGAGTTCGCGGGCGAGGGAGGTATATTCGTCCCTAAAATGACGGCAAAGCAGAAGCAGCGCAGGATTGGGTAGGTATTCAGCGTGGAGTTTGAACCCCGAGGGGAGGCTGTAGGTTGTGCTTGGGGTGAGGAGGTGGAGGTAGATTAGATCGCGGAGTTCGCGGGCGAGGTGGAAGATTGGGAAGATGGTGCGGTCTTGACTTTCGATCTCCATTGTTTCATGTAAGGCTGTGGGATGGATGGAGATTTGGGAGGTAGATGATGGAACCAGGTTGCTGGGAGAGCTGGGCTGTAGAGCTTGTAATAGAGAGCTCCGATAGCGGGGAGCCGTGGTAGCTTGATGGAGTGTGGTATGGCTGGTACTCGTCTTGAATGGTACCAAACCATTGCGAACCGAGTGAAGGTAGCAGTAATGAATGAAATGAAAACACTAGTAAGGGATGAAATGAAGACAGCAATTAGGAAGGAATGACAGAATAGTGACGGATCAAATGCAATTTCCCCCTTCATTGCTACCTTCATTTGACCACTCACTGCTGAGATCACATGCTGTGAGAAGCACCTCTTGAGGGCACTTCACTTAGACATCCTACAATCTTTCCTCAACCCCATTCAACACATCTACTCAACCCCCTCCAAAACAGCATCATCCATATTCCTCAACCACAACATAAACCACCTCACAACCTTAAAATGATTCGTCACACTAACCCTCTCATCAACCGTATGCACATTCCCCATCCCATACTCCTCCTCCTTAACATACCCGGCCCCAAACCGGAAAATATTCTTCGTCAAAGCCCAGTAATACCTCGTATCCGTGTTTCCGCTCATGAGAGCCGGGGCGACGATGGTGTCCTCGCCGTAGAGAGCGCGGATCGTGCCTGAGACGATGGAGAATGGGGAGACGATGTCGACGTTTGTGGGTGTTACGGGGGCGACGTCGAGAGTGTTCTTCTTGTGGGAGAGGGAGATGGCGCGGTAGGCTGCTGTTTCGCCGTCGAAGGCGTGGAGGGTGAGGTTGTATTTCTCTGCGATGGGCTTGGCGATTGCGGAGATGTGCTTTGCGACGACGTCTGGGTTGTCGCCGATGTTGATGCGGTGGTTTACGGTTGCTACGGCGCTTTCGGGGAGGGCGTTGACTTTTGTGCCACCGCCGACTGTGATACAACGTTAGCACGAGGCTGAGATATGGGGAATGGCTTCCTTACTGATATCCACTGCCTGCGACGTCTGCATGAGGTATTTGGCCTCTCTGCTCGTCTTCGCGGCCTCCTGCGCCAAATGGTCCGCATGCTTGCATCGCTTCTTGCTCGAATCGACACGCTGTCCCAGCAACTTCTTGAGCTTCTTGGGAAACTCAGGAGCATACTCAGCGCCACAGTGCAAAAACTCCAGATACGGATTCTCGTCCGCCAGGTACGTCGGGTACTGATTCGCCTCGATCGCCGTGATCAACTCGCTCAAAATGCCAATACTCGTATGATCCGGCGGCACAGAAGAATGACCACCAGGAGTCCTCACCAAAACAGAGATATCCGTGTATCCCTTCTCGCCCACACCAGGAACAGCATATCCCATGCCAAAAGCCTTGGTATACCCCATCCCCTCATCAATGATCGTAGCAACACCATTCTCGCCATACCTCTCCAGCAAAAACTTGGCCAAATGCCCAGCACCCTGAGCCCCCGAAGCCTCCTCATCAAAGCCAAAAGACAGCACAATTGTCCTCTTGGGCTCCCACTCAGCGTCCAGGAGATACTCCACAACCTCCATAAGCCCAATCAACGAATTCTTACAATCACTCGAGCCTCGTCCCCAGACACTCTCCCCATCGAAATGGCCACTGTACGGCGGGTAGGTCCACGAATCAACCGTATCAGGATCCACAGGCACGACATCCTGATGCGCCATCAACACGACGGGCTTCTTCTTCTCATCGCTGCCTTGCCAGGTATACACCAGACCATGCGTGTTCACCTTCTCGACCTTTAACTCTTTATGCATGCGAGGGAAAGTGTTCTCCAAGTACTCGTGAAAGCCATAGAAGGCATCCCAGCGAGGGTCTTTGCCCACATCTCCCAGGTCATCGTAGGACTCGGTGCGGATTTGCACGGCGCCGGAGAGGCGGGCGATGGAGGCGTTTTCGAAGGCGGGGGTGAAGAGGTAGTCGTAGGCTTGTTGCACGCGGTCGTTGTCGGTGGCGGGCCAGAGGGCGGCGACTTGTTGGCATTGCTTTGGAGACGAGCTTGGAGAGGAGACTAGATCGGCCAGGGGCTCGGATAGCCAGAAGAGAGCGGCAGCGGCGGAGAGGAGGGTGAACAGGATAGCTCGTCGAACTCCATGTTGTCGAGGAGCTGGTTGGGGAGCGTACTCCGCGGCGATGGGCAGTGACTTCTCCATGTTGGATGGTATGAAGAAAGGAGAGAGAAGAGAGAGAGAGAGTGTGTGTTCTACTTACAAATGCAAATGTCGGCCTGTGTGCATGCACTTCACCTGCCTATCGCATCAAGAGTCGATCATGGTTAGTTGCAAGTTGGCCGGCGGGGCGGGCAAGGAGGAAGGAGCTCGAATTGTTGCCCGTGGGGTCTCCGGCTCCGGCTCGTCGGCTTCGTTCAAATCTGGCATTGAAAGGTGAAGTGCCATTCGTCTTATTGATTCAAGTGAGAAACATAATCAATGCCATCTACTACGATACTGAGCAAGAGACAAAGCCAGAACTGATGTCAAGATCGACCCTCGAAGTGAGGATTCGGATAATGTGTCAAGGAGAATCGACAAATCGACGAATCGACCTAGTCACAACGCAAGTGAGGCAGCAAGTGAAGTAGCAAGTGAAGCAACAAGTGAAGCAGCAAGTGAAGCAACAAGTGAAGCAGCAAGTGAAGAGATGGGACAGCCTAGGTGAAGACACAAGTGAGGCAGTCAGTGAGAGAAGCGTCACCATTTTCAATGCCAATTCATTCATCACCAAAGCCAAGTCACTGCACAATCACCCAAACGCCGAACGCCAAGACACAAGAAGAAACACAAGAAACGTATCCACCCACCTAAAACGCCTAACCCAAATGCCTCTTTGGCCGCTCCATGTTGAATGTTCGATGCGGTCGTGCTCATGCTCTGTTCTGCTGCTGCTGCCGTCGCTGCCCTGTTGCGCAAAGAGGTGAAAGAAAAACAATATCAAGCGTGTTTACTTACCGGAGCCGCCCTTGCGGCTAGCCGCACCCTTGATCTTGAATTCGGGTTCTTCTTGAGACATTTTGTCGGATACTATACCCATCGCACTGTCTCTGCGCTGCTCGGCGTTGCGCTCGACTTGCTCGTACGCAGCTGCCAGTCTGGCTTGGAGGGCCTCGCGAGAGATTTGCAGTTGATACTTGACCGGGGGCTTGCGATTCATCTGTCCGTGTTAGTCAAGATGAATACAGAAAGGAAGAGGGTGTCATCTTAGATATGTCAATTATATCTCTACTGGTTCTGTCCAGGATCTTGGGGTCGCATTGGATTGTGCTGTTTTGGGGGGCATCAGTCATGAGTCGTTACCCACCTCGGTTTCACCTCTTGCTTCATCATTGGCGCCATCCATGGAGCCGCTGTAGCTGGATGCGCCTCGGCTAAGACGTCGATCATCTCGTGGGCGGTCAGTACGGGAAATCAAGTCGTCGGAATCGGGTCTACTTCTGCGCTTGGGTGGTGGGGAGCGTGAGCTGTCGTAGCGACGTCGGTGTGGAGAACGTGACCAAGATGGAGAGCGACGACGGCGTCTGGGCGGATTGCGGTCATCTGAAGAGGAGGGCGAACGGCGTCGCTTGGGTGATTTGGATCGAGACTTCTTCTGATCATCCTCGCTGTCGTTGCCCTTTCCACGACGAGGCGGTGATCGGGAGACAGATGAGTCATAGCGACGACGGCGGCGTGGTGGCGAGCGGGAGCGGGATGGTGATCGACTGTATGAACGTGAGCGACGACGGCGGCGAGGTGGGCTTCGTGGGCGGCCGTTTCCCCGGCCACGGCCTCCGGGCATGTAGCTGTCGATGTCTCCACGCGGGCCGTCTCCACGTCGACCATCTCGACGGCGTGGTGGTGAGCGGGAGTCGCGAGAAGAGGGGCGTCTGTCGAAGGAGCGGTCTCGATCACGGCCGCGGCCACCCCTGCCGCCTCTACCACGCTGGCCTCGCTCGCGGTCTCGAATGCGTGCCAGCTCTCGGTCGCGCTCACGCTCGTCGGCTTGACGCTTCATGGCCTCTTCACGTGCCTTGTCTTCAGCGATCTAAGCAACATGTCAGTGCCAATTCCCACCCCAAGTGAATTATTCCGACGCACCCTCTCTTGTATGAGCTCAAACTTCTTGGCTTCGAGCAGCTCTTTTGGAATGCCATTGGGGTCGTCTTGGGCGCTCAGGCACAGCTTCCAGAGCTCAAGGCAGAAAGAAGGGGCGTCTTTGTCAAGGAAGCCGGTGAGGTCGTTCTGGAGTTGTTTGATGTTGGGCTGGGTAGAGGTCAGCGGATGATCACACGACAGAATGTAAGATGTACTCACCGACTTGGACTGCAGGTAGGAGAAGATCATCTCGGTGACGACGTCGTCTTCGTTGTTGAGGATCCTCGCAATCTCGTTAGACACCCATTTCTGAATCACCGGCAAATTGATCTTGCTCATGTCGACTTTGCGTGCGTATTCTGGTGGGTATTTGGTCTTGCGCATAGCGCGCGCGTCCGCGTCCGTCATGAGGGCGGCGGACATGCTGGGCAGCGGTGAGGTTGGTGGAGGTGGAGGTGAGGGCGGAGTTGTTGCTGGCGACGGTGAGGTCGTCGCTGCTGCTCACTCCAAAAGCTGGAGCTCGCGTGCCGAAGTGAGGAAGGCGCGCTAGTGGGGCGGGGACACCCGAAACTCAATCTCGCCCCGCCGCCCCCTCCGATCTCTCCGCTGGGAGATGTTTCTCACCGAAACATCAAGAAACAGCAACGATATCACCACCATCCACCTACGATGAAGCTCGCCGAATTCCTATCCGATCTGACGTCTCTGCAAGTCTGCGTACGTACTAAAGACCTCCATCCATACCAGGAAACTGACCATCCTTACAGGATCCCAACGCAGCACTCGCCCTGGTATCTGCCCGGCCCGAGACTCCGGCCAAAGGGGACTCATTGAGACCATCGCCAAGCAAAGATGACGGTGATGTCGATTTGAAGCGGGCTAAGGATCTGCTGGACCTCCATGGAACTGTCAAGCTTGCCCATCAGGACGGGACTGACAAGGAACTCAACACGGCTCGCGATGCCGTAGCCAAAGTCCTCAATACCCTCTGATTTCCTAGGATTCCGACCGACTGGGAAATCACATGTGGTGATCGCATACCTATACGCGGTTTCGCTGGAGGATGAGTGCCACCTTCTGTCATCTCGGAGCGGGCACGGCAGAGCTGAAAGCACCGCTTCCCCTCAGATCGCAGCTGAACATCACCAAACCTCACCAACAACATAAAAGACGATTTCCCAAGATGCGAAGTCGATGCAAGCCAATCATTACAGTTTCACAAAGTCATGAAGGTCCTTCAACTTGGTGGGAACGGCAATCTTGGATCCAGAGTGATTCCAGCCTTGCTTGCTCACGGCCACACTGTCATCGCATACGTTCGTTCGCCGGCAAAGCTTCGAGCCGTACTCCCACCAGATATTACCAGCCGCGTCACAATTGTTGAAGGCGACGCTTTCGACACAGATGCCGTCGCCAACGCCTTGCGCCAATACACGTGTGACGCCCTGGTCAACACTGCTGGAACCCGACAACCCCTCGGACAAGAACAGAACCTTGGCAAACTGGTCGACTCCGTGACCAAGGCTTCCATCGTTGTCGGCAAGGGAAGAGGAAAGCCGATTCGGGCGTGGATCATCGGTGGCATGGGCTCGCTCAATTATCCGGGGACTGGATACAAGATCCAGGACTACATGCCCGGATTCTTAACCGACCATCACCGTGGAACTGAAGCGGTTATGAAGAAAATATCAACAGCAGACCTCGAATGGTCGTTGCTTTGCGTCGCCATGATGTCGCCAGAATTCGACGATGTCAAGGCATTGGCCGAGCCCGGAAAGCACAATCTGGTCGTTGAGTCTTGGACTCCTCCGAACTGGCAAGACCACTGGATCAGAAACATTCCATTGATTGGAGTGTATCTGAACCTCGTCCCAGCCATTCGCAGCTACACGACAAAGCTTGAAGATGTGGCGGATTTGATCGCAGAAGACCTGGGGAAGACGAGAACGGAGTACATTGGTGATTTCGTCGGTTTCAAAACCCCCAAAGACGTGAAGTCATCGTAGGCAAAGTAGCAGTAGCTCCAGGACGAACCGACAATCTTGCCGGCCCTTCTGCCTTTCCTCGCGAAGCAGCTTCTTCCCCGCATCTCGACGCACCGCTGGACGCCACTCCACGCCAACTCCGCATCTTCCCCAGACCGCATGTCATCCGAAGTGTTCTTCGACATCTGACTCGCCCAGGCCTTCACCCATCGGTTAAAATGCTTGAGCTCGCCAGGCACAGAAAGCCAATTCAGCCAACGACTTAGGGCTTCTCGCTCGCATCCGAGCAAAGACGGTTCGCAGGACATAAGAAGGTTTCGCCAATGATGTGTATGAGATCCTGCTGACGCTGAGAAGGTTGGAGGAAGCATTAATAAGTAGACCAATTACCCCAGTATCATCATTCCCTCACTTGATCTCATTCTCCAGTTCAGTCTTGAACATGCTTTCAATCAAAGCTTGCCTCATCGCAGGCCTGACCAGCCTTGCTTACGCTCAAACACCCAGCTACAGCCCATCTTCAGGCAAAGGCAGCCAAGTCACCTTCACAAACATCCGTCGTCTCCTATTCGACGTCGACGGCAACCAAATTGACGCCTACGGCAGCAAGATCAACTACTTCAATGGCTCGTACTACCTCTACGGCAACAGCTTCTCCACAACTGGCGTGGCTTTTGGTATCAAATCCTATTCATCAGTGGATCTGGAACACTGGCAGTATGAAGGCTTCCTCTTTGATCCCTTTTCTCCCAATCCGTGCGATGATTTAGGTGGCTGCGGCAGACCGCACATCGTCTATAATCCTCGCAGTGGGAAATACATCCTCTGGGCAAACGCCGGATCATCAGGCTACGTGATCGCCACATCCTCCTCGCCCTCCGGGCCCTTTACCTTCGTCTCCTCTCGAGCGGCGATTGATCCCCAATTCAACGGTCTCCAACCCGCAGACTTCACCGTCGAAACCTTCAACAACAACAAGAACGGCTACATCGTCTTCTCGGCCCTCAATTTCCGCGACCCGAGAGCAGGAAGTATCTGGCCGCCCATCTTTCAAACGCTGCATATTTCGCCTTTGACCAGCGATTTCATGAACACGACGCAGGTCAGCTATCCCGTTCGCTCGGCGGAGGATGATTTGATTGATCAGGAGGCTGAGTCTCCGGATCTTTTTGTTAGGAATGGGTGGTACTATGTTGTGGCAAGCAACACATGCGGTTACTGCAATGGCTCGATCGGTCTTGTCTATCGATCCCGCAGTATCAAAGGTCCCTGGACGAGACAGATCATCGCGGGGTATTCTTGTAATGGACAGGTTGAGGGCGTGTTGCCTTTGACGGATTCGAGGACGAGGGAGGTTACGTATGTGTGGCATTCGACGAGTGTGCCTGGGGGACCGAGGACGGGATTTGGAGGGCATATTTTTCAGCCGTTGAGGTTTAACGAGGATGGGAGTGTGCAGGATCTCGATTGCTCGGAGAATGCGCAGTTTCCGGTTACTTTTACGAGAGGGACGGGGACTGTTGCTTCCGGAGCGGCTACGAGGGCAGGAGATGGGTCGCCGACGGACGCTGCTGTAAGTCTCCTACCATCATTCCTTCACACGCCACCAAAATGCTTACGAAGATGTGTGTACAGTACATCCCCATCTGCGACTCCGACCAATTCGACCTTTTCCAAACCTTCCGCGCCTCCCGCTCCGGCACCCTCAAATCCCTCTCCATTAACATCGCCGGCGCCAAAGTCCAAACTGTTCCTCTGGCCCTCACAGTCTTCAAGTTCTCCTCGTACGCCGACCTAATCGCGCCAGAGTATAAGTGGACGGCACTCGGATCTGCATCCGTCAATGCCACGTATCTCAGCCATGTGTTTAATACGACGTCTGTTGCAGTTACGAATGGGACAGTGGCCAAGGGGGACTTGTTAGGTGTGGCGATTAGCGGGCAGGATTTCACGCCGTATTGTCACTTGGAGCATGATGTAGCGCCGGGGAGTGGGATGGTGTTGTATCAGAGGGGCGCCGGGCAGAATTCTTGGAGGGGGTTGAAGGGGAATACTAGTCCGGTTTATGAGAGGGTTGGGAAGGGGGTGAAGTTTTTTGTGGAGTATGCGTGAGGTGTTTGGACAGTCGTAGGCACAGAAAGATTGTATGCAGGCGCATTAAGTGTACTGCCGTCGTATCAAGATTTCAATGTCTCGAATCATGCGCCAACTCTGCTCGACGCTGGGTGAAGGTTGCTCGCCATGGACATGCAGCCAAGGCTCAAGCAGCTGCGTGAGGTGTGGGCCAGCTTGGAGGACTCTCGTCTCAAGGCGTTCTTTGAGTTCAGGTATGCGGCTGGCGGCAAGTAGCATGAGCATTGTGGTGGCCATCCTGTGACATGCGTTAGTGGAATTCTGCAGTAGTGTAATGATTGACCGACGAGAGTGAGCATATCCAGGTGTCAATCAGTACAGTCTGAGTAAATGCCCGAAGGTTGAGGATATGCAGAAGACACATGTTCAAACAGACCTGGCTCTTGTCCAGAACTGGTGCAGGAAGCTGCTCGCCAGCGGAGAATCTTGCGAGCACATGGTTCAGATAGGGCCGGTAAATGACAGCTCGGCAAGTCAGATACCGCTGTCGAAGGAAGCCCCCGTGCGATGAAACAGCCGGCTGCGTGTCCATCGTGAAACGAAAGGCAGCAGGAAGGCAATCTCGCCACTCTTCCAGCTGATGGTCCAGTTCAGTGACAATGTGCGGGAAGCGGGCATCGTCAAGGCCGACGCCGGTGTCCGGCGCGTAGAGAAGATCGTGAACTCTGTTGAGCAACCTTCGCATCGAAACACAAGCAAGAAAGTAGAGCGAGGAGTTCTCTCGGTCGACGTTGCTCAAAGCACTAGGGTAGTATCCAGGGAAGGGTATCAAGCTTTCGATCTCGGCAATCCCGGTCTGTGGTAAAGCTGAGAGCTCAGCGACGTAGTCACTGGTTGATGTGTCAGTCCCGTCGACGATTGAAATAGCGTTTCCTTACCTTTCGAGAATGTAGCAAGACCAGAAGATTCTTCGAAGGCATTCCGTGTCCGTACCTGAGTCAGCCGAAGCGTACGATAGCAGTAAGCGACATTTTGAAGCGGCTGTACTGATGTATGACCATGCTTGAAGTGGCCTCTGGAGGTAGGCAAAGAACAGCCTAGGTGCTTCCGTAAGCAATCGGAATCATGACGGACAGATCGCCTGACTTACGCCGTGAAAAACAAGCACTGAGTTGCTACCGTCGACACATGCAGCTGAATGAGATGCAAGCGCTTCAAGACTAGGCCAAAATAGACGAGTGCGAGATCTCTGCTTCTCTGTTGATGATGGTTTGCTGGGCCGTCAAGATCTCCGACCGCCAAGCTTGCACAACCAAGTGCCATGATGAGGAGGGTGCGGCACGATTCGGGACTGCCATCCAGCTTTGCTTCCAGTATTCGTCGTTCTGTGTCTTCGAGACTGTCTGCAGCCAGTGTTGGATACGCAAAGTTAACGACGCCTTGAAAAGCACCGATAATTTCCTTGACTTCCTGGGGAGTGGTGCTTGGCAGCTCAGTGATCTCGAAATCAGCAACGGTTGAGCGCTGTTGTTCAAGCGTAAAGATTGGCTGATATTCTTGACGCAGTCCTGGGAAGGAATCAAAATAACTCCAAGCCAGCACAGACTCCGTAGTCGATGTATGTTGTGCAGTCATTGCTGCATTTTCGAGCCGTCTCTCATCATTGCGTGGATCCTGAGCCAAAATCCGAGTATTCCTCACCAGCGAGGGCTCTGTTGATGTTGCCGTCTGTGGCGAGTACGCAGCAACAGCCCCATTGCCGAATGTTGCTGGGGAAGCATTCGAGGTCACGACTTCAGTAAGATGGCTCAAACGGTCATCAAGTCGCAGCAGACTCTCCAGTATGGCATCGCTCTTGTCGAGCAGCGTATCGCTCTTTCCTTTGGTCACCGGATCTGTGCCGTAGACGCATTCGGAATCCGCGGACGAGCAATTTGCACATGGATTGTTCCCGTCACAGCGGACTTTTCGCTGGCGGCACAGACTACACTGGAGTGTCTCAGTCAGATGGTTTGACTTCGGAGATTGGAATATGCTCACTGCGTAAGGACCTCGCCGTCGCTTCCGCATGGGGAGCTGCTCGGCATCTGCTACTTCTGCAGCCGACATATTGATGGTGGCACAATGTCATCATCGTGCTGTAGATGAAAGGCCAAGAGTCTTGTCGCGACAGATTGTATGCAGCTCTTGGAATTGGTAGAAAGAAGACCGCTGCATTAGGAGGAGGTGACGTTGGGGAAAGCGACGGCTAGAGCGGAACCGCTAGTCCCGTTTCGCTCATGATCCGCACTAGCCGTGATTCACCAACGTTCTCCCAGTCTCCTTTCCATCATTCTTTCAATATCTGCCTCATCGCCTCCACATCTTACGAGAATGTCCAAGATACACAAGCCATGCTTCATAGGCGGAGAATTCAATCCTCCGCGCATGCATGAGTTCCTGCAGAATAGATCGAACTTTAATGGATCTCCATGCGGGGGTGATGCTGATCTATACAGTCAACCAACTATGCCTGGCATTCCAAGTCGAGTGGGCCGAATCGCTCCGCGTGGCAATGTCTGGTCCTCCAATGTCCCGAATACGAGGTGATGACTACGGCCCACTCCTCCACCATCGACGAGCAGACGTGGAGGAGACGCCGAGGACGAGATCTTGGCCAACCTCACAATAAGAACGAGCTCGCAGAACTTGAGAACGAGCCTCAATCACTCTGGTCTCGGTATTGCCGAGTCATCATGCGGTCCGCTCTTTTCGCTGGATTGGCTTACTTAGCTTTCACCACGGCGCTGCCATCTCGACGGCAGGATGGCTGGCCGTATGCCCCATTTACTACCAAGGGCAGGGACATCGTTAACAGCCGAGGGGATGTCGTCACCTACGCTGGAGTGAACTGGTCAGGGCATGGAGAAACCATGCTGCCAGAAGGACTGCAATATCAGGTAAGCCAGAGTGCATCCCAGAACCAATATAGACTCACCTAACGCCTTTGTGCAGTCAATCGAGAGCATTGTCTCCAAAATCAAAAGTCTCGGCATGAACGTAATCCGCCTCACCTACGCCATCCAAATGATCGACGAAATTTACGACGAAAGCCCCAATCAGAGCCTGCAAGCCACTTTGACCAACGCTCTCGGCTCAGAGAATGGCTCGATAGTACTTCAGCAGATCTTGAACAACAACCCCCAATTCACGGCCGAGACGACCAGACTGGAAGCTTTCGATGCCGTCGCAGCGGAATGTGCCACTCAGCAAATCTACGTCCATCTCGACAACCATATGTCTCGAGCCGAATGGTGCTGCAGCGTTGGTGACGGTAATGCCTGGTTTGGTGACGCTGACTTCGACATCGAAAATTGGAAGCGTGGTCTAGCGTACATGGCTGAGCATGCCGCTCAATGGCCTGCCTTCGTCTCCACGGCTCTGAGAAACGAACTTCGCGATCCTGGGGAGGACTCTCCTGTACAGGCAAACTACGGCTGGGAGGACTGGTACCCGAACGTCGTCGCCGCTGCTGACGGGATCAATGCAGCCAACCCGAACCCCTTAATTTTCTTTTCCGGACTCAACTTCGACACCGATCTGCGTAATGTCACGAGAGGAATCGATCTTGGCGGCGGACAGGTCTTTGATCTTGATTCGTTTTCGTACTCCGATAAGATTGTGTTTGAGCTTCACAACTATAACAACGCCTACGAAGGCTCTTGCGAAGACTTCGGCTCGGGCTCGTATAATAATGGCTACGATGCCATGGACAACAGCTCGTCTACCACAGCAGTGAACATTGCCCCTGTCGTCATGACTGAGTTTGGCTTCCCGCAGGACGATACGACTTGGCGGAACCCTTATCCAAATTGTGTCAAGGAATATCTCACAAGCATTAAGGGAGGATGGATTCAATGGGTCATTTCTGGCAGCTACTACACGAGACAGGGGACACAGGACTTTGAGGAGACATGGGGTCTCTTTAATCATGACTGGTCGGACTGGAGATCGCAGGCTGCGATTGATGGCTTCACGAAGCCTTTTGTGGAGGCCGTCTTGAGCTGAGCGAAAGAATAAAGGCGAAGAATCAAGCGTTTCTGATAAGACCGCTCCTTTTCGGCTTCACAAGTTGGTATTCCAGCAACATCTGGAGACCAGCTCATCCGGCAGCGCGTGCCGCGCCATCAAACAGTGGATGCCAGAATGACTGACAACCTTAGATCTTTCCACTTATGATGCCGATGACATCCATCTTCAACTCTTGCCGGATTTTACCTCTTTTGGATAATGCAAAGGTGTACACGACAGGCGTCCCTGATCATTACTAACGAGACTTTCCGGGATCATACTTGGAAGCCACGTTCGATGATGCTGATGCGGTTGAGCCCTCACAGACTATTCTCAACTGCCATGTTCGTTTGCAAGGTCGGCCCCATGTCTACTAGCATCGCCAACAAGTTTGGACAATCTGTAGTTGCATGATTCTTCGAACACAGGTTTGGAGAGAGGCGCGATTGATATATCTACCTTCGTTTAATCTGCGGAATCACAAAGCCCTCTACTGTGCGGCCAAAAGATGCTTCTTCTCACACTCGTCATCAACGCCCTCTTGGCAGGCTCAGTACAATCGCAAGACTGCCTGACAGATCATGAAGCTCATGGCATCGCACAACGCTGGACACACTGGTATGCAGAATACCACGTTCTCCCAAGACTAAGGACACCCACTAACATACATCCCATCCACAGGCTAGAGGCCGACCACAAAGGCAAAGCCATCGGCAGCGGTGACGCCGTCCTCAAGCTCTTCTCCCACGACTTCGAATCCTGGAACGAAGGCAACTCCTGGGACAAATGGAACCTCGTCGATTGCTACATCCGAACTGGAAACCCCAGACATCGAAGCGACTACATTGAAGCGGCCACATCTTCGCAGCCGTGGGAAGGCCTCGCCACTGATGTGTCGCATGAGATGCTGTAGGTCGAGCATGATTCTTTGAATGGGGTACTGTTGACCGATGAGGATAGGTATATGTGGCACAACTGCGACAACATCTTCATCAGGTTTCAGAACTTCGGTAAAGCGGGCCCGAGTGACCATGTTAAGGTGCCAGTGGGTACACCGATATCGAATAAGGGGTCGTGAGTATATCTTGGCAAAAGCAGAATATTCGATATCTGACGAAGACGAATAGGGTTCATTTGGTTATCGATTTGGTCACTCGGAAGATCCGGAATGAGACCATGTCGACGGATTATGTTAACATTGTTTTGCAGTTGAGGATGTATGAGTGGTCTGAGGAGTGGGATGATGGAGAAGACGAGAAATGTGACGATACGAAGAGGTGACCATACGCTGGGTGGTTTTCACCGTGGGAGACTTGTTACAGCAATGACCGTAGTCTCGCGAGATCTTGATGATATCGTGATTACGAGACAGGGAACCTATACGTACGTATCAATGTTTAAGTCATCGCTGTTGATCACATGTCTTGCTTGCGACGGCAAGTTATGAAGTTATGCAAGAACTTCCCCAGGGATCAAGGCAGACTTTCCAGACAGACTTCATCAGGATGTTCGTATGTCCGCAGAATCGGAAACTCCACTCGAGCGATCAAATCTGTACTTAAACTGCTTGCAGGTCTTCAAAGCCTTCGTAATCGGACTCGCTCTCTCGGATCACATGTTACGATGCAATTTTCTATCGCAGCTTTAATCGCTCTGTGCTACGGCTTGGGTGCAGTCGAGGCCCACTGCCTTACAGATGAAGAAGTCGATCACTTCGCGAAGAATTACTCTCACGCTTTTGAGACTGATGAGGCTGGCAAAGCCACGGGCAAGGAGTACATCCTCAACACATTCTCCACCGACTTGGAATATTGGAACGAAGGCAACAGCTGGGCACCTTGGGACATTGTGAAGAAGTGCGCAATAGACACCCTGCCTGGAAGTAAGAGAGACTTTCTCCAAAGGAGTAAGAGCGATGGTGATCCATGGGACGGCATTCTGACTGATGCCAAATATCACATCTTGTGCGTGTTGGTTGATGAAGTGATACCGTTTAGACTAACCCGCTCCAAGGTATACTTTTCACGATTGCAACAACATCTTCCTCCGCTGGGAGGGCAAGTCGAAAGCTGGACCAGGGAAAGGAGTCCATGTCTCTGTTGGCACGCCGATTTCTTATAAAGGATTGTATGTTAGAGACCTAAGACAGAGACTGCAGACACTGACTAGGACAGGACGCACCTAGTGATTGATCTGGACACTAGGCTTGTGAAGAACATCACGACATCGTCTGACTTTGTCAATATCGTTCTCCAGACTCGACTGTACAAGAACACGGAGGACTGGGGTGGACCGTGGGATGGGAATTGTGAGCAGTGATGTCTGGATACCGTTACTAATAGTTCGGAGGATCGTGGTCTGGAGACTCAAACGGATAATGGTTCCTCAATCTCAGTATTTGTCTTACATCGGTGATGCTCCCGTCCTCTCAGAATAATGCTCGCTGGCGTGCTAGCGCGAGGCTGTGTTATGGCCTCAGGCATCAACGGGCTCTTAACTCCGAACGCCGATGCCAGCTTGCACCTCAACTCCTCCTTTCACATGCGCCTTGCTTGACCACGATCCCCAACATTTGGCGTACAGCCTTGCGCCGGCGACAATATGGCTGCTGTCAATGGATCTGTCGTCGCTACAGATGCGCTGGATGCCAGTAAGCTCCCATCAAAGTCCACCAATTCGATAGCTAACCCTGCCATCAAGTTGATTACGACCCGATCGACCACCTCAATGCGCTGTTCTCCCACCCTTCAGCACTTTCCGCAGCCCCTCAGATATCAACCTCACTCAAACAATACACCAATACCCTCGACACGGACATATCAACTCTCGTCACCGCGCAAACAACCTCCGACTCGGACTCAGTCCAGCGCATCCAAAATGCCAAAGCCGAACTCGCCGAGCTATTCGCCAAGATCGAAGGCGTGCGCGAACGGGCGCAAGAAACAGAGCGAACAATCACGGAGATGACGGCGGAGATCAAGAGACTGGACAGCACGAAGCGGAATCTCACGTTATCCATGACGGCGCTGAAGAGACTGCAGATGTTGACGACGGCATACGAGCAATTACGAGGGCTGAGTTCTACGAGACAATACAGAGAATGCGCGCACTTGTTACAGGCGGTGATCCAGCTTATGGCGCATTTCAAAAGCTACCGCAGTATCGATCAGATCGCGGCGTTGAGCAAGAATGTGGCCGATGTGCAAAGAGAATTGCTGGAGCAGGTCTGCGAGGACTTCGAGATCGCGTTTGCCAAGGGCGAGGTGCAGCAAAAGAGGGGCATGCTCAGTGAGGCGTGTCAGGTGATGGATGCACTGGGCGAGCATGCGAGAAGCAGGCTGATTACGTGGTACTGCAATACGCAGCTGCGTGAATATCGGCAGGTGTTCCGCGGGAATGATGAGGCGGGNGAAGTCTGGACAACATCTCGAGAAGATACTCGTGGTTCAATCGTATGCTCAAGACGTACGATGCTGAGCATGCCATGCTGTTCCCGCCGAGCTGGAAGGTGAACGAGATGCTGGCGAATGCCTTCTGTGAGAATACGAGGGATGACTACAAGGGCATTCTGCAGCGATCTATGCGGAGAGCGGATGGACAGCCACCGGATGTGAATTTGCTGCTGTCTTGTTTGCAGGAGACTTTGGATTTCGAGCACAGTCTGGAGCGGAAGTTCTCTTCTGGCGAGTCGAGATCATCGATGGATACTGTCACTTCGGGAGATGACAAGCGACATGGTTTCAGTCAGGCCATTTCGGAGGCTTTCGAGCCGTACCTGAGCATCTGGGTCGAATCGCAGGACAAGCAGCTGGCAACTCTCATCCCCAGGTATCGGCAACAACAGATTCGTAATCAGGAAGAGGAGTTCCATGCTCAGATGGTGACACCATCGTCTACTGAGCTCTTCCACAGCTATCGGGTCACACTGGCACAATGCGCCAAACTTTCGACTGGCACTCGATTACTGGAGCTGTCCAAGACGTTTGCGAAGTATCTAGATGCATACGCTCAGCAGGTCCTGTTCTACTTCTTATCTGAGAAGACGGGCGGTCCCAGTGTGGAAGATGCTGTGGTGATCTTGAATACCGCCGACTACTGCTATACCACAACGAATCAGTTGGAAGAGAAGATCAAGTCACGTATCGACGAAGAGCTTCGAGATCAGGTGGACCTCCAATCTCAAGCCGACACCTTCATGGGCGTAGCATCGGCTGCGATACGTGGGCTCGTACACAAGACCGAGGCGGATTGCGAGCCTGCGTGGCGAAGCATGCGATCTGTACCATGGAGCAAGATGGAGAGTGTGGGTGATCAAAGTGACTTTGTCTCAACACTCCTCATGCGGGTCAAAGAGCGGGCCAAGAAGATACTGCAGCACCTCTACAAACCGCAATATGCTCGAGCATATTGCGACAATTTGGTGGATGCACTGACGACATCATACATCACCAACATCGTTGCCTGTCGACCCGTTTCCGAGACTGGCGCCGAACAGATGCTTCTCGACTCATATGTCCTCAAGAAGGGTCTTTCTGAACTTGCCACGCTCAATGCCGAGACTGGTACGCCGGTCAACGCTGCTTTCGTCAAGCGTGTCAACCAAGCTATGGCAAAACTCGACCCGATCCTCAAGACTCTACAAGTCCGCGCCTCGCCTCCCGAGGGGCTGGTCCAGGCATATCTGATCCATATCCGCGATCGATCGGAGCCGAACTTCCGCAAAATGCTGGAATTGAAGGGCATTACAAGGAAGCAAGAACAGGCGCATCTGGTCGAGCTCTTCAACGCCCACAAATCCAGTCCCGCGAACGAGAACTTGCAAGTCTCGAATCCATTGATAGCGGGCCTGCAACTTACCAACCAGACTCCTGCGAATCCAAGCACTTCCGTCCCTGGACTTGGACTTGGAGCGTTGAAGGACAGTGCGGCGAGTCATTCAACGCCATCACTTGTTCCCGGACGATTCGATCTCTCGAGCACGAACTTTGGAACTGGATTGATGAATGCTGTTCGAGATGCTGGTGACCGATTCGCTTCGCCCGGGTTGGGAGTCTCTGGATCCATCACAACAAATGTCGCTAGTAGAGCGACATCACCACCTCCTGGGGCAGCCGGTGATAGTCCTGTTCAGCCGAGTCTGAATGAGAATCTGCGAAATCTGGGGCGGTTTTTCAAGCGATCTGAGGGCGGTGGCGGTGCGGCTGGATTCGGAGGATTCGGTGGCAGATGATGTCGCCAATCACAGCATGATGCTTGTCGTGACATTGAGAAGGCACCCAGTAACGCAATGCAAGCTCACGACATTTCTCGCACGATATGCTTTCAAGATCCAGGCTCTTCGCTTCTATCACTTCGTCGCTGCCTGACGATACCGCGCGTCCCACGTAGCTCTCGTTCGCTCGTACAGCATGTCGCGGTGGCGGTGCCCTCGCATTCGGTTCGTTTCCGGGAACTGCTGAGCTCAATCCCCTCCTATCTCTCCCTCGACAATCTCAGTTGAAAGACAAGAGAAAGGAATTCTGTTGCCAATGTATCAGCGGAAGAGAAGGACGGAAACTTATCTAATAGTTCGCATCCTTGTAAGCTAGCGATTTGATCGAACAACTAACCCTAAGTAGTACTAATTTTGCGCGTAATACGTATATCGCATCCTTCGTGTTAATCCCTACGGCCGTAGAGCTACAGAGCGGCAAGGTATACTTAGAAGTAGAAGGTTTTTAGCGTAACGTCCGCCCGAGGTAGTCCTTATAGTAGGTGTCTTATTTTACTAGCCGTTACCGTTGCAGCCGTTTTTTAGTAGTAGTTGTAACGGCTCGTATCTACTAAGGTGTTAATATAGGCAAAACGGTGCCGATCGTTATACCCCCTACTCTTAAAGAACCTTACTACCGCCCGCTCCACCCTCTTCCTTACTACTACCCCTTACTCTTACTCTTACTCTTGCTATTATAGCTTACCTTATTCCCTCTAATATCGTTCGGTACCGGCGGAAGCTCTTTAACCCTATACTACGGTTTATACTAACTGTAGCCGAGTTTAATTAATAATAGCTATAGGTATCGAATATGTAGCTCGAGAAGGCTTAGGATTAGACGAAGGATCGGTTATTATAGCGTGTAATTTGCTATTGTCGTTGCTCGATAGCTAAGCGCAAACGAGTACCGTCTAAGGGTATTAGGAAGTCGGAATATAGCGATATAAGGTGTATAGCGTCTATTACCTTACTAAAGAGGTTCCGGGCGAGTAAGGAGGTACTATATAAGGTGGAAGTAATTCTAGTAAAGGCGGACCCGCATAGGCCGAATCTATGCCTACATTCGTACTTAATCGACGATATAGTAAGTTCTCGGCCGCTATAAGGAGTTCTGTAGCTAATGTAAGTGTTAAAGGACGAGCGGCATACCTCGGACGCCCTAAAGGTAGTACTAGAGTAGTTACTAGCCGATAGAAGTAATTCTTCGATAGCGGTTGCTAATGTCGTTAATCTTGTTAAAGAAGGCCTAGATACGAGTCTATTAAAGACTGTCGGTAGCGCCTTTGTAACTCTAGGTGTCGTGAAGGGTTAGCGTAATCTAGAGACTACGAAGAAGGGTAAGAAGAAGGTTACCTTCGAAGAAAAGGGCAACCCTAAAGTATAGCTAAAGGATCTCGATGTAGCGATTCCGAAACTAACGGATCCGATTACTAGACAGACGGTCTAATATCGACGGCTCAAGGTGAAGGACAAGAAGGACAAGAAGTAGATAGAGGGCATTGTAGTATAAGTAGGCTAGTAAAGAGAGATATTGTAAAGCGGCGACGTAGGGAATGTAAGTTACCTAATTTCGTGTCTTAGCGCGAATAGATCGATTTCCTCGCAATCTAATTGGCTCGGAGCTGCTTCCGAGCTTTTTAGCGCGGATAGACGCGAACCTTACTTTCTAAGCATTTACTAACGATACTATGCAGTTATTACTCTTAGACGCTACACACTATACTATAGACCTGGATTGGAACCTATTTACGGTCCATATTCGAGATGGCTTTAGCAAATGGCTTCTAGTAGGTCATTTACTACTTGAAACCTAGCGAGTAGTCCTTATTAAAGCCGCCCTACGAGTTCTAAAGGAATAGAGCCCAAAATAGAGTCTAACGATTGCTCTTATTAACGACTCTGTAGTAGAACGCCGGGCACTCAACCTAGCCTTTAGATATAAGGTTCAGGTATTCCTCTACTAAAGACACGCTAAAGAGACCTTTCTGCGACATTTCCCTACTTCGAAGAATCCCTCGATCGTGCGGTCCTTCTACAACGCCCTCTACTACGCCCGTAGCAAGGACTAGTATACCTACTATATAGGGGTTATTAATAACGAGCTCAAGTTGCAAGGAAGAGAGAAGGATCGCGAGTACATTAAGAACAATTGGCATGTAGATTAGAGTTACTATTAGGCTACTTGGAAGCGTTTAGATAACCTATTGTTACTACAAATAAGGACAACTTTACCCCTCGAAGGATATTACGCTACTATTAAGTTTGATCGTAATAGACGAGACATAGCGGGTTAGTCCCTATTTACAATAGTGTACGAAGTGCTTCGAATCGACGCCCGTTAATATAGGCACGTAGAGAGCTAGAGGTATAGGCTAAAGAAGGGCACACAATACTAGAAGAGTAAGGATCTCGAGGGCATTAAGAAGGTTACCTTCTACGCCTAGGATTTAGTCTAGTAGTAGGTCGATATTGCTTACGATTAACACGAGAAAGGACGGCCTATATATATAGGCACACGGCGATATTATAATAGCGAGACACTACTATATTGCTCGTGTCTCTTCTAGTTTCAATATAGCCTGCCCTACTACTATATCCTTCGAGATTACCTCTTCGAGGGTATTACCTTAACCCTCTAGTAGTAGAGATTCTATATAGATTACTTTGCCGGCCTTAACTCGCAAGAGCGCTCTACCTACTAGCAAGCACGCAATAACAACCTCCTTCTTAATAAGGGATATTAAGACGACGAGATATTAGACCCTTAGGTACGAGATCTATATAGTTACTTTAAAGAAGCGGTAGATGAAGCTCGTTAGACCTACTATCGTATTAAGGACGACAAAACCATTATAGACGGCTTACTTAAGACGAAGTATCTGTCTTGCTTTGTAAGGAAGTTTAAAGATACGCTTAGAGCGCTCTTAACCTTCTTAATCGACGACTATATTACCGAAGGGTAGCCTACTATTACCTTTACGGACGAGCGACGGCAGTACTAGACGACTTAGCTTCCTTCTAAGCCGTCTATACTAACTCGAGTACCTTCAAGGGCACCTCCGCCCTTAGTTATCGATATTACGCCTTATACGCCCTTATAACGACTACCGCTACTCTAATAACCTTCTACGAGCTCTTAGCGACTGCCGCCGCTCTAACAACCTTAGTTTCTCGCTTTATTACCACCTTAACTGCCTCTACTGCCTCCTTAGACACCTCCGCCGCCTTACGTACGTTAACGACCTCCGCCGCCGCCTTATTAACTACCTTAGTCGTTATTACCGCTCTCGATACCTGCACCTTCGTCTATCTTATTACAATATCGCCGCGCTACGAATCTATAGACCTAGACCGCTACACTACTCGACTTTAATAATATTAATAAAGAGCGAGGGTAACTTAATAGGGTATAATAGGTAGATTCAATAGATATTAATACGGTATTTAATGCTAGATTTAATGAAGGAGCCTTCGACTTCCTTCTAGGTAACTATAAGATTCACAACGAGTAGTAGCACCTTCGCACGGCTATCGACGATAGGCTAAAGCTTAAGAGAAGGCGTTATAGTAATATTAGTAGCAATGGCGGTAATAAGAGCGGCGGCGGTAAGGTTACCTAATAAGGAAAGGCGGTGAGGATCCTTGTGTATACTAACGTCCCATAACGGCGGGAAGATGAGGGCAATTTCACCGCAAATTGAGCCCTAATCCTCCCACTGGAGTGGGTCGGCGCTAAAAACCTTCTACAAACAACGCAAACTAGAGCGGCATCCCGTTCAGAGCTCGCGGAACGCGCTGCATGGAGTGAGGGAGCTGCGGTTCGCTTGCTCGCCAACGACATGCGTCTTGGGTTCTTTTCAGCTCTTTTTCGCAAAACTCCCTCACTTTTGTATTCTCCTCAACAACGTCATCGTCATTGCGGCCGTTCAGATGGAGGATGAAGCCATTTGATCCTTGACACTCCCCCGCCTCAACGCTCGCCGACTTCACCTCCTCTTCCCACCACATTGGAAGCGATGGAAAAGAAAGAAGTCGTGGTGCAAGAGACCGCCACGCCAGCGCCATCTCTCCCATCACGCATCCCAACTCGCCTCATCCTCTGCGTCGACGGCGCCCGCTACGACCCCTCCAACCCCAGCGAAACCCCCACGACAATCCACAGAATCTACTCATCGCTCAAATCCGGCAAATGTCCCTCCACCTCATCACCCGGCCAGACATTCAAGCAGCTCCCGCGATATTTTCCGGCCATCTCTTCCTCTGACGAGGTCTTCTCCACGCAAAAATTGCAAGCGAGTCTTCCGGGCCATGGCTATCATCAGCAGATCCAGGATGTGTACGAAGCGTGCTGTCAGTTGAGGGGCGAGGAGGATGAGGTTGTGTTTTTCGGGTTTGCGAGGGGCGCGTATGTTGTGAGGGCGGTGGCGGGCTTGTTGCATCATTTTGGGGCTTTGAGGTGTGCCGGGACGGTGGAGTTTGCGAGGGGGTATAAGAAGGTGTTGAAGGAGGCGGAGAAGGTGACTGGGAGGCCGAATTTGATGTTGTCTAAGGTAAGTATGCCTTTGCGAGTGGTTGAAGGTTTGGAGGCTGATGAGATTGGGTGCAGTCAAACTCGATATCTTCTGTTTCGACGGCTTCGAGTTCTGACTTTAGGACGGCACCTACCATTCGGTTTCTGGGTGCTTTTGATACGATCAAGGCTGTCAGTGAGGACAGTGCGTTTGACATCTCTTTCAACTCTTCGATACAGCATCTGCGACATGCAATTGCGCTGCACGAGGACCGCAAAGCACTTACCCTGGAGCCCATCTATCCCGAAGAGTTCTACGGCACTGAGCTTCGAACACAAGGTCGCAGCGAAGTCCAAGCCTGGTTCATTGGAAGTCATGGCGACATGGGAGGCTCTTCGCCGAAGCACGGCCTCGCTCTCTACCCTGCGTACGTATATCCAAGGGCAAAAGCCACCCTGCAACATGTCTGAGACATCTACTGATCTTTTGTCCTTTGCCTTTAGTCAGTGGATGATCTTCGAAGCGAACACATGCGGCGTGCAATTCGACTTTGACGAAAAATCGGTGACTGTCGTCTTTCCCAAAGACGACAAAGGCAAGGCGCCGAATACTTCGTCTTTTCAAGCAGCTAATGGCGTGGTCTCCACAATGCACGATCTCCAAAAAGTACACGACTCACAGCAGAAGCTGGCAAAGTACACCATTAAGTTGAACAGTCGACAAGGTGGCTTGGGAACTGTGCGCCAGAAGAAGTCACGAACGCCATTTGATGGCAACGGATATCTCGAAGGGTACTGTGACCACGCTCCTCAAGGTACGATCATTCATCCGTCTGTGTATCTGCTGCTGGACGAACACATCAATGTTGCACTCGATACGAAGGAGGCCAAGCTCCAGCGCCACCTTGAGGAGTGGCGAGAGAAGATGTTGGGCAGCCAAAATGGCGTTGTCAACTTCGGCTTTTGGGGTGATGATGAAGACAAAGCTGGTGCCCTTGATGGTGGCGCCATCAGAGTGCTGGTATGCGGCAACACTGGCGTGGGAAAGTCCACGTTGATCAACAAGACGTTTGGCGTGGATGTCACCCAGAGCAGTGATCGATCAAGAGGCATCCACGATGTACGGGAAGAGATCACGTTTGAAGGACGACCTGATTTGGTGGTACACGATAGTGGAGGTTTCGAAGCTGGTGCAGATGCAGAATACCTGGCTATTGAGGAGTTTCTCAAGGACAGGAGTACCGCAACTGACATCCAGAGTCGCGTACATATAATTTGGTCAGGACCAATCTCAGCACGAACGCAAGAACAGTGCTGATGATTGTACAGGTTCTGCATCGAGATCAATTCGGCGAGGACAAGTGAGTCTTGATGGCGAATGCCAAGACCATATGCTGACAGGACGCAGTGCAAACCGCCACCGAGAAGCTGTTCCAGACAGTATCGAAATACGCAGCAGAAGTACCCATCGTGATTGTAGCGACCAAGAAAGACGACCTTCTCGATATCGAGTTCTCAAAACGCAGGAAAGAGCTCAAGCGCCTAAAGGAGCCATTCGATGAGGAAGATTGTGAGAATTACGCCGAAGAGAAACTTGCTGCACGATTAGAGCAAATAAGACAAGAAATGACGTCGATTGATGGAGGGAGACTAGATGCCCTGGTCGCTGTCAGTCAAGGTTAGCCACCCCTTTGCTCTCAAAAAGTCCACATCGCTGATGTAGATCCATTTCTAGACGACGAAGAGTCCATCTCTCAACTCAGCAAAACGACCTCTCACTGCTTCGACGTTGACAGGGTCCGTACGCTCTTCATTGCTGCACAGGTCAGCCGCATCGATCTGAAAATTGACTTGGCGTTAAACGAAGTAATGCGTCGGTATCGAGCACTCATTCGCACCGCCACAGCTACCACATTTTTCGCTGGAGCTGGCTCAATCCATCGACGAACGGCGTCTGCTAAAGTCTGCCATGCCATTGTGGGCTGCTTTGGATTACCATCTGTTTCGTCGGATAAGGCGCTGGAGGCTATGAAGAAGAATGTATAGTGAATGGAAGCGATATCAGACATGCCCAGGGCTGACGACCAATAGGTCTGGGACAAACTCGGGTTTGATGCGAACATGGCATTGGGAGAGTTCATCAATGTGAGTCTCACATTCTTACACGTGGGGAAAGGATGCTGACCTAGGACATGTAGGTAATTGGCGCTGTAGGCTCAGGTAGGCATGCACTCACCACGTTGGTCTGGTTCTGGTACTGACTTGCTGCTAGGCTTCGCAGGAGGAATCCCCTCCTGGCTCGTGACTGGATCTATGGCAATGCCCCTAATCGTACCAGCTACAAGTCGTCTGTTCCTAACAATGGCCTGCGACCTCATGCTGGTCCTCATCCGATCCTTCCGAGAAGTCGCCTTCCGCAACAGCGAAGGCCAGCCTACGGAGCGAGACGTCAGCGCTGCAGCCCGCGTCTACCGCATCAAAGGCTTCTCGCAACATGTTCATTCAGACATCAAGAAACTGTGTCCGAAAAAGAATCTCGCAGCGAGCTACAAGTATGAGAAAGTCCAGCGGACGGTCGAGGATATGATTGAAACATACAAGGAGAAACTCATGAGTGATGAGAGCATGCCCCAACAAGCACCCAAATCGAAGATTAAGAAACTGTCACTGTCTCTCCGAGGCGGGAACAGAGATAGTGAGGACGCCCGGAGCATCACGTCGAGCGTGCCAGATATCACATCGCCCATTGAGGACTCCGACGATGATGACGATACGGAAAGCAGCGAGAAGGACTTTTACGCGCAACTCAGAGAAGCTCATCAAAAGGCTGTGGAGCTCGAGGCTCAAGGTCCGATGGCTGAGCTGCCGCCTACAAAGGATCCAGTTGAGATGGAGAGTCTGAATGTCATGAGGGCTGAGTTGCCCGATACCCAGAAGCCAAGAGTGGAACTGGAAGGGACGAACAAAGTTGCTGAGTTGGAGGCTGCCGGTAGTACGCCGCGGGTTCATGAGCTGCAGGGGTGAGAGATCAGCAGAAGCAGTGAATGACTATGCCTGTTGAAGAGCCCGCATGGGATGGCTTTGAGGAGCAAAGGCTGAAGGGTGGCGCTCAATGGTAAGAAGCCGTGCTTGGAAATCCACGACGACGGGTGAGAATGTCGTACAGTGCACAGTACTCACCCGGGACTGCCTCCAACAATTGGAAGTCGCGAGCAACTTACGATTACGTTGACTCCTGCAGGTTAACATTGTTCTGGACTCTGCAGGATACCTCACCACGGCAAAACAGTGTATCTGTCTTGCATGCCAACGATTGCCGGCCTCAAGGACTTGGACGTTGGAACAAAACGCTTTCGACGGAGCATGTGCTCGCCTCCCAAGTGGACAACATCTATACCATGCTATATTGGCAATCTCTCTTGACAAGTAGATCGGAGCTAGCAAGGACAATGTCGCCAAGTCGCTACTTGAGATCACACTTCGCTTCCGCCTTATCTTTCTGATCCCAGTCCTCAGTGTCGTCATACAGCCTGAGCTTCAAAACGACATTGACGAAATCGCTCGAAGTCGTCACATTATAGATCAAGCGGGTATCGCGATCTATCACCAAATGCGTCCTGTTACGGCCCTTTAGTCCAAGTAATCAGGCTGGTGTCCGGTCACGACTCACGATCCTTTGGCAGTCACGGGCATTCCAACGGGGCTTGTATCTTGGACAGCACCTGCCATAGCATCAAGTTGGTGTCGAAGGAAGATGTTCTCGCAGTTGTGCCAAGCATACCTACGCTCGATTTCAGCCCACGCCTTCCCAAGCACCGTCGTTATCCTCAAACGTACAGCACTGTATACTTCACATCGCCGAGTAGACGGGGCCGGCTTGCGATATCATCAATGGCCTTCAAGTATGTGTCACGGCGGAGCGGAAGCCTCTCGTTATAGCACTTCACGATGTGCCATGGTGCCCAGCTTTGGCCCTGCGAAAGCTTAGCCACTGGAAGAGGCTTCAGGATATTTTTGCTGGGCCTGCACCGGTGGCTTACCTCGTTCCAGGTCGTCAAGCTGGCATCAAATAAGTTGTATATGTACTCATGGTCAACCCTTGGTCCATGTCCATTTCCAGCTTGCGCTTCTAGGAAGTGGCAGTATCGATTTGCTATGTCTAAGGCTTCGTCGTCCGTCAAACACCGTTCGGCGCTTGTCAGAGCTGAGAGGAGAAGTACGACAAGATTAATGATGGAGTGCATCGTCGACAACATAGTTGAACAATCGGTAGGGTGTTCTGAAGGTCAGAGTGTCCTCTTATATCTGGGAGAGTATAGATCTGTGAGACAGAGCTCATCAATGTCTTCGCGTTCGTTACGAAGATCGAATGCGAGGGTGGACCGAACACATATCTTGATCTATATCTATCAATTATTAACTTGTGTCCTTCCAATCCGCACGTCGAGTCAGTCTGGAGTTTCCCCAGGGCGGAAGGTCTAGCCAAGACGAAAGGACATCACAGGGGTATGAAGGCGAAGACCGAGTGGTTTGAAAGTCTTTCAAAAACCGAAAACCCGTCAGTGACGTTACGAGCGACGTTTGCACCGAATGGAGGCAGGCGCAGCCGTGCCCAAGGCCGTGACTGCCATCTCTACCAGGATACAAGCTGTGGATGCGTGATGTTTTATTTGAAGGTCTATCGACTGAACCTTCTTTTGCGTATCTACGTACCGACACTGGTACCGGCGTATCTTATGTCCTTTGAAGCAGATGTTGCCTATCCGTATTCGCGACCACCGTGGGCCTCTTTAGCAACACGAACGCGTTGCTTTGAAGACATACCTAGGTCGACTCGTTGAGACTCTGACCGCAAGACATATATCATTCTTGCTGTGAAAAGATCCTGCGAGTCAATTTCGCATCGTTCGAGCCAGAAAGATAGAAAGTAAACTTTTCATCAGTGGCCTGGTAAGGAGTGATAAACGGCCTGTTATTTGATGAAGGCCAACGTCTTCAAACAGCCCTGCTGCCTAGACGTCCTGGAGGGCTGTACATTAATCGGTGATGAGAATCGCCAATCAGACGAGCTCTCAATCCGAAGGTTGCAGCGGGTCCGAGTGAGATGTTCGATGTATAATCAAGCCCAAATCTTAGCCTCCGCTACAATACAGCAAGATTTCTCTTTCCCCCCTTCGACCACTGCAGTAACTAGAACAAAGGAAAGTCAATCTGGTTGTTGAAATCCACATTCTCGTACCCAGACTCAATCCTCTTCCCACAAGTTCCAAAGATCCGATCCCAGACTATAAAAGAGAAAGTTAGCAAGTGTCAAAGACACAGTAGCATAGCTCTTGTCCTTCATTTCTTACCTCTTGTCTGCTTGCCATAGTTCATGCTCTTTCTCCAGCCCTGGCGATGGTGCAGATCGTGGTCCTCGACGACCAATTCGCAGTTGAAGTACTTGAGGATCGGGGCGGCGATGGTGGTTGTGGTGGCATAGACACGGAGGCCGCTGTGCCCGAAAGCTTCGGTGAAGATGAGGTATTCGTGGCAGACCCACCAGTCGTGGAAACCCTGAGAACACATATTAGGGCGGTGATGGAGTGAATGATGGGGCATGGCTTACCATTGGAAGCTGGAAGACGAATTTGAGGGTTGCCCAGGTCAGGAAGGGGATCAAGGCGATCTCCAGAAATTCCTGTTCTTCGTCTGCATACGAAGAGAGGAGGGCGTTGGGGTGCTTGGTAAGGTGGTGACGTTTTGGAAGTTAGCTTTGCCTCGGGCGTTGATGGAAGAGTTGTGCTTACGTCCTGTGGTACTTCCACAAAGCATCTTGCTCGTGGCAACTTCTGTGGTAGAGATAGAAGAACCCATCAAGTACCACGCAGTAAAGGGCGAGCTCGACGGGTAGCCACCAGCTCAGCGAGAAGGGTTGCTTCGAGCGATAGGCGCAGAACATGGTGAGTAGAGGTCGGATCGTGGTGGTCATCTGGAGGGAGTAGAAGACTTTGCCGACCTAAAAATGTTCAGTGGCTTTACCCAAGGAATCGACGGTATTCGTGACTTACGCCAACGTCTGGAACCTCATCTCTTAGCTTCTCCCCATCAAGCCAGCCAACCTTCTGCGCGAGTCTCCGGATGCACTTCACCTCCCGGATCGAGTTGAGTTGCATGGCGGCTGTGTAGAGAAGGAACATGCCGACAGGGTGCATTCGCCATCCAATGACGTTCGTGAGCAGGTATTGGACGGCAATGGGCCAGAAGGCTCGTAGGAGGATGTATCGATGGCATGACCTGGTTTCGTAGAGTCAGTCAAGCATCGTCTATGGCATTCTGGTCGAACACATACCATTCTGTGAGGTATGGGATCTTGTCCGTCTTCGCGAATTTCGGCACCTCTTGGTAAGGCTCGTAGTTGTGAAATGCATCAAGGATGATGAAGAAGCGGTGGTAGAATCCCCTGTTGACATCGTTAGCGAGGAGTCCGAGGACTGAGCATCGATCACACCCACCACTGGCTCTTATCTTTCCGCCAGGTCGACCTCATAGAGTCACCGGCCCGTCGGCCTTCGACGAAGTTTGAGGATGGCATCTCTGCTTGCCAAATCTGAGATTCTGGTTCAAAAGGTGTAAGGTACTTCGTGACTATTGACCAGGCTGACCTCAATATATCTCTCTCGGCCTGCGCCGACAATTCTGTTGCCTCCGGCGTCTTCGAAATGACATGTGATGATGTGAAGGCCGTTGCCCAGAGGCGATGTGGGCGTCGTTCTCGCATTTGCGCCATTTGGGACTGCCGAAGACGAATGCGAGTCGATCAAAACTCAAAATGGCTTCTTGGGCAAACCACTTCAGGATGCCACACTTACGATCGAACGAGCAAGCCAATAAATAAGCGATGCCGTCACCTCTCGTATGTAGAACATAGCTTTTGCAACTCTGATATATTGCTTCCGAGTCGTTCGCGTTTACGTGCCAAGGCAAATGTGTTCACGTCTTGTCGTTGCTATGATGACGGTCCGGATCTGTGGGGTCTCGTTTTCGGCTGTCGTTTAAGACACTACTACGCCCCCGCTGGACCGAACTGTATCGTTAGCTCCTTCGCCATCGTTGCGATCCTGAGCGCTTGGAGCCGGCTCCATCTACCGTTCAAATTCTAGACATCCTCCTCTTCTCCGGCAACTCGTTGGAATCGCGCTTCTCGTGCGGCCTTTTTACCCTTCAACAGCTCGCCACACATACTGCCCAGGTATTCGAAGTGCAGTAGATGGTTTCTCCGACGTCGAACGAAGACTGCTTGCAGCAGACATGCAGTGGTGACAGCAACCGTGCTGATCAGTGTTGGCCACTTGAACTGTGCGGGGTCCGAGAAGATGATGGTCGATGTGAAGGACAATAATTCGAAGAGGTTCTGAAATGATGCCTCAGTCGCAGAAAACGCTCCACGGCGGTCAGCTTCCACATCCTCTTGTACGATGACTTGCGCACAGAGGTCGAAACCAAACAGGCCCACTCTGCTCAGGATCGTACCGACTACCAGGCCGCTGGCTGAGACGACCGGATTGGAGAAGAAGGACCAGAAGACGACAAGACCGGCGATCAGTGTTGTGAGTTGCCAGCTGCTCATCCACAGACCCGCTCGAATCGCGCCGATCCGGCCCATCAGCCATGGTGCGATCCACGTTGCCATCACTTCGAAAGAGACGCTGAATGTTCGAGCAATGCCGACCTGGGTTGAGGTGTAGCCTGAGGAGAGAAGGTAGGTCACCATTTGGCCGCCGAAGCTCAGGACTGTCAAGTACAGCAGAGCACCTGCAAAGCTGGGAAGGAACGCTTGATGTTTGAAGTAGAAGGCCATATCCGAAAGCGTCCTGGAAGTTGAAGCCAGTGCATAGCGCCAGCTTCGACCTAGCCGATGCTGATGCTCGCCACTGTCTCGTTCGGAAGACTGGTTGCGCACTTTGGGCGCTTGGAGAGCCGGTACTTCCGAGTATACCCTGGCGATGGCAAAGTACTCGATGACCACGCTAGCGAGATTCATACCCAGGTTGATCTCAATGGCCAGTTCTGTTGAGATGCCGTCCAGAAGAGCAATCCCAAGTGGCCCGAGCAACTTGCATAGCAGATCAATCCGTCTCATCTGAGCGTTCATGGTACGCAGGGCTTCAGCATTGTCTTCTGCAACGATGACGACCTAGGTGACGCCTTAGCTGATCGTACGGAATCTGATGGACCTGCTTTGACATACCCAATCTTTTTCCACAGACACAAAATTGAGGATCGAAGCCAGCTTTTCAAAGCACTGGAAGTAAAGGGTAGAAGATCAGTATGTGTTTCAGACATGTCACACCATATGCTTCTTCTCTTGACTTTACGTACCGCGAGCCCTGCCAGTAGTACCAACATTCCGTTCTGTAGTAAGGAGCTCGAGAGTGTGCCTTTGTAGAGTAGGTAGAAAACAACACAGGAGGCGGCAACGGCGACTCGTTGTAAAATGATTGAGATTCGCACGACACTCAACCTGTTGCCGACATCGATATATTGACCAACAAGCGGGCTAAACACAATTGCTGCCAAGCCACGAGTGAACGCATAGACGGACATGGGCAAGAGCGTGCTTGGATAGATGCTGAAGAATGTTGTCAGCGATCAGTATCACACGTGGAGGCGTCATTTCTCTTCCTCACCTGGCGAGGTAGAGTACGGCTCCAAACTCGAATACTCGAGAGTTCCATGTCGAAAGGAAGTGAGATGTGTACAATCTGCGAGTGATCCGAGGCGATATTCGGTGTCTTTCTAGTGCATCTTCTTCAGTGGCTTCTTCAGCTTCGTTCTCCTCAGGTGACAGCAGCGGCGCTTGATCTTCCAATCGCAGACCGTCTTCTGGGCGCGTCATGGTCAATGGTGCAGTCGACTTCCACGAGGCTGCTCGATGTGTCCATGGTGTCGAAATGGAAATGTTGAGGCATGTGCAGTCTGCAGTGGTACGATGCTCACTAGCGCCGGACGTTCCCGCTTTAGCGCGAAATTGCCAACGTCATCTTGCGACGCCGCAACTTTTCCAACTTCGGCTTCACCACATCCCATTGTTTCCAAAGAGTACAGCCAGTGGAAATTCCGCGAAAGCAGATCCGGTCCGCTTGGAGCAATGTGAGTTTCGCTGGAGGAACACTTGCCAAGACAACACCTATGATGGGTACCGTGCAACCTCGATCGTGATTCGAGCGAGAAGTTTCCAAGTTGACCTCTCTCGCAAACTGGCTTACTCCAGATGGAACAAAACGCTGCTCCTGTCGTCAGCACGAAGTCCACTGGATCTACCTGAACTTTCCTCAAGCATGGAGATCCGATGCCTTGATGCTGTCCGAAATTGCTCAACCTCGTGACAGCATCTCTTGCCCGCTTGCGATCGGGGTATGCCTGCACCGGCATGCGGCTCATGTCTGAAACTTGACAGATCGACGAACACCCGACAGTAGGACCATCTCGTCCAATCAAGTCGAAGGCAGAGGTCCACAGATCTATTCAGGATTCGTATGCTGGTGTATCGAACCATGGATGTCCATTTCAGATCACCCGTTCTCAGGGTCCGAACAAGTTTCTTATATGCTACGCTTGGACGTGTGACCAAGACAGCCGAGACGATCATGGCGACATAAAAGCTGAAAGCTCGCTCACTGTCCCAGTCATGTTCACACTTCGCACTGATCAAGCAAATTGCGAAAGGAACATTCCGTTCCCGCCCGACTACCGAAGCACAATACTCGCCATGCCGCACACTGCACACGAAATTGGTAACTATCGTCTCGTGAACGTTACTCGTTCTTGCCGTTTCTTAGATTGTGCCTTCGTCTAGGCTGGATCTCAGCAATACTGAGCGGAGCGGTTGCGTACCTTACGTGGATGGTCGGCACGAAGAGAAAGCAGGAGAGAAAAGTGAGGAGTCACTATCGCCGAAGGACAGCGGACGAATCGCAACATTGGCATGGTCGTCGGAGTAAGTGCTCGTTGCCGAAGTGATGGCTTTGGCTGACAGCATGCAAGATTCATGACGAATTCGACATCGGGCGTTGGCATACAACTGCATTTTTGGAGAGACTTCAAGCGTGATTGGTATGACGACGGAGTTCTGACATATCAAGCATCCAGCTCATGGAATCAAGACACGGAAGTCAATCGAAGCTACATGGTATACTCTAAAAGCACTCGCAACACCATTCCACACCATGTTCTCCCTTGCTAGCTTGCAGGAAACTGACGCAAGGCCACCATTCTGCCCACTACATTGCATTCGCAACTCCTTCCCGCCGATCCAGCGGCGGGGTAGGAAAGATCTCGGCTCCTCCATTGAGTTGGCTATAGGGTGTGGGCGCAGCCCTTCGCTCCGATGAATCATGTCGATTCGCATACTCTCTTCTCTCGATCTCAATGGCATCCACAACGACGCCACTCTTTCCTGAGGGTCCCACAATGCCAGCTTCGCTTCCAGTGGGCGAATGGCCGATATTTGTCTCGCCCCCAATTATTTCGGTATCCGTCATCCGGGCATAACGCTTGTGTGATTTCTCGAGCGTAGAGAGCTCGGAAGAGCCGATCGTATTGCTCCTGTCCTTCGGTCGAGATCCGGAGCGATGGATGGAGGATTCGCCAATAAGTCGTGGGGCTACGTGTTTCAAAAAGAGTCGCATGACTGGCAGGGCTGCGAAGTTGTCAGCCAGTGACCTTTTCCTGTTCATCGAGCAGCAGACATGAGCAAATTATGAATAAGGACCCTTCAATGCAGATCCATGTAGCTGTGACCCTGACGTTAGCTGGCCTTCATCGGCACTACATGATTGACTGCTTGACGTACAAGGAGCAGTCAGTTGCCTGGGAAGTAAGGGATGAAGGTCAGTATATAATTCGAACATGCAGCGAAAAGGCTTCTGGCCTTGATTTACACACCAAGACATATCTGTAGCGGCGATTAACGGTGGCATGAGAGAGAGACGAACGATGCTGGTGACCATGGTGCTGGTATACACAGTCAGTTGCTTGGAAAAGTGATTCCACGAGGGCTGGAGGCAGTACAATGAGCCGATAGCGAAGATCAACGCCAGCCCAACCTTCTGTCTGAACGGGACTTGAAGCTTCTTGATCATAGGCATCGGCATTACCTATTCTTGCATCAGAAATTGTATCACCTCTGCTCGGCGTTTGGAAACTCATACCAGCATTATTACATCAGTGGCCGCATTCAGTCCAGCAGTGGCGAGATATACCTTGCCACGGTTGATACCTGTGAGTAATGCTCAACAAGGTCCTTAGAATCTGTGTCCGTGGAAGTTCTTACAGTGGCCATCGACGATGGTCACATCCCAGACCATTTTCAACGGAGTGCAAGCAAAGATGAGGGAGCCTGTGGGACGAGTCAGTGACTTCGGGAGTATAAATGCGATACGCTCTTACATCCTAGAGCAAAAGAGTAGCCAACGACGAGAGCCATTGTGGCATAGATGGCGTACGTGAACCATTGCTCACGGGAGAGCTTGAGGTAGAAGAGCAAGATTGAGAATTTGCAAAGCGCCATCACAATGAGGTAGACCTGGAGGGAGGAATGATTAGGAAAATCGATAACGACACAACTTTTACAATGTACACTCACCACGCTGTCGACGGCGGTGATTCGTCCCAGCGCTTGGAACTCCGCCACGCTGAGATCCCAGATGTGTGCTCCGATTACTGAGTGAGACATGTAGTACACGATGGATATCTGTACCACCATGCTCAAGCACTAGCGAGTCTATCAGCCATTGTTGAATCGCAGCACATTCTCCGTTCCGCACCCAAGCCAGTATCAACAGAATATCATCGACACCTGTATACACATTTCTCGGGGTTAGCAAAGCCTCAAAAGGGAAAACACATGGTATGTCTCCTTGCGCATAACACACCGAACAGCTTCGCCAACTTGATCTTAGTGTACAGCCTTATTCCCAAGAATATGGTCGCGACTATCATTCCCACTATTGCAATCGCGATACTTGAATCCACATCTTTCGTGACGGGATGTTCGAGGTTCGATGTGTAGCCCGGTGGTGCACTTGCAGCAGGAATATGGGCATTATCGGTCGGCGTGGGCGTGGCAGGTGGCATCTTGGCATTTGGGTCTCGAAGTTGACGATTTGGAGGCAGTCTCCTCTTGCGAGGGCTGATAACTTCAATGTCTTCTCCGTCTCTTCACGAATCTCTCAACAAGCCCCTTGTTGGTTGTTTCTGTGTGGGCTGTCGACGAAGCTCATTTTCTCCCTTCCACCTTCTTAGGGCCAGCGAGACGATTTGCCGACTCCAATGGGCTCCGCTCACAAATCAGGCTGCAGGCATTGCACAGACATGATGTCGTTATCGAGCTCGAGGGGATTCTTATCGGTGGGTTGAAGAGGTGCTTCTTATTGGCAGACGGCTGATCTTGCCCGTCGTTACCAACGATCTGTGCGCTTAAGGTTAAATGCAAGCTTTATCGCCTGATGTTGGGCAGAGTCCTGACCGGGTATTCTCAGGAGAAGGGGAGAATGCGATAAAGTTAAATTTGAAGAGAAAATGAAAGAAGGGTTCCACAGACAATTGGTTGTCTCTTCCTCAAGGGAATCTGTTGATGGAGCTCTACCGTTTTGAAGACCAGCGATGTTGTTCTGATTCTGTGATGAGATATGAAGAAAGCGTCAGCCGATCGTAGCCTGACATGGTGGTGCGGTCAAGACATCAGCTGAGAAGCTTCGTCTTGGATCCCCTGGCTTCACAAGGAACAGCCATCACCCTCTGAAATTGATTCTTCTCTGCCCAAGGCCAGACTGGAGCAGCCCTCTCCGGTCCTCTTAGAAAAGCATTCCCCATTCGCGTGCACATGACGCTCGATAGAGAGTTCGGTAGAGAACATGACTCGGGAAAGAGCAGGCCATGTTGGCTATCTATCCTGCCCCTCCTCGCGTGGCAGTGACTTCTAAGTTTCTCCTTCCTACTTTTGCGCGAATGCCCTCGCCATGAAAGCGACATCCACATTTCTCGTGCTCGGCGTGTTATCTTCTCACGTCGCAGCAGACGGCTTGTCGTTTTGTGTGAGTTAGGTGTGCTATCGATTCTGGTGCGAGTTGCTGATTAGCAGACAGTGCAATGCGTTGGCGACTGCTGGTCTGAGCAACAGCATCGTCACTGCCGGCGTTCAAGCATACGAGACCAGTGTTCAGAAATACTTCAGCCTCACGGCGGACTTACGTCCATCTTGCTTCCTCCAACCACGGTCGGCGGGTTCGTAAACTCAAGGGCAGAAGCCATCCTGCATCATGTCCGAGACATCTACTGACTTTCTTTCCTTAACCTTTAGGTGAAGTGGCACTGGCAGTCAAGACTCTGGTGGCGGCGAATAAGACTCAGTCATGTCGATTTGCGGTAAGAAGCGGGGGCCATAGTAAGTTCAAAGGGCAGAAGACAGATATGAGACATACAGATCACATAGCTGATACCTTTCTGCGTCGACAGTGCACTTCCCTGGAGCCGCTGGAATCGAAGACGGCGTGACCATTGACCTCGGCCTACTGAACTCGTTGACCTACTTCGAAAACAACAGCAGCGTCTCGGTGGGGCCAGGAGCAGTTTGGGGCAATGTATACTCTCAGCTCGACAAATTGGGCGTCATGGTCGTTGGCGGCAGATCGACGACTATAGGTATGGCCTTGCTGCACAGCCTTGTACGGAAGAGCTGACTTTGGGGGCCCAGGAGTTGGTGGACTCACACTGGGAGGCGGCAATTCGTTCTACGCCGCTCGGAAAGGCCTTGCATGCGACAATGTGATCCGCTTCGAAGTTGTCCTTGGCGACGGCAGCATCGTTACGGCCAGTAAAGACGAGCGACCAGATCTGTTTCAGGCGCTCAAGGGCAGCAGCAACAACTTGGGTACAAGTCCAAATTTCGCCGATCGTAAGAGCCTTTGCTGACCATTTATTGTGATTGCAGGCATCGTGACACGATTCGACCTCGCCGCATTCCCCAACGGCAATGGTACCATCTTCGGAGGAGTTGTCCTATACCCAGGTGATCAGGATACAGCAGACAAGCAATTGCAGGCGATGGTCAACTTTGCCGACAACATTCAAGATGACCCATATGGGTCAGCGATTGCTATCAGCATTTTCTTCTCCGAAACGAAACAGCCAGCCTTCATGAACTCTTACGTCTACACGAAAGCTGGTGCGAATCGATCCGATGCGTCGACAGTCTTCAAAGAGTTCTGGGCGATTCCGGGCAACACGTCAGATTCGATGGGACAGCGCAATATGACGGTCAGTTACTCCAGCATTATCGATCTCCAAGCATAAGTTAATCTTGCGTCAGTCTCTCGCCCACGAATTCGAAGCACCCAAAGACCACCGGGTCTCCTTCAGTACCTTAACCTTCAAGAACGACATACGAGTGATGAAGAAAGCCCACGAGACTTTCTTGAAAGTCACCGAGAAGCTGACTGCAGAGGCACATGGCGACTATGGGTTGTATCAGCTGTACCAGCCCATCCCTACCCTCTTCGCTCAGCTTGGTGAAGAGAATGGGGGCAATGTGCTTGGTCTTGATCAGTTCAACGATACACAGGTCTTGTTTGAGCCTTACCTGAAATGGGCGAGTACCTCCCACAGTTCTCTTCATTCGCAAATGCTGATGTCTGTGTAGCAAGGCGAAGATCAGGACGAGTTGTTTCAGGGCCAAGCCAAGTTCCTTCGAGATGAGATCGACACCTACGCTCGGTCCATTGGCGCTGACAGTCCTTGGCTGTATCTGAACTGTGAGTGAACCAGATCAACCGACTTTTGAGCCTTTCTGACATTCCTACGGATGCCGACAGGGATCAGAATCCGATAGAGGGATATGGGGCAGCAAACGTGGCTAAAATCCAGGCATCGGCAGCTAAATACGACCCTAACGGTGTATTCCAATACATGATGCCAGGCGGCTTCAAAGTCTCTGCTGTAGGAAACTCTTGTCCTTGGAGCAATCGTGTCTTTCACTGACCGATGCGCACAGGTCGAGCAGGGAGGCACGACAGGTAACAAGAAGACTCAAGCTGGTGCTATCGCTGGAGGTACGGTTGGAGGTATCGCTGCGCTTGCGATTGCTTGTGTCGTTGCGTGGATAATGTGGCGGAGAAGGAAGTATGACATTACCGAGCCGCGAGCGGCGCAGCTTTTGGAGTCGCCGCCGTCGGAGAAGGCAAAGGCGAGTAATTCTTCGTAGATTGGGGCATCGTGTAGGGAGTTGGTGGTCAAGCACATGCTTTTTAGTAATCTGAACTCTAGGCTTTCTTCTCCTAGCTCAAGGAGCGGCAGGTGTTGCTTGTTTGTGAGCCTGAGGCACTCGCATGTGAATCTGTCGATAGTGTGGCGCACGGACGTCGATCCCGAATTCGAACCTCATCCTCGTCCCCGCGACTTGAACGACTCCTTAGCTCGCAATACCAAATTTTTACCTCGACTTCACATTCGCACCCAGAATTGCAGGAAAACCGTCGCTCTCGACGCCGCGATGGAGTCCCACTCGCAAGGTGCAATGGAGATAATCGACAGGACCGCCAGCGCCCCAGACCTAGTCGATTACTCACGCGATTCCCATTTCGAAGTTCCAGTCTCACCGTGCATCTGCAGACTCCTCGACCAGATGGCGCATCCGCACACCTCCCGACCACCAGCTTCGAGGCGGTCAACCATTGCCTGCACCCCATCCCGGTCGCAGACACAGGAGGATCCCTTTCTGGATCAGAGTCTAGGTACAGATTGGCGAAGCCGGCGCCCCAGGCGTACAGGTACATACATGGAGGACTTGAGAATTCTGCTGGCTCGCTTAGAGAGCTACATCCAGCTTCACAAGAAGTTCCTAGACAAGTCGATGGACAATTCCCGCATTGACAAGGTCAGATCTTGTATCATCGACAGGGACTTCTTTCTGAATGGCTACTATAACCTATGCGACGAGATTTCCGACCTGGTTTGGGAAGAAGTCGATGCCAAGAGCCAACATCATCCGGACAGCGGTATGTTGTGTCCAGATCGTGTGATAACGTCAAGTTGACAAGTTGACAGGGAAAGCCCAGGCGTCCGCGGAAGATGGTAGAACTCCAGCAGAGCGCAACTCCAGCCACATCCCTCGCATTACCATCACGAGTCCGCCAAATCCGTCAAAGGGTACCCCAGAATCGTCCCGATTGGCGCCCCATCCGACTTCGATCGCCGCCTTCACCAAATCGTCCTCAGAGCAACTTAATCCCGATCCGCAGCTCGATGATGGCGGCATCGTTTGCAGCAGTGTCCCAAAAGAGACAGATCGGTACACCAGCGTGGGTAATTCGAAAGAGACGGATGTTTCGTCGAAGGCGAGAGGTGCTCGCTCCATTCGCGGGCGTTTGAAGACATTCTTCAAGAGCCTTCAGGGCAGTGGCAAGGAAAAGCTCTGAAAGAGGAACGATTGAAGTCCAAGGATGAAGGTGTCTTGCCAAGGGTTTAAATGAAGAAGTATATCGTAGATGAAGGTATGTTGCTCTCTGCTCGACTATGAGCATCCACAATGATACGCGGCTGACGATGATCCATGTGGTAGGTCTTTTCCCAGAAATGGCAAGATGGAACTTGGCTATGGCTGAAGAAGCGTGTTTTCAGGCTTCTCATGCAAAACTGGGTTGATCGGTTCGATGGCCACACATGTTCCTGGTCAGAGAAGCCAGAAACACTGCAGCCAGCGGAGAAGGCGAGATCGAGTGTTTTCCATCGAGTAGAGCGTTGTGTATGGAGTTGCTTGCAAGATTCTTGTTCATAGCAAGATTCACTTGAACTATGTCCTGCGAGGCTAAAGCGTCCAGCTTGTTCCCGGACATGTGATTGCCAACGAAACGAAGCGTAAAGTTGGTGACGTAGCAATATCCGGTTTTGTTGATAACTCAACTTCGTATCTAACAGTAAGCGTTTGGCTCTCGTATCAGCACGTCGGGGCAAAGCGGATCACGCAAGACAGCGGCTTGTTCGATGGAGGCCCCTGTCCGGCGGAAGGCTATCAGGTCGTCACCACATACAATCGACTCCCTGTCCGGGCATGCCCTACCTACCCAACTGCGCATGTTTTGGATAGTATCCCTGCACGCCCAACAGATATTAAACGATGCAGAGGCGCTGTCTGCTCACTCTTGTAGCAGTATCGTCATTCGTATCGTCGTTCGACTCCGAGCTGTCACTCAAAGCCTCCAAACACCCTTTCGATCGTGCTTGACAAATCAAAGCGATGTCTGATCCTCCGCATGGGTTCCAAGACGGCCAGAGTCCGAAACTCGTAGCTATACATATGTCAGGCACATCGCCGACCGTGCAGGATGGAAAGCATCTCCAAGATTCCACGTCACAAGATCGAGTCCAGGCCCAAAGAGTCGGACAGCCACCCTTTCAGCCACCAGCCCCCAATGTTCGACAGACCCGACCTCGATCGCAGACATCCACTTCTCCACAGCGTCAAGACTCACATGGGCATGCACCGCAGGATCAGCATCCGGAAGACACTACTTCATCTGCAAAGCATCTGAGGGCTATGCTCTCGGAGATCGATGGGTTGTTGGTTTTTCATCATTGTGCGTTAGACATGTTCGAAGCTCATGGAGCCCCTGAGGCAATCGGTTCTCTCCTGCTGCGAAACGAAAGAATCTTCTTGGATCGGTACCACGAGCTATGGGGCGAGATTGGCAAGTCCATCGCTGGCGATGATGGCGTCGCTGGAGGAGCCGTCAATACTGGTGGTGAGTGAAGATTCATTGGTGTTACATTCTAGAGCTGATGTTCAACAGGACCAATTCAAGCTTCGGTTCGTCATGGCGAGTCGACTGTGCAGAACGAACCCCATCGAATGGCTGCCAGGATCACGACGATCTTTAGTCCTCAAAAGACGCTTTTTGAGCTCGAGAAGGCTCCGACTCCCGCGAAGCATCCCACAAAGCATCTTTCGCCTGATGCACAGCCGAAGACCAACAGTTTTGCTCGGGAAAAGGCGGACGTCCAGGATGAGAAGAAAGTTGCAGTTGTCGAAAGGCCAACGCAGAAGTTCAAGGTCCCCAAACAGGAGTTTCCAAGACAGTCCGCTGTCCCATCGCAGCAAAGCTTCCAAGAGCGGGTCGCAGCGTTTGTTGGCGGTCTAAGAAGTCGTGGCAAGGCAACAAAGGTCCAACATGGAGATATAGTCTAGTCCCACAGTCTGAAAATGCACTTTCCAACCGTTTGCTTGAGTTCTGCCTTCCGGTATGCTCTTTCTTTGTGTCATTCGGCCTGCTCGAAGAAATCTGGGAGCCGAGAATCGGGTTGGGATCTCTCTTCTTGATAGAAGTCCGTAATCCCTGGCAAAGGCGTCTGCATCCTCGTTGGCGACATTGTCATTCGAAGGTCTCTTTGGTTGACTGAGAGTTGGATCATATGGTTCTTGGGGCGGGAGCTTCAGGTGAATAGAGTCTGAACTTTCGTCGTCACTGCTTTCTAGAGAATCATTCGACTTCTAGTCATTATCGTCATTCTTTGTAGATAACTGAGCTGATGGCGATGTATTGCTGAAGTTATGAGAGGCGAGGAGAAGGAAGGCGCTGAGGACCCCGCTGCCTGCTCCTTCCGAGCTCGGAGTTGGAGTGGCAGGAGCTACCACGGTGGTGTTGACATCGCTCACTTTTCTTCGAGTTGCTTTAATGAAAGGTCTGTGAAACACTGAAACAACCTGTGATCTCCAATGCAGCGGCTCCCTAACACAGAGGACGGCCACGAGGCTGTCGCCAGATTCTCGGCATGCGACGTCGGTTACAGAAGCATTACCTCAACGAGCCTTTGCTGATCAGTTCAGGTATCCGATGCCCTCCTGACCCTCAAAGTCCCCGGCGCAGGTCATCTGGCGGACATACGTACGAATATCCATTAGACATTTGCCGGAACGGTAGCTGACGCCCTCACAAGACCCCTTCCCAAACACCCCAAGCCAGACGAGGATAGTAGCACCAATCAGCACCGTGCTCTTCGTCCCTAAAGACATCGACAACCTCAAGAAGCCTTCTTACATTCCCGAGACATCGAACCTTCCATCCGATCGCCACTGGACAGATGTTGCTCCCCCAGGCTCCGCCGTTATATTGCAATTGTGGAAGCCAGATGATTACCCGGAGATTATGTCGGGACTGGTGGGGGACATTGTGGCGACGAGGTATAAGAAGAGGTACGAAGGTTTTGTATTTCATGCGTGAGGTGGCGGCTGACGTTGTGTCTTCAGGGGTGTCAAAGCAGTCGTCGTTGATGGTCGAAGTCGCGATGTTGTTGGTGTTGGAAAGCTGTGCGATGACCTGTTCTCTGCCTTCACAAAGAAACTAACTTCGATTGGAACCGGTTAGAATCATGAGACTATCGAACCAATGGAATTTGGTCTGCTAACATGCAGGTGGCAGGATACGAAGCGAAACCATGGGCTGTCGATGTTCCGTGAGTAGTACTCCCTCCTACCGTTGCAACGTCCACTTACATCGTTTCCATAGACTTCAAATCGGTCAAGTAGAAGTCAAACCATAAAAGTTTCGCAAGGTGCCGTCCGTAAGGCCTAATCTTATTCGTACTCTCCTCGCACCCAAAGATCGTCTTTCTCCGGAAAATTGTCAAACATCAAGGCATTGATAGACTTACCAAGCTTTGATTTTTGGCCACAGATTTGGGGATCGCTGGATCGCTGAAGAGGCCATGAACGATGATCGCAACACCGAGAGAATCTGAACGCCCGATTCAGATCAGATTCACTTATACTTCCAACGAACTGGCAAGCAACAGGGTGACGAATAAGTCTAGAGTTCGAAGTTGAAACCAGAAGGAGATTTGAATGGAGAGCGGAATTGGAATCAAGGAAGAAACATGTAAACTCAGCGGTGAGGGATTGATGTGAAAGAGGTAAGCCTAGCGATGAAGAATGAATATGGGGGTTGTAAGGATAGCAATGAAGGATTTATGGAGAGACGTGAGTCTAGCAGTGAAGGATTGATGGTGCAGAGGTGAGCCTAGCGGTGAGGGATTGATGGGTCCATTGTGAGCCCAGAAATGAGAGATGGATAGAAGAGAGGTGAGGCTAGCGGTCATCGATGAAGGGATTGTGAAGGCAGAGGGTGAGTGAAACGTGGAAGTTTGAAGCTTGATTTTGGTGATGCCTGAGGCATCAACGATCCCATAATCCCTGTTAAACTACCCCGTTCCACCAACCCCTTCCAATTCGAAGGGAACCCAGAAACAAAAAATGCTAGACCGATTGGCACAGATTTAGTGCTGCAATGAAAAGCGGCAACAAGCTTTGCAAAGTTCAGTGAAGCTGAGACGCAAGGCTGTGACGAACTAGCGAATCAAGGTTCCAATTTGGTTCGCTTGACGCCGAATCCACACATCTAGATTCAACCTCACAATACCCTGAACAGAATGTGATTGCTTATCAGCTTGCTGGAAAGCGCTTCATCGTGACGAATTGATTCAGGAGGTCGGTATTCTCGACCTCCGCCCATCTGCATCTATCCGTGTCCGAGCGCTGACGAGCGCATAGACCACGACAAACGGGAAAATCGTCCATCTCTGTTTGTGAAGCAAAATTTTCTTTCACTCATGTATCTCAGCGCTGCAGCAACTGTGCTGCTTTGAGAGACGTTGACATTGTTGGAACAGTAGGCGCTCGCGGCGCAAGTCTGTTTCGGTGATTAACGTTGTCCTGGGACTGCCCTCTGAAGCCTTACCTGTGAGCATGGGAACTCAATTCCAGCAACTGACTCTGCCGTGATCGTTTCTAACCATTTCAATAGGACCAAGTACGAGCCCTGAGCTGCTATCTCCGCCATGGCAGCTCCTGATCCTGACGTCGACATCCCAATGGGCGGCGCAGACTCTCATCACGCTGTTGAGAACGTTGCTGAGAACGAGAACAATGCCGGTGATGGGCATGCACAAGAGATGGCCGGAGTTGAGGAGCAGGCAGAGCAAGGCTTGTTCACGGCCTTCTTGGACATGAATATCGACGACGCCGGCGTGAGCATTGCGTTCGCCCCCCAAGCATCTGTCTTCAACAGCCAACTGGAGAATGGTTCGCACACCCAGCGCGATGTTGAGGATTTAACATCTCTCATCAAGAGAGAGGCAGACGGATTTCACTGGTACCAGTTGGCAAGTGATCAGGTGCTCGCGTTGCGCTTGGATCACCCAGGTATTAGCCAGACTGAGACGAGTGACGACGAAGCGATCGAAGCGCTGCGGAGCGCCTGCAAAGCTCACACTGAGCTTCCAGTTCACCACCCTTACACCCGCAGCGAGGCCTTCGGCCATGCGCAGAAAGCCGCTAACTGTGAGTCTCGTCTCCATCTCCATCTCCCCGCTGTTGCAAGGCTCCATGCCATGCACTTGTCAAGTGGTGTATCTGCGACGTACTGAGGCTGACGAGATACGGACAGTGATCAAAGATATCATGCACCAGAAGTTCAAGGGCAGCCAGGATATCTTCGTCTTCAATGCGGTAAAGAGCCTTTTCCAATTAGCAGGTGAGTTCCACGACTGCGGCGCACTGCGCGGGACTGCTGCACATACTGACTACTTCTGCCACAGGAGCGAACGTTCCTCCCGGCGACGACGTGGAAGAATTCTCACGAAAGCTCAAAGACTTCATTGGCAATAACCTCAACGCTCTCGGACTCTGTCAGGGCGCTGCTGGCGGGTCTGGCGGGGGTTTCACCCACCCCGGAGCGCAAGACTCAACGAAGAAGCCGACAGCCACTGGTCTCAAGAACGGCCTGAACACTTGTTACCAGAACGCCGCCATTCAATTGTTGCTGGATACGCCAGCCTTCGTCGAGCGCCTCAGGCTCTTCGGGTCTGGCACGTACGCTTCCGGAGCCTCATCAGTGGCCCATGCCATGGCGGTTCTCATGGAACACGTCGAGGCCCGCCGATTTGATGACAGCATAAAGGCACTGAAGAAACTCTGGATGGAGCTGGACGGTGACTTGCAGCAGAGAGGCTATATTCGTGGCATACAGCAGGACGCAGACGAGTTCATCGTCGAGGTCATGGAGAACGACATGGCTGACCTCTTCCAACCGTTCGAGTTCATACTGGAGAATGCGGTAAGTTGTAAAACAGGCGGCGAAGGACAAGAAAGTTACTGACCTTGGCTTAGAACAAATGCGTCAGCTGTGGTAACCAGAAGCCGGCGGCGATGCAGCCCTCGTTGAACATGAACGTGGTGTTGAACGATGCCTACAAAGACATGGATCTTCGACAGGTGCTCTATCTCGCGCGTCATCCCGAAGTGGGTTTTGTGCGCTGCGACATCGATACGTGCCAGAACCAGGACGGCGCGCACATCTTCAACACTCAGCCGCGGCCCAAGAACAACAAGGACCCGGAATGCCTGAGGGTGAGCTTGAAGAGATTCCGCAATGACTGGAGAAGCAACACGGGAGATTCCATCAAGGACCAGACGCCAATCCGCATCCCCACGATGCCCATGACGGTGCCGGGCTTCGGCCATCTGTACGTGGTGAAGGCGGTCGTTGTCCACCAGGGCGCCAGTCTGCGCGCCGGCCATTACTGGGAACTGAGCCGCGGCATGCCCAGCGACGACAACGAGCCTCACCCGGACAACGCAACTGCGGAGGAGAGAAAGCGGATCGACGACAACAACTTCTTCACGTGGGTCAAGAAGGAAGACCACATCCTCGAGACGGGAATTCCGCTGGAGAAGATTCAGGTGAGTCAGCACTGACCCCGACCCAGCCCAGCACCTCACCTCACCTCACCTCGCCCTCGCCCTCGCCCTCCACTACCAACACTTGCATGCACTCTGCCCGCGCTCTCCCCACGCTTTCCTCGTCGACTCCTCTCCTCTCTTCGCTCCCTCCTCTTGCCCCCTTTGCTAACTCAGGCCCCTTCCATCCAGGACAATGCCAGTGACTGGTACATTGTCGACCTCGCGCGCGTCGACCATGACGAGCTTCAAGCGTTGGCGTCTTGCGGCTTCATCCCGCCCCATTTGAGCCAGAAACTCAACGACGCAGTCGCCGATGCCCACCGCGACGGGCAGCTCAACGCAACGCTCGTTCAGGACACGGACAATCCCATCTACCAGGCTCTTGTCGACATCATCCTGTACGACGTCAACCAGATTGGCCGCGAGCTTGCCAACCCGCAGGACTCTCCCACCTCCACCCAGACCACGGACGATGGCGAACCGTTAGTGCCTCTCCCCGTCGGCGCACTCGTTGCCCTCGTTGGTCACGACGCCGCTTCCGAGCAGCACCGATCCGCGCTCACGTCACATCTTCGCGCCGCCATTCCCCGTGCTCGCACTACCGACAACGCCTTCAGCGCCGTCGGCTTCTCCCTGCGTCGCGCCGTCACCCGCTATCTGCAATCGAATCCCAGCGCAGCGGCTTCGTCCTATGCAGCCTTTCATCCATTCCTCGATTCTCATCGACCGGAACTCGCCGTCGCTGCTTTACGACAATTCATCACCGAGTCCCAGGCCGCCTACTGGTCCGAAGTCGACGCCAACTACCAGTCACAGCTCGAGAAGCATGTCGCAGATGCCCGGCAGGTGCGGGCAGAGGAATTGGAGATTGAGAGACAGCGTAATGCCAAGAAGAAGGAGCAGGAGGCACAACAAAAGATGTTGAAAGAGGTTCAGGAGTTGCTGAACGATCCTGCACTTGTTCATGAGATATACCAGTGGTCGAAGACGCTGGAGGCTCCAGACGAGATGGATCCCGAACAACAGGCCAAGAGATTGCAATACTGGAAGGAAAAGCACACGGAGAAAGACAACTCTACCCCTGAGCAACAACAAAAGGGTGCTGCACCACAACAGCAGCAAGTCACAGCAGCTGATGCGCATCGTCTCTTGTCGGAAATGTCATCAGAAGACCGTCAGGCCTTTCTCAACCAGTACATCTCCAGCAGTGCCAACACCACTGCACCCGCCCAACCCGTCGTCGCCCCACAGACGGAGACCACTGCGATCCACGGCACCAACACGACCACAGAGGGTGCACCGGCCACTGCCACCAAATCCTCGGCTACGGCTCCGAAACCAAGCGCCACAACGGCCGCAGAGCATGCATCTGCCAATGCCACCACATCCTTGACGAAGAAGTCTTCAGCCACGGCTCCGAAATCAAGCACCACGACCTCGAATCTGACCAACACGAACCCGGCATCGACCGCGACAACGGCCGCTCAGCCTGCTACTGGTGCTTTTGGATATGGTACACTTCCACCTGATGCCGGCCATCATGCCGGAGCATATGATGTGATGGCGTCGGCTGCCAATATCAGAAGAATGCATGCCGAGCGCCAGGAGAAGCGCAAGTCTGGCACAGAGCAGAAGCAGCTCGGTACCTCTGACCACGCGAAGAAGCTACCACTGACAGAGGTCAACACTTCTGGTTACCCTGGCCACGGCAACCTTGAGAAGAAGGGCCACGCCAATGCCGAATACTCGAAGACGAAAGAGCGGCTCATGAGATGGCAGAAGTCCCTTCCTGACCTGCAGAAGCATTTCAGGGAGCAAGCGACTGCTCAGCCTCAGACCGGAGATCAATTCCCCGCGGAGCAGACACACACCAAGCAGCCAACCACCGGGCAAACAACCACCGAGCACCCAACCACCGAGCAGACAACCATCGAGCAGACAACCACCGAGCCCACGACGACTGAGGTGACTACCACCCTGCAATCCCCTGCCCGTCCGACCCATCCTGGTGCCGGTCAAGGTGCAGACGAGATCACGCGGCCACAGCGTGAGCCTTCAAAGACACCAGGCAATCGTGCATCACCTGAATGGAATTCTTCCGATCTCCAGCCGTCACAGCCTCTCAGCCAAATGGGACGAGGCATGTTCGATCCCTCTCCGCAGACACCAGGCAATCGTCTGTCACCTGGCTGGAATCTTTCCGATCTCCAGCCGACAAACCCTCCCATGGGGCCAGGCATGTTCGATCACTTTCCGACTCCGAAAGCCAAGGGACAGCAGGAATCGTCCGAAGACGACGCAGCTGGATTCGCATCGCCGACTCCGCGCCCTGGCAAGACTGGGCCGTCTCGTTCTCGGCACAAGATGGCCAGTCACCCTCGACGCGGCGCAGACGCGCGGAGATTGCTGGCCTCTCCTCCACAGCAGCCACATCTATTCATACAAGCGCGTGGCGGAAATCAAGGTCAGATGAGGCAACAAGACACTTCACAGAGCCCGATATTCGAGCCTCCACGTGGTCTGTTCCAAGAGTTTCGTCTGCCAGCTGGTCGAGACCCAACCCTGTACTCTCAAGCACCAATTGTGAGTGCCGAAGAACTCAACCTTCGAGACGCCTCTCAATCTCCAGATCTTGCCCGGCCTCTTCCCGGTCTTTCGCAGTTCAGCCCAGCTCGGCAGCTCAACCGACCTGAGCAGTTCCACCAACCTCAGCAAGTGATCCAACCTCAGCAATCGATCCAACCCCAGCAACGCACAAGCGCCGGCCGCCTGCGTCACATCGAGGAACCTTCATATGTCCCTGCAGCGTATAACGCTGACCCATATGCTCAACCTCAGAGTCCACCGGGTCCACCCACCGCCCACGACATGCGCCAGCAGGGAACTACTACCACTGCTGGTGTATCTGCCCCCGCCGGTGGTGCGCGAACTGCATCATCACGACCTCGCACGGACGACTCCGAATCTGGCCGCTCTGACCAGGTGCCGCGCCGATGGCGCGAAGAGGAGCTTTCGCGGCGCCCAGGCCAGCTATCTCGCATTGCGCGAGCCCAGAGACCGACACCCAAGCCTCAAGACGATGAATACGCCATTCCGCAAGACGACGGGTCCTCTGATCGCATGCCGCAGATGGATGGCTTCGAATTGAGCGGGGCTGACGAGGTTTCCTTGCAGGGCGATATGAATGCAGATGAGCTTCTCATTCGGCGCAAATATAGTACTCTTGCGAGTCAAGCCTACCACGAGTACGATAGACGACAAGCGGATCGGATGGCTCAGCATTATCTTCGACTTCAAGAGCAGGCGCTCGCAAAACTCCACAATCACTATGACCACATGCTGCAGTTTCCACGCCGCCTGGATCAGCGGGCTCGCAATTACATGCGTGTTGCAGGGAGGCCAGGCGTTTACGATGGCAGTGTCCTGCTCAACCAGCTCTTTGCCGACATGAGCCTCACCGACGACTCCGATGCCACTCAAGGCTTTGGTCAACAGCAGCAACCCATGCAGCCAGTGGCGCGAGACGAGACCTCAATCCAGCAACATGCCTCTCATGGCAACCGACCTCAACCACTTCATCAGAGACGTCACGACCAAGGCTCCGATTTGCAGCACCACATGGCTACCCAAGGCCCCGTCTCTCACGGTCCAGCTGTTGAGCGGCAGACCGCGCCGCCAGTCGCCGACCAAGACCAAACACAGCAACATACATCTTCGCAAGATTCAACTCAATCGACTATCGGACCTCAGCGAATCCTCGACTCCATCGACGAGGAGGTAGCCTCGAACACACCACTTCCATCGTCTCCGGGCCTCGAAGGCGAAGGTGTCGAGGCCAGCCAGGCCGCAGCCCCGTTACTCCACGCTGGAGCACCGACAGGCCATGCTGAATCCCAGACTTCTATGTCGTACGCCACCACCGATACGACCATGGAAGCGACTCATCATGCATCTTCTCCGCGCCGCCGTGGCGACAGCGGCCAGGATGGGGCCGTCCCGGGCATGCGTCCGACAATCCGTACTGAGCCATCACAAGGCCATGCAGAATCGCAGACATCATCGTCGCATGCCACCACCGATACCACGACCGGTTCAACTCGCCAACCGAATCTTTTGCGCCGTGTTGCCAGCTCATTTCTCCGACGCGGCGAGATCTCGACACAGCCTGGCTTGAGCCGACGCCGCAGTGTCATGAATCTATTCGGGCTGCAGAATGCTTCTTCAACCAATTCACAGGAAGCCGCGCCATCCACTCAGACGAATCAATCACTGCCATACCCCTCTTACCACCAAGCTCGGCACCGCGGGACGCGCGCCGAGACAGTTTACCCATCGGTGGGCAGATCTACTCAAGAAGACCGAGGCCGGACCAGAGTACGACGAGTTCAGACATCCAGCAACCTTAGAGATGACAGGAAGAAGGACGAGAAGAAGGACGAGAAGAAGGACGAGAGGAAGGACGAGAAGGACACGAAGGATGGAGATGCCAAGCATGGCAAGAAGGATGGCAGCGAGCGGGAGTGAATGATCGCTGGAGGCTCGTTTGATGATGATGGCTTTCATGATGGCGGTTGATGTCGCTGACATCGCTGGTGCCGAGGACTGCTTGCTTCAGACTTGTTGTGCGTTGGTGACGAGGTTGGTACACCAACCATCTTGTCATGTATTCTCAGGGTCTTGACCGATGTGGGACTTGAGAGCAGAGCATCGCACACAAGCTACGATGACGACTTGGAGGTGGAAGTTTGCATGCGTTCAGGATTTGAAATGGATCAAGGAAAATGAAAAAAAAAAGACAGCAGCAGGATATCACGGCCTATAATGAACTCATTGTAGATTAGAAAAGAACATCGCACTACAGACTGGGCAGCAATGGTTTATGGAACATACTTTGACGTACACTTCTTCCACGCATTCCCAAAAGCTTTCACCTTGACGCCTTCCATGTTGATTTTGAGCATGTGGAGAGCAAGTGGGCGCGCCGTGGATTTTCGTGGAGGCTCCGTGGGTGGCTGTGGACGTGCTGGCAAGCGGACGTCACCTCTTCAACCGATCTTTTTTTTTTTGGAGAGCGGCATCGACCTGGACAAGTCACCATATCTTCGCTAAAGTCCTGGCCGCCTGAACGAACGAGGCTCGCCGCTCTCCCTTAACCAGAACCTTTCCCGAGAAAATTTGGCGAAGAGAAGATCAGAGAGGGCTTGGAGAGAGATTTTGGAGGGAGTGTTTGGAGAGGAGATACGAGGAAAGGTTTGGGCGAGAGGGCTGGGCGAGAGGGCTGGGCGAGAGGGCTGGGCGAGAGGGCTGGGGAGAGGTTGTGGAGAGAGGGTCAAGAGAGAGGGTTTGGGGAGAGGGTTTGGGGAGAGGGCTGAGAAAGAGGGCTGGTAGAGACGGTCTGTGGAGAGGGTTGAGAGGAAGTCTGGGTGGGAAGTTGGGTGGGATAAGATGAGCGGATACAAAAGCCGAAAGAGACGGAAGCAAGAGGTCGGTTTGGACTTCTCCCACTGAAACCCGTGAAGCCACACCACGATGGAGACGGCGCTACCATCGCTAATGGAGAAAGAGCGTGGAAGGAGAGAAGCTCTGCAAAGGGGAATTGGCAAGAGAAGGGCGAGTTGGAAGATGAGCTACCTATACTTCTGCGATCAAGAGTAGTGAGAGATTTTTAAGAGGTATATCAAAAGCGGTGCCATCATGTGCTTCCTCTCCCAAATCCTCAGAGGTTTGAGACGTGGTTTCATTGCAGATGTGACCCAAAGGAGTTTTGTCTGCCGCTAGTAGGAGATGGAGTAGCACAATCGGACTTTGGAGCCCTTCTTGACTTGCTCCGCATCCGTTGGCAGACATGAAGTTTGTTGTTACCACGACATAATCTTCATGCAATGAACGACAGCTACCACAATACCAGAACTTGCAGCCACCGTGCGTGAGCAAAGGAGTCGGTCTTTGGCGGCCTCCAGCGCGCTGATTCCCCCCAAGGAAGGAGAGCGATCGAACGAGGAGTTGAGAGCTCTCGCTCAAGAACATCGGTACACTTTGGAGGGAGAGTGTATGGGCGCCGAGTACGAGGGGAAGGGAAGGGTTGAGGAGTTTTGTGGCCTCTGTTCATGTGTAAGGCTAGTTGTCGTACATCATACTTCAAAACGGATGATGTCGCCTCAGATAGCTGACAAGTCTCGTGCCGTGTAGTGACCAAAGTTGAGGATGTCGTGGCTTCATTGATCTATCATCCTCGCTCTTCCGCTAGATCGCCTGGTGGAAGTGGGTGTAATGGTCTCGATGCGGAACTATTCGACGTCAGCAAGTATGCATTGTTGCACACATGGGTTCCAATACCAAGCTCGTCTTCAGAAACTTCCCATTCTCTCCCGAAGCGTTCAATATACTTTGGCGTCGTGAGGTAAGTGATTCACCTTCACCTGGGGTCATACAAGACATTGCAATTCCCAGCGCATTGTATGTTCGCACGAGAGAGAGAGACCTGCACACACTCTAGAACTTCACCATGTCTTGAACGGGAGGAGAGGCCTGTTTGGAGGGCAAGAAGTTCATGATAGAAGATTTTATGGTAGTCTGAAAGGTCTTTCATGCTCGTCTTGTAGTGCGATCTTTGTCGAATCAAACCACCAAAGCTGGAGGACGTGAAGAAGAGGCTTGGACGACTTCATCTAGTGCCATAGAACCATAGAAGTTAGCTATGATTGGGAAAATGTGAGTCAGGAAGCAGATGAGGCAAAAGATTCAGACTCTCGCAGAGAAGGGGTTTGGATAGATGTCAGTACTCGTAGTATGGATTGAGCTGACACCAAAGAAGCTAGTTGAAAGACGCTGAAGTTCAATCCAAACGTGGCTGCTTCATGTTGGTGCTTCCGTTTGGCGCTTGGCAGAAAGGTAAGGGGTGTTATATATAGGCATTCTAAAGTAGCCTTGCATCGATTCCCCCATATCAGTAGCAAAGACCAGGCAATTTAATGGCGGACGAATGTAGTGACCGTTCGCGAAGGAGGTGGGGATTGTTGATAACATCTTATACCGGGGGTAAAGGAGATGAAGAGATCTGTCATTTTGAAGAGTTTTGGGGCAAGATGGGGCGTGGATGAAGTTTTGGGAGACGTGGGAGAGCGGACTTGCTTTTGAATGGTTCAAGAGGGAAGAACATCAAACATGGGTGTTCTCATGGAAAGAACATGACTGCAAGGAGTCTCGATCGGAGCCCGGGATGAATGGTCTTGACGGTGGCGATGGAGGCTTGAGTTGAATAAAACTAGGGGAGGGGGTGAGGGTGTGGGCTCTGTGTAGTGATTTCCATGACCATCTGCTTCCTTTGGCCGAGATGCTTGATCCGTCACGATGTGGGATATCGGAACCGTCTCCACGGTCCCAAAAGAAAGAAGACGACTCCAACGCCGTGTGTCTCCATCTCATCGCCTTCGTCGTCGTCCTCTTACCCCTCGTCTTCCCCCTCGTCCTCCTCCATGTCCCAGTCCTCCTCCATGTCCCAGTCCTCCTCCTCGTCGTCCTCTTCATCCTGCAACCACTCCATGTCGTCATCATCGTCTACCATTTGGACACCAGCCACAGGAGGTCGCCCTCTCTTTCCCTTGAAGAGGTCCAAGGAGAATCTGTCGTTAAGGGCCTGCCAGTACATTTGCATCGTAATGAGAGGGTTGTTTTGCAGACGGAGTCTACCTGGATGATACCAAGTAATGACTCTCTCCTGAAGAGGTTGCAGACAGCTCTTGTACAACTGGACAATTGCGTTGTAGGTTGTGACACCATGGCGGAGATGAAATTCTTCCAATGGGTAGTCGATGTAGTCGTTCATGTGGTTCAAAACCCTGTTGCACCATTCCTTGTCTTTACCGCTGATTCCACGATAGAGATCGTGTATGGAGTCGAACGAGACTTTCAACATCTTGTTGGCATCATCAAGGTACTTCTGGTGTTGAACCAACTCGTCCGGGAAAAGCGCCGAGGAGTGCTGAACGCCATCCATGTCGCTACTTAGCATGCCGAACAAAGTCAGACCTGGGAACACAGGCTTCGCCATGGAGAGTGGCGTCATCAGATCTGGCCATGGACGGTAATCGAATTTTACTCTGTGACGTCCTCGCCTTGACATTCGTATCGGAAGGACTGGCGCGAAAGGGTTGATACTGGCAGCGTGAGGCTGCTTCGGAAGGGTACCAGGATTCGCAAAGAAGACACACTGCTCCCCGGGAGACCATTGGTAGCCGTAGAACAGGACCTGCGGGAGGCGTGTGTCGTAAACATCCGTCTTCATGAAAACTCCATAGCCTTTGGCCGCGCAGAGCTTGATAAATTGGTCAGCTGTGTTGCCTTCATCATGTCCATCATAACGTACCTCATTGAGCAAATCAACTTCAGCATCCAACATCCGTTGATAGAGCATCCCGGTTCGGCGAAGCTGATCAGCGTTCCTCTTGGTGCTCGCGTGCTTTTTCGTGCCGGTGGGATTCTGACGATCGTGCCCTGGACTGGTCTCGTTTGCGATCAGGTCTGGTTGCTCCTGTTGCTTTCCGTCGGTTGCATCGGGATACTCAGGGACTTGCACCGCCGTGTAGAGCGATGTCCAACATGTCATGTCGGCCTGGTAGGGCTGTCGCTGCGGCCTCCAGCCCTCCCTCATCATGATTCGATGTAGATCTCCCACCCAGTCGGCACTGCTCAGGAGATCCACACGGCAATCTTGCCACTGATCCAATGGCTGAGACACCTTCAGTTCGGTCGTCCACATGTCGCTGTTGTATCTCGAGCATGGCAAGATGTACAGATATGATTCGGCAATGTAGACGCTGAAATGATGGGTGCGGCCTGGATGGAATGGGGATGCTCGGAGTTGCGATCCCTCGTCCCGGGCTGGTGTGAATGAAAAGTGCAGTCTGTTGCGCGAATGCTCCTCCTTCACCAATCCCCATTTCAGCTCCAGCAATGAAGGATCGGGGTTGGAGTTGGCTTTGACCAGGCCGTCGCCACCTAGAGGCTGACTTGGGTTCTGGTCGAACTTCAGGCCCTTTGCATCAGCGTATTTGCTGTTCGAGAACGCTTCGAACATGAATCCGAACGCGCGAACTGCAGCTCCGAGAAACGGCAAATTTGGATCTGGGGATATAATGCCGGGGTCGGTAGTAATGCGAGGCTTGAAGTTCAGTGGAATGCTGACGCCGGAGTGTGGTATTTCCAGTGGCTGTCGAGAGGTGCTGGGCTGATCAAGATTTCTGCAGTACTCGCGCCAACGTCGACGGAACTCTGGGAGGTCTTGGTATCGAACGACGAGTCCAGCTGTACGGCCTGGCATAGGCGGCATACCAACCACACTGCTATGCAAAAAGGTTTGGACTCGACCCAAAGCTGACTTTTGTTTGGGTATGAATACGACGCCGTTGCGAAGGCCGGCGAAGCCAAAGTAGAGATTTGCTATAGAGCGGGACTGCGCCTTGGACATCTCCAGCATCGTAAAGGTTTCAACACCAAACAAGTGTCCACGCTGCTGGCGAGTCCTCTTGTGGGTAGTTCGAACCAGCAGCTTCTTCACCTCGTAAGCAGCAGCACGACCAGGCTTTTTTCTGACATAATCGAGGCGCTCGGCGCGGTTGCGGCCAACGAGATTTCGATCGTCGGACAGCTCCTCCTGGCCATCGACAGTGGCGCCCTCGAAGGAGATGGTGTTGTGGTGGTCGTCAAAGCGCTCTTGGAGCTCAGCTTGAAAGATGTATCCTTGGAGAGCATGTAGCCTCAGCTGGTACATGGTATGGTTGAGCTGCTCCAGGAATGGGAGGTTGGTGGACACTGGAACAGTGGCAGTGGCGGCAGATGGGCCGATCGACTCTCCCTGAGGCAGGTCTTGCTCAAGCTGCGAGAAGTCGGAGAGTGGGCCAGCGTCTGATGGCGTGGGCGATTGGTGCGAAGGAGTCTGCGATGGCTCAAATGCCTCGTCGTCGTCGTTGGATGGCATGCTGGCTGATGGTGGTCTTGGCGCTTGATTCGGTTGCTGTTTGGAAGGGTCGTGTTTGGATGTTCGTTGTGGATGTCTTGAAAGCGGGCGTGTTGTGGGAAGGCGCGTTGGAGTTGAAGCCAAGCGGTGCGTTTGGTCAGGGGCTGGCGGAGGGAGCGAGAACGAGAGCCTTTTGAATGTGCAAGATTCCAGTGAAGAAGGCGACGCACTGAAGGAAGTCCTGTCCAAAAGTCACTCGTCGCTGTCGGAAGTCACTGGACTCGTTCGTTCTTTCTAAACTTTTCTTATCGATTGTCGGGTTACACAGCAGCACCGCCGCCGCCGCATCCACCGCCAGCTTCACTTCTGGTCCTTTACGACACATCCGCAACACGGCCACCTCCTGCATTGTTGGTCGCACCTTCCAAAACTTTCTACGCATTCTGTCGATCGCGCCTTCCGAGCACCTCGAAGTGCCCCTCCGACGCCTCGACTCCTCTCGCATCCTCAAGAACCTTCCGCGTCCTCCCTCCTACTTCGCGAACCGTCCGCATCCCGCCAGCCTGCCTCTGCAAGGCACATAAATGTTCTGATCGCCGCATGATCCTACGACTTTCACTCCTGGAGCACGATGAGCGAAATGTCCGCCGATGATGAGCCGGCGGCGGCCAAGTACGACGAGACGGAGCTGCGGAGTATGGGTACAACGGCGCTCTCTTGGCTTTGCAAAGGCCATGACCTTTCAGTCTGGAAGTACATGGGCAAAGGGAAGAGATCCAAGAAGAAGACCAAGGAAGACATGATCGCCGATCTCCTCGAGCAGACGCCGTTGGCAGAAACAGCAGACGAAAACCCAGTGGTCCCAATGGTCGTGCAAGACCCACGGCTCAACGACGTCGACTTCCTCTGCCAGCATTTACTGACCACCGACCTCGTAATCGACCTCCACAATGCCAATCCCATCAACTGGCTGCGGCGACTCGCTATTGCCGCCAATACCTGCCTGGCGAGGTCCGTGAACGAAGTCGGCATCGACGGCATCTTTGTCGTCACCAAGGTACGCATGTTGGCTCATACGCCATGCATGATCCCGCCGACTGACTCGTGAAACACTCCAGAACTCCAAGGCCAAACCGCTTAACAAAGAAAAGTGCAGAGGAGGTCCACAGCTCGGTAAAGAGGCGTCCTTTTTGGATGTTCGGGATTGTCCCGTCATAAGCTGACTCCAGTCCTAGGCTTCATCCCATGTGTCTATTTCCGCGATCAAGCTAACAAGAATGCCTGGCTGAAAGCCAAGTTTGAGGCAAGTATTCCGAGACTTTGATTCTTTTCTCACTAGCATCTAATGTAATCCCAGGACAAGATGCGCATTTGCAGTACGTTCGGTGTCGTTCCTCGCAGCACTCTGACCCCTGTTCTTCCTATATGGGTGGCCCGCGGCGAGTGCCCTACTTCGTGGGACCCAAAGGCAGACATGACCAACACGACAACAATCGAACCCTGGCCCAGCCACGCCTACGTAATAAACAACGTGGGTGTGGTCCAAGATCCTACTTCGACTGCATCAGGACGTGTTCCCGGTGCCTTTGTCGACGTCGTACAAGGCCGTTTGTTGTGTTCCAGTGCGAATGAGTATTACAAGAGGAGCACAGACGTCAAGAAGAACATTTGCCGCGTCTTTGACTATGCGCCGAAGGAGACGAAGAAGTGGGTCGAAGAGAATTACGTCGAGGATGAAGGCAAGTCCCTACTCCTCTATTTAGCTTGCGAAGCTGTTCTACAATTAACTAACACGCACGATATAGAACTCCTTCTAGGCCTTGTCAAGAAGTTGCAGACGTTTGTGGATAAGCACCCATCCGATATGATTCCCTACCGGGAGTTCAAATCATGGGGGACACAGGCCCCGCGTGGCATCCCGAGATCCACGATGAAGAGATTTCCTAGAGCGAACAAGTCCAATACCGCCTCAGATTCCGATTCCGACTCAGATGCCGATGATGATGCTGGGGCAGGTGCGAAGAAAATGACTGATACTGAACGCCGCAAGCAGGGGACCTTCCAGCTAGACCTTATGCGACGCGGAGACGAATACGACAAGAGCGGGAAGTCCAAGAATAAATGGGAGTTGATTCTTGAGGATCTGATCGATGAAGGCGTACTGGAGGAGGGCGACAAGGACGCCAAACAGTTGAGGAACATGCACGTCAACACTAGCGCGAAGCTAAAGAAGCGCCGGGAATTCGAGGAGAAGTGTGGTGTCACCGCAGAGGAATTCCACGAGCGAATGACGGCGTATCGAAACAGGCAGGGAGAGAGATTCCGGACGCTGAGTGTTCGGGCTGCCATGGGTAAGACAGTCATAGACGAATTGATAAAGGAGGGACGTCTGCGCAAGGGTGATGTTACCCCTAGAGTATTGGCTGGAATCATGAAGGTTTGGAGGGAAGAGCGAAATATCCCGTGGGAGCATAGTAATCTTCACTAAATCGAAATCGTGTCCGCGACAGAAATCGCAGAAGGAACCCTTCAAACATTCTCATCGCGCGACGTCCTCGTTTGCGCCCATCCTGTCGGCAGGCCACCTCCGCCGCCGACTCCCGCCATAATGCCAGACCACCGGAGTGAACAAGGCGAGATTAGGGATGATGCCGGTGTATATGGACTCTTCACTACCAGATTGCTTCGGCATCGCAACGTTCTATATGCCAGACTTGGACAGCCACCATTGCTTGGTCAGCTGCTCGATGCGCTGAATGGAACGATGCGATAGGCAGCCACATCCATGGGGACCAGCTATATACCTTGCCTCTGCGACGCCTAAAACCCTTTCAAGTTCGTCCCCTTTCCTCGACATCGTCCTCCGAACTTTCTGATGAAGGGTGGATTATGGAGATCGGGAAGGAGCCATCAGTATCGAAGCTTGGCAGCCTTATCCACTACGCATCTACTATGGAACTTTTCTAACAACATTAACTCGTCAGTTTCATGTATCTATGTACAGTGCTATTTAGGCAGCAGAACTAGTGATCGCCTATTCTCTCGGCTAGCTATCTCCTGCGCCAACTCTCCCCGTAAAACTAGACTACGGGCGTAAACAAGGCGAATCCCCCAATTATGACACTCTCCTCGCCGACCAAGCGGAGCGAGCATGCGTCGTCATCCCACAGGAGAGGCTGGAAGAAGTCTCCATCTTGCTCCCAAGACTGAAACAGGCAGATGATGCTGTGCTTGCAGATGTTGAGGGTGGCTCTGACCTGAAGACGAGCTTTGGTATTCAAACCCGTGTCTGCAATCATGCATATTTGCTGACGTCGAACAGCTGCGCATCCGGACCATTATACCCACTTCCATTAGCGAGATGGCGAGCATGATACATCAGGGCGGCGTCGAGAACGTCATATTCTGCGGCTATATTTCTCGTGGAGCAAGATCAGGCCAACCTTGTGAAGAGACAAGATCTTCTCACGAAACACCTGCTTGCTCTCATCTCCCAGTCATCTTCTGCGTCCCGTTCTCGATACGATCAAACCAAATGAGATCGTCAAGATCACTCTCAATCTTCAGCCCCATCTTTTTCGGCGCATTGCCTTCCATAGCGAACACGGCCTTGAACTTCTCGCCTTCCTGATTGTCGGCAAGAACGTCGTACAGCGTGGCAATGTAGTTCGTCTGCGAGCTGATATGTTCGAAATCAAGCGTGAAGGCCATCGTGCGGTCGCTGGCGTCGATGAAGAGGTGGTCGTTCTTGATTTGCCTGATAGCACAGTCAGTGATGGCAGGGCAGGACAATGTGGATTATACTTACACTTTCATGCCCTTGTATCCGACGTTCCAGTACTCTCCCACGTAAAGATCTAGAGGAAGCTTCTGAGGTTCTGCGACGCCGTCTCCGTTGGTGGAAAGCTCTTTTCGGAGGTTCTCCTTTTCTTCCTTCTGCTTCTCGTTGTACTCGTCTTCATTCTTGTGCTGGATTGCGTTCCAGTCGGGACGTTCGGATTGGGGCGTTTGAAAGAGTTCGTCGAGTATCTCTTTTAAGAGAATACCTGATCCGATCGTTCCAGCATTCTCGCTGTTTCCCAAGAAGACGCCACCGACTTTGTATTCCGGGATGAAAAAGTGCACCGAGGAGAACCCAGAGATCAGGCCGTCATGCTGAACAACTTTGTGCCCCCGATAGAAGTACGTTTCCAGACCCAGGCAGTACGCTTGAAAGCTCGTGTACGGTTCCAGCTCGTCCCAATCGTCGTCAGGATTAGAGAAGATCCTGGGTTTGATAAGACTTTGATAGACACCTTCGGTGATGGGCGCTTCTTGGTTCATGATGGCTTTGACGAAGAGTGCGTAGTCTTTGCTTGATGTCCAGATTGATCCGGCTCCTATCGATGATGTTAGTGAGTGAGTAGAAGAGCAAGATCACAGAGCTTTGCTTACCTTGTGCTTCAGGCGTCTGCTCGTACTCCAATGTAACATAGTCTTGCCTGTCTTCATTCCACAGGAACGGTTTCGACATTCGATCGCCAAGGCCTGCTTCCCGTGCGGCGTTCGGTTGCAGATTTGTCGATGTCATGTTCAACGGTGACCTAATCGATATTGTTAGAGACAAGAACAGCGAAAGCATCATACATTGGTAGATACCAGATCTTTTCCCGAATGAACTCTCCAAAGGTCTTCCCGACGATGGTTTCAATCACATGTGTGGAGACCGTATACATTCTATCAACATCAATGAGTGGCTCTCGATCATACTGACGGCTGTTGCCCTCAAATGGCTTACAGGTCTATCGAAACGAACGATCATTAGCATTGAAGATACAAGCGACCGTGCAGGCTTTGCTTACTATTGTACTGCTCCTTTTGGCGGATTGGTTGGGAGATCGGCAGATTCCTCAAATTCCGAGTAATTGTTGCCGGTGTATCAGGATGCGAAGAGTTGATGCCGAAGTAGGAGTTGTCATGACTGGGCAGGTGAGCTGGGTATCTCGTGTATGATTTGCTATGATACTCACGTAGGTAGTCCGGATCTGTGCGAGAGAATGTCCTCGATGCTGACGTGGTTCGTATAGCAGCCGTCTGTGTCCATCATGACAAAATCCTCAGTAACGTCATGCACAGGCGTGGTCCACTGAATATGTGCGTATTGCTCATCGTCGTCAACGATCAATGACATGGCCGTGGCCGTAGTACTCTTGCTGACAGATGCAAGGTCGAAGAGAGTATCCGGCGTGCAAGGGACCTTTTCTGGCTCCAGAACGGCGAACCCGAATCCCTTGGACCAGATCGTATCGTTTTGTACGAGTGTGAGAGACATTCCAGGGACATGCCATTCGGACATCAAGCTGAGATGTGTTAGCTATTTTCATCAAAATTGATTGATCTTTCTCACCTCTCCACCCGTGCGTGAAACGCAGAAGATTTGAACAAATCCATAGCCATACTGCCGTCTTTCGTCTTCTTGCCGTCGTCCTTAGAATCTTGCTGAACTACTCTGTTGTCCGCCATCTTCTTAAGTATACTCCCAGCGGTGTTCTTTTCTGATTTCAACTGCAGCATTCGCAGCCAAGGCCTCATATATCAACGCATTCTGCTGTGGCTGTGCCGTTCATACGAAGACGTTGTGAGTCAAGAAAGTCTGCAGGCGCGACGGTGGCTCAATGCGGCAAGACCACGTGGGTTGAAGATGTGGTTTCAGCGAACTTCGCAGTTGCTCTTACCTTTCGCAGACGATGCTGCGCACTGAGTGAATATCCTTCATGACTGAGGTCAATGTTTTACGCAATTTCGATGGATTGGTCGTTGGCTGCCTCATTTTGAGTCATCATGCTCACTGCCGGCTCCTTCCATGCAGGTACGCTGTCGTCATCCCATCCAGATTGCGACCACATCTCAACTGCAAAGAAAATCAACACAGACAAGAAATGTGATGTTGAGATGGCAATGCCGCTGTATGTGGTACTCGGCAGCTCCTAGGCAAAACTGAGAAAGAGCTGACAGAGCGCATTGGACCAAGCATGTGAACACAAGCAGGACGAAGCAGCTCGTCTGGACCTACCGATACGCCTTCAGCCGCATGCTGTGCAACGAGATACTTGTTTTCTGGATATCCTTTATCTGCAAGCCGAAAGGTCGGAGCATTGCTGGATGATCAGCTGGACTGACGTCGAGTGTAAATGCAGGACGAAGATCATGTCAACACCGTCCAAGACCAGTCTCTCCGGTCCCAGACACCTGACCTTCGGCATTTGTACAAGGGTACCTCCAAAACATCGAGGGTCCGATTGAGAATCTGGATGTTGGTCCGCTGGCCTGACTCCATTCCGAGGCTCCCACTTCCACGATGCACCCACGAGACATCTTCAAAAAGTCCAGAATACCAGCTTTTGATATTTCTTTTTGACGGAGATCTCCTCGTCCGAGGTGTGGCTTTCCAGCATTTCCTCTCCATGAAGTCGGACTTCCCAGCTCGAGCAAGGATAGACCGCGGCTCGTCAGCAACAAAGGTACTCAGTCGTGGGGTCCTTGGACGCCGCCCGCTGCAAGGACCCAGCGAGACTGCACAGCTGCGGTTTCGAAGCTCTCCAAGCGCGGGAGCATTTGAGCTTTAAAGAAGCTTATATTTCGGAGCACATTGAGGCCGAGGCTGTTTCGAGTCCACTGTGGCCGACGATCTTTCTTCGTTTTGATTGAACAGCGGCGAATAGACCAGATGGTGATCAAGAGATGTACTTTTGCGGGGTTGAACTTTGGCGCACAGCAAGCGCAGACGAGACCGTTGTGAACTCTCGTCGAGTGCTTATTAAATATAGGGAAGGTTTCCGGAGTTGTTGGTGATTAGGCCTTCCAGACTCCTTCCAGCTTCCTTCTTCTAGAATCCTCGTCCTGGTCGACGCGAAGGAGAATCGCGTGATAATCCCTTTATACAAAAGCCGTTGTATAACCTTGGACGTTCGATCGATCGACGCGGTAGACGATACACGCGACCATGGACGTGAAGGACTTCGTTCCTCGGCCAGAAGCCACGCATCAAGCAAAGTCGAACTCACCGGCCAACGCGAGCCAGGGCTCATTGGCGACGACGAGCTACGAAAATGGCAGTGGCAGTGACAGCAACTCGCGCACTCCTCCGAATGAAGAGAAGAAAGAAACATACCTGGTCAATGAGAGGTCTGCCTCGGACAGTGCGGCTTCGTTCTCCACGGCCGACGAGAAGTGTCTCGAGCATGTCAACACTCGATTGACCACCTATGATCAAGCGAACGACGGCCGCCTTTACAATTCGAATGGACAGCTCGTTCGCCAGCCAGCTCCTAGTATGGACCCTCGTGACCCTCTTAATCTTTCGTTAACGAGGAAGCTGGTCGCCTGCTTCTTCTTGTGCTTCTTCGGTGCACTGGCTGCGTCGGCGGAATTGATCTTGGGCGCTATGTTGCCTGTGTTCGCTTTGCAATATGCGAGTGAGTATATTGACGGCATGTTGTGAGACGTTACTGACCTTTCCTCCAGACATCAACCCTAAGTACCTCCTCGAATGGACGACAAGCTTGCACGGTCTGCCCGCTGGTACGTGAACTTGAGGGCAGAAGCCACTCCACTGCACGTCTTAGATATATGCTGACCTTCTGCTCATTTTGCAGGCTCTGATCCTCTCAAAACCCTCGAAGAATTGCCCAATGCGCCACCGATCTGGCACGTGTACCTCTTGGCCAGTCTTCCAGTCCTCATGATGGGCGTCGCCAACTTGATCCTCATCCCAATGGCCATCTCTATCGGTCGTCGACCAGTCGTTATCGGTAGCGGTCTCATCGCCATTGCAGGAGCTCTCTGGGCGGGCCACAGCGGTTCACTTGGAAGCCATATCGGCGCGAGAGCAGTCCAAGCTATCGGTGCCGGTACCGTCGAGAGTTTGATTCCATTCATCCTGCAAGATATGGTCTTTGTCCATCAGCGTAACACTTGGTATGTTTAAGCATGAAGTTGAAGTGATGTCGACAAGGCTGACGATTTGCACAAGGATCTCCGGCATTTTCGCGGCTCAGGGTATCATCATCATTGCCTTGGGCATCTCCTCGCCGTACATCATCATTTACCTCAACTGGCGCTGGGTGTATTACATGACTGCGGCGGCTGCTGGATTCTTCCTGATTGGCGTTATCGCTTTCATGCCTGAGACCCGCTGGCACAGGACTCGTGCTGAGATGAGTAAGCCCAGTCCAATCCCTGTGTAACCTAAGATCCAGACTGACGATGTTGTAGATGGCGTCCCTCGCATTGAGCCTGGAGTAGCCGAAAATAAGAGGACCCTCAAGTACGACATTGCCCTCTTCCACGGTGCAGCGGAGTGGCGAAAGGGCTGGAACGCCTTTCTCGACACTTTGAGGACCTTTTTCTATCCGCAGATCTTCTTCATCACGATGCTCAACAGCGCCATGATTGCTACTGCTTTCGCTGCTGGATACACCGTTGCTCCAGCTTTGCTCACTCAGCCTTGGTCCTGGCCCTTCCTGCACGTCGGTATGTAAAGATCGGGCAGAAGCCATCCTGCCGCATGTTTGAAACACCTGCTGACCTTCTCCCTCCACTGTTTAGGTCTCTGCCTCATCCCCCTCTTGCTAGCAGCATTAGCAACAGGCCTCGTTACGGGCTACTTCGCCGACTGGACCGCCAACTTGGTCGCTCGCAAACGCGGCAAGCGAGTCCCCGAGAACCAGCTCCTCAACCTCGCCCTCCCGACAGTTTGTGCCCTGGTCGGCTCCGTCGTCTTCGGTGTCGCAGGCGAACATCCAGAGGACTACAGCTCATATCTCTTCCTCTTCGCCCTCGGCCTGATGGCTTTCGGTTTCCTTGGCGCCAACACCATCGGTGCTGTCTATGTTCTCGAGTGCTACCCTCACTTGGCCGGTCCCGCGCTCGTCAACATTGCCAGCTTCCGGTGCTTAATTGCTTTCGTGCTCAGTTTTAAAGTAAGCGAAGGCCAGAAGCTACCGCATGGTGTCTAAGACGTTTGCTAACATTTCCAAAGGTCTCGGAATGGGTCGCGAACCTCGGATATCTCAATTCAATGCTCATATACACCGGAATAATCCTTGGCTTCGCTCTGTTTACTCCCATTGTATGGTTCTACGGCGAAAGTTGGAGGAAGAGGTGGCCGGCCGAGAGGATGGGTGACCATTAGTTATGCTGCTGATGGATGACGTGATGAGGTACCTGTTGGCACTGTACATAGATAGATGCATGAAATTGACGAGTTGATGTTGTTTGAATGGCCATGGAGTGTCGTCGGTGGACAAGGCTGCCAAGCCTCCGTATTGGTCGCTCCTTCCTCAACTCCATCGACCACATTTGGGTAGTCGCGAAAAGCTGCATGCAGTCAGAATATTCGGGTGTCAATGTCAAGGGAGGAAGAAAGAATTTGAAGTTTGTCGGGGGTGGCAGGGGCCAGCATATAGCTGGTCCCCAAATGTGGCTGCCTGAGCTAGGCCCCAAGTCGCTATCGCATCGTTCCATCCTCCCAATGCGCGTATTCAGCGCATGGACAGCTGACCAAGAACTTTCGGCTGTCCGAATGGGGAATGCAAGATGTTGGGATGCGGTCGATTATTTCAATTTCGTAGACGATGGTCTGCGAAACAGCCCCGAGTACCAGTCGAATTATGTTCAACTTTGTCTTTACCAGCTCGTCAAGACTTGTCGGATTGTACCTTGTATTGGACCCTTCGAACTGTTATTGAGTTCAATGAGATCCGGAATCCAGATTCCTGGAACCACATCTCATCTGCAGAAGTCAGCACATCCTAGGGTGGATCCGGAGATGTTGGCATTAGCCTTGTGAGATGAGAGTGTAAGACGGATAAAGTACGAGATACACGCGAGGCGAAGAGGCATAGGGTTGGACTTCAGGTCTTGGATGGAAGTGTCTCCAATTGAGACGAGTCTTTGCTCGGCGTTTGATGGGAATCACTGGGCTCAAGAATGGAAGACGATGGTAGCGAAGACCAGATTGGATCGATGCCAACGTAACAGGATGTTTGACTACATTTCAAATGCTGCTGAAAGTATTGCCTGAATCTGAGTTGCAGAATGGCGGAAGAACCATTCGCCCGCTTTGTGACCGAACGCTCGTTGATTGAGCCGAAGTCGCGAATGGATTGGTCATGTACGTCAACACAGTAGAATGTCGTGTTCAAGAAGCATTTGCTGGAAGAGATGTAAAGCCATTCTCATAACGTGTTGACTACTTGTGCAACCATTACCATTAGCAAAGCATCGGCCGCAGAAATGGCCACTCCAATCGTAACCTGCGGCGACTCCCAAATCGATGCCACAAAAGTTCATGCCGCCATGGGTCCTGAGTTCGAAGGTCAGCTGAACGATTAGATTCCAAAATGCCCCAAGTACTAACAATCTCGAGTCATCTACTCCGGCTTCTCCCTTCCAGAAACCCTCACCGAACTCCCTCGTCTCCTCGCCGGCGAACCTCTAAGTACATCCTCTCTACATACCCAGATTGCCTCGAACTCCTTCGAGCATCGTCCTGTAGCAATAGTAGTCGGTGGAGGATACGACGATGCAGCATTCCATGCTCTGCGTGAAGCGTGCGTACAGGCCGCCGGTTCGGAAGAAAAGCTTGGCGTTCCTTTCTTCAGGACGGATAGGGCGTTGACGGAGCGGCTCCACCAAGAGGGCAAGGGCCCTGCAAGAAAGTCGGCGGAGTATGGACCTGCTATTGCTAAGAGGCTGAAGGAGAAGTTAGTGGAAGTTGGGGTCAAGGAAGGAGTGAAGAGGGAGGATGTTGGGAGGTTGTTTTGGTATTAGCATCTGATGTCAGTCTTGAAATTGTCGGAAGCATGGATTGAGATTAAGATGTTCGATGATATATGGCCGTCATTCATCACTTCGTAGCCGTGGCATTCGCCATCGCAGCCGCATAGGCTTCTTTCACTCCAGCCTCCAAAGCAGGGGAGATCTTGTTGAATTGGACCATCAGAGCGTCAAGGACCTTCTGGTTGTCCACGTTTACCTGCAATGTAATGTTAACAGCCCTTCACAGCCCTCCTGCGGTAACAGTAACTTACAAGTGTCCCAGCGATGTTGCTGTAGAGATGGTCCTTATCCATCTGCGAGAAGCCCTCGTAGAACATCCTCGGTTGCTCGTAGTCAATATCCTCGTCGATTACACTCTCCCAATGCACAGTCGATCCAGTGAGCTCCTCTTCAATGACAGTATCTGGCTTCTCAATAACGTTGATCGGATCGATGTACTCGGCCGGGAAGTTCTTTCTGGAGCCAGAGTTTCCGTGAGTAGTGAGCCAGCCATCTCTGTCAAAATTGGCCGTACTGGACCAGGGACAGTTGACTGGAACATCATCGACGTTGACGCCGACCCGGTATCGTCCTGCGTCGCCGTACGCGAAGAGTCTCGACTGGCTAAAAGCAAAGGAATAAAGATCAGCGTATTTTTCCGTGTTGCAGAGTAGGGTTCCACGTACAGGACTGGGTCATTACTGGGCTCCCATCCAGGTACCTAGATGTCCATTAGTGGATGTGCAACAGTCTGTAAGGGCGCAGAAGCTTTACGAGGTGTCCCGGACCTAACAACAAGGACTAGTATTAGTGCATGTCTCAGACGGGGTACTAATAAGGCTGTTCTTACTAAAATGACTGCTCTCAATCTCTGCAAAGTAGTTCTCGGGGTTCTGGGTCAAGGTAATACGTCCGACCTCGTGGTATTCCGCATCCGGCCAGTCCTTGGTGAGGTCCAGTATATCATATCGATATGCATCTGCTTCTTCTTGAGTCTTGGTGGCAATGCCGACTAAGAAGCATTAGCAAACAGACTTCATCAGTAGGAGAGGTGTTCAAGCATACCAGTCCAAGAAGGATAGTTGCCAGACTCGATTGCATCGTAGAGATCTGCCGTGGCCCAGGCATCGTTCTCGCCAGCGACCTGTAAAGCGATCGTGTTAGGACATATGCTTCTTGTTTTATTTCTTGACGGGGTACCTTGGCGGCTTCAGCAGCAGTGAAGTTCTTCACGCCCTGATCGCTCTCCACGTAGACACGACAGTAGACCCAGCTTCCATCATCATTCACGAGCTTATACGTATGTCCACTCCACCCATGCATGTGTCGGAAACCATAGGGAGTGCCAAGGTCTGAGAAGAGTCTGAGAAACTGCAGCAAAGCCTCCGGGAATTGAGCTGGCCAGCTCCAGAATGTCTTGACAACGATCGTTAGCGGAAATGGTCTCGAAGACATAATCTCGTCTACCCACATTCCAATCACGAGTGTTGGTCGCTGGGTCGGTCTTCTGGGTGTGGATGAATCTGTGGCATGAAAGGTCAGAAGCTGCCTGTATCACGGCTTGAGTGATCGCCGTACCGAGGGAACTTGACCGGATCGCGAATGAAGAAGACAGGAGTATTGTTAAACCTGTGGTACTGTTAGTAATTCTTCAATCGCAATCAGTGTAGATTCGAACATACACCCAATCCAAAATCCCCTGCTTCGTCCGCATCTTGATCGCAAACCCACGAGGATCTCTCGCCTCATCGGCAGAGCCTCTTGCACCTCCCACAGTAGAGAAGCGCATGGTCACCGAAGTCCGAGTGCCTTTCTTGAAGACATCTGCTGCAGAGAGCTTTTCGGCGAAATCGGTTGTGACTTCGAAGAATCCATGGGCACCTGCTCCTCGGGCGTGGACGATTCGTTCGGGGATCTAAGGATTGTTAGTCCTGGAGTATTGATTGGTGGGTGTGTATGATCACGGACTCTCTCGCGGTTGAATGTGGCGAGCGTATCGATCATGTGGACATCTTGGAGGAGGAGTCTATCTACAATCAGTTTCGATCTTGGGATTATGGAGACGTTGTCTTCTTCTTACGGGCCCTTCTCGCCAGCTCTTTGAGCTCCGAGAGGTTGGAAGTATGGCTTGCCTTGTCTTTCAGACAGTCAGCAAATCGCCCGAGTCTCATGGAAGGTCATTCGATCTTTACCTCGTCGTGTATGTGAGATCCGAGTTGTTCAGTACCGACTGCTCCTGCTTCAGATTCGTGCCAGTGAAGAGGTCAGTCTTGTACACAGCTTCCTGCCGAGCAACAGTCGCTCTCTTCAGATGGCTCCCAGTAGCCGCCACCAAAGGGCCCAGCAGAAGAATCGAAGCCGCGACCTTCATCTTGTCTGTTAGAAACGCAACTCCAAACAGTCAATACAAAGCATCCAACCACAAAATTCAGATGCGGGAGCGAGCCTCAAATTAAATATCGACGTCGGGCCAGATTGCCTGCCTGCCAGTGACAAGCTCCGGCAAGACAAGCGTCCCAGACAAGAACCATGCTGTCGGTGAGGTGATGCCAAGGGTGCCGTTGGACAGTAGCCTCGCAGGCGGTCGTCCAGTCGCGGGCGGGCGGTTGGTCAAAGAGGAGGCTCTGCCCCCTGTTTCGGGAGCGTACCCACCGAAGTTGCATACATAGCATCGCCATGGACCTTCCCCATGTGTCTCACTCTCCATCTGGCGGACGTGTGGGTATGTTTCTTGGCCACGTGCGGGTGGGACCGGGGTTGGATATGCAGTTGGAATTGTTGGTCAGCATTGATGATTGTTGGTTTCTTTTTTCTTTTCATTCGCAATAATAAGATTGTTCGAGTTTGTTTCATGGTAGTTGCGATGAGACACGTAGGGCATGACGCTTCTTTACACAAGGCAACCAGAGACTGTACCTGTGTCTTCGGCATTTGCGCTGGCAATCTTCTTAAAGTACTGCAATGATTGGCAGACGTTCCAGCACCAGGGCATCCACGCTTGTCGTGCAAGGTCATGGAAGTTGGCGGACGGGATGACATGCGCCTGTCAAATGCAGGGTTTTGACATAATACAGTTTGCTACTCGTGCGATTGGGCAGCTGTCATCTCGTTTGGCATATGTCTCGCAACGGTTGCATGAAGATTGCTGATGATGAGATGATGAGGCTCTTGTCAAATTGACATCCAAGACTTACTTGTCGCTATCAGTGCGCCGGCTCGCTGGCGAATTGCCCGAAGCAGTACTTTCGGCACGGGGTGGACGAGGTGGTGCGACGTCGGAAATCGTCCTCACTCGGTCTCGCTGTGGAGAAGACGGACTGCTGCCAAGAACATGTCTCTCCTTTTGGACCAGTGATCCGTCTTGTCGATGCAGTCGTCGTACAACTGCTTCTTGGCTGACCTCTATCGCGTTCGAGAGTGGCGATCTTTCTGTGCTTTGTTTCTCGTGGTTGAGCGTTCGAGATCCCCGAAGAAGCGCCAATGCTCGATGGCCGGCGAGAAGGCCGGCACGAGAACAGCTGCGAGACCCTAAGCCTTCACGCCTTGGCTCGACTATTAGACACGGCGACCGAATGATTGAATGTCTCTCCAGTCACGTTTAATCTATTATTCAGCCAATTGCCGATGACTGTTAGCCGCCGAAACATGAAGCAGCGATACCGCTGTCTCGCTGACTTCTTGATACAACGATGCCAAGTCAATGACTTGCTCATCAGACCACTCCCTCATCAGTAAGATCCCAAGAACCTCACTTGCAGCAAAGCTGACGGCGTATAGGTAGGTCAGACTCCTCTCAGCACGGCGTGCAATTGTCAGCATCGCCATCACGTTCATTTCGTCAGCCTCATCTCCGCAGTTACAATGTTGCCTGGGGTCTCTCGGAGATGACCAACAGAAATCGTCGACTTAAGAATCTTTTCGAGAGCTTGAAGACATCTCTCGACACACGGCCAGGGCAATCGAACACCTTCGATGAGAACTCTTAGGAGGGCGCTGCATGTAGCCAATTCGTCTAACAAGAATGGGTGATCCCCCTGACCTCGGACAGCCCCTCAATCAATGCCTTGTAATGTACGAGGCCTGCCGCGACAACGAGGACGTGAAAGAGTTGGTGACTGGCCTGTTAGGTAGAAGTGTGGTTAGCAATTCCGGGACGTACATTGTGCGAGCTTTTGCATAGTACATACCCCGATAAAGTCGAAGCGGTAAGGGAACCGACGTTCTGGCAGCCAGGTCTCGTCAGAAGGTCAAACGGCAAGCATGTTATGTGTGCCGACTTACTCTGGACGCATAGAACATAGCACCAGTAATGTTCAAAAGGCCCATGAGCGCCATCCACTCTAGGCCCAATCTTCGTCGTTGTTAAGAGAATCCGTATTTGAAGATTCCGTGGCTTATGAAGGTTATACCAGACAGTCCGAAGCACGTATACATCAAAGCACGGTGGTCTCGGAAAGCAGACCCGTAGAAGCGTGGGTTGAGCGTGAAGCCGATACAGCCACATGCGCTGACAGACACCTAGAGGTAGCAGTTAGGCAACAATGATAATGTCTCCGCAGTTTTGCGGCTGTCAAAGGTCTTGAGATGTTCCCAGCAGTATATTAGGAGTCGTGAGAGCCGGGGATAGTACGTACCAAGCTCCAATGTAGGTACTTCCACATGGGGTCGCAGATGAAGCCGAAGTGAATGGATGGCAGGCTTGCACTCCACATGAGTAGGACGATACCACTGCAATCGATACGGTTTCCAAAGAGCGCAACAGGAGCAGAGTGGTTCCAGATCACATGGCAACTGCCTAGTAGTCAGCGTGTAAAGCGTGCCAAAGAGCCGGGAGTCTTGATTTACCAGGCTGAGCACGCGAAGCACACAGCTACGCCGAGGAAGTAGACGTTGAAGAGAATGACGTCGAGCGTGTAGATACCGTCGATTCTGTTGTGAACCGAGCTGTAGAAATGAAAGGGCAAGGCGGCGAATGTTATGGCTCCGATCAGGTGAGAGTGGATGTTAACTTTTGGACTTTAGCATGCATCATTGGCCCACAAATCCATTCGGGTCACTTACTCGATTCATTGTGCCACTCCAAAACGCTTCTCAGCGATCTAAACCAGGAACCAGAAGTAGGCCTTACTTGGTCAGCAACGAGGTGGTGCGCAACATCATCAACTGTACCTGTATCTGTAGAGGAGAAATTCGTTGTCCCTTTCACATGCGATATTAGCTGGTGCATTAGGTCGAGGCTGGAGACGCAAATCACTTCTGCCATGGTTCTGTTAGAGGTCAATGATGAGTTTTCTAGGTCCGTGGTTACGTATACTCACGTATCTCGTCATAAAACAAGAGCCGACGACGAGCCTGCGTCCTGTCTGGCTTTTTCTGCCAAGAGCAAAGAGCCTGACCCATTGTGTGGAAGTGAGCCGAGACGAGAGAGAGGGTTGAAGGTGAGTGAAGGCAAAGCAAGAATCGGGGGAAAAGGCAGCAGTCCAGCAGCCAGCCCCGTAGGAGACTCCAGTGACCTGAGTCATCGTTCAAGTCTGCACCAGGCTTACAATGCACCTCCCAGTCACGATTCTGGAGGTGTCGGCAGTCTCTCACGTCGTCTGTGCGCTGGTACTGTACGCTCTATGGTGGCATAAACCCCGTAAGATCGACGAACCAAACATTATTGATCTCAAACTCGATGGCATGAGGCCATTAGTCGCCTTCATGTTGATGTGCAGCACAGAGAGCAAGGACCAAATGCTGCCAGGATTCCAATTGGAAGACGAACACTCGGAAATGGCAGGTGTCAAAGTAGCGGGACCTGATTCGTCCTCTCTTCAAATCGTAGCCAAGCGCACGAGGCTGTTCGGGCGCCTGCCTGATGGAGACGAATCTCCAAATGACGAGCGCAGAAGTAACAGCTCAACCAAGGTCTCAAGGGCAGAGAAATCTCTTCGGGTGGAGAGCGCATCTTCGCCGAGGCATCCACCGCACGCACAACGGCCAAGCGATGGACGCTCGCTCAACTGGCAATGCAGCAATACCCGGCAGTGGTTCGTCTGCTGCATCATCCTCCCAGCGATTCTTGCCGAAAGTACTCGATTGCCCTGGCCACGTATCCAGAGATGCCTTTGAGATGTCGAAAGACCTCTCTTGTCGACGAGCTTGATGAGAAAGCAGACTGGCTCGAGTGTCGTACACAGCATCTGGTCTCAATAGCCGCGAGTAACTGGCCACACGATGGCTTGCTTCGTACCACAAGCGGCCTCTGGATCGGAGCCTCGCTATGGCTCGTGAGTATTGTCTTCAGCGGCATCCAAATCGCTGCGTGGCATGCAGACTTTCCATCCGAACTGGAAGCATGGCTGTGGAGATGCTCGTCTGTTTACCTGGCCTTCTCGGGAATCCTTTGGGCAATCATGCACCTGCTGGCCGAATATTCTGCAAGGCTGTGGTGGACGTGGTACGATGTCATGACTGGTGATGCCCCCAGACTGCTCAAGGTCTCTCTCGGCATTATTTGCGGAGTTTGTGGCCTCGCATATGTCTTTGCAAGGGCATATTTGGTTGTTGAAGCCTTTGTGTCCTTGCGTTTGTTGTCAGTGGCAGCATACATTGTCCCAGAGTGGACTCTTGGGGTTCCTCACGTGGCCTGAGGTATATTGTGGACAGCCGTATCGACTTCGTAGGTGTTGTAGTCTGATAAGGTGGCCGTGGGCCTGATTGAGATGAACCAATGCGGCCAATCTAATGTCTCTTTCTCTCTCCAGATCCTAAAGACGCAATGGGGTGTCGAGAGCGATCTCAAGATGCCGAACGTCCGCGGTCTTGGCGAGAAGGCGTGCGAATCGATGTGTTTCTGCCAGCATTTTCACCCTCTCGTATGGGCTCGTAAGCTTGTGAAGTGACAGTGCCCTCGCCTCGGCGTAAAGAAGGATGTGGTGATGCAAAAGGAGGAAGGAAAGATGGCGTTGGTGGCTTGCGGCTGCCCTGGCCGCTCATCGAGGCACGGACCGCCAGCCGCGTCGATCTTGCCCTGAAGCAGAAGGAGCAAGTGCTCAGGTGACGACTCGGCTTTGTGCTCTTATTCACTCACCTACCGTCTCGAAGCTCTCTGCACGGAGATGGGAGCAAAACTGGAAGGTCCAAAGCAGAGCAGCCGCTGCTCTTCAAAGCGACGTTCGAGAGCGTGTGGATGGTTGCTACGGACGCTTGACAACGACCAATGCCGATGAACCTTAAAAGAGCACGCGGAGAAAAGATCAACATCAGGCCGCTCGAACACCTCCAGGCGAAGGAGCATAAGACGAAGGCCTGGCCCACTACTTCTACCTGACAATCAACGTCGACTCCTTACCCAGGATGAGGCTCCATCCAATTCTGCCTCTGGCAGCTACGGTCTTAGCATTCCCACAACAGAATGTCCTCGAACCTCGAGCAACAGGATCTTTGGAATCATGGCTGGCCGCAGAGAGTCCGGTCGCATTGCAAGGTGTTTTGAACAACATCGGAGCAAACGGAGCCAAGGTTGGTGGAGCCAGTTCCGGGATTGTGGTTGCTTCGCCCAGCAAGAGCAATCCGGACTATTTCTACAGTTTGTTTCCAAGTGTGTGAGCCCAGACTCGATCAGATGCTGACTATACTGCAGCATGGACACGAGACGCGGCCTTGACGATCAAATGCCTCGTCGACCAATTTCTCTCTGGTGGACCTTCCAGCCTTGAGGAGACCATCAAGGAATACATCAATTCCCAGGCCGCACTTCAAGGAGTCAACAACCCATCCGGAGGCCTATGCACAGGAGGCCTGGGAGAGCCCAAATTTTACACAAATCTCACGCAGTTTACGGGGGCCTGGGGCCGACCACAACGCGATGGTCCAGCGCTCCGAGCAACAGCGATGATTGCCTACTCCAAGTACCTCATTTCGAAAGGCCAGACTTCATCTGTGACGAAAATCGTGTGGCCTATCGTTTCCAACGATCTCACGTATGTTGCTCAAAACTGGAACAAGACTGGCTTTGATCTGTGGGAAGAAGTCAACAGCTCGTCTTTCTTCACCACTGCTGCTCAGTACCGGGCTTTGCTCGAAGGCTCGGCTTTGGCAGCACAAGTCGGCAAGACTTGTGCGCATTGCGACTCGCAGGCGCCCCAGGTCCTTTGTTTCCTGCAAAGCTATTGGACTGGCCAATATGTACTGTCGAACACGGGCGGTGGCCGAAGCGGCAAAGACGCCAATTCTTTACTGGCGAGCATCCATCTCTTCGACCAGGACGTCAGCTGCAACGCCAATACCTACCAGCCGTGCTCAGACAAAGCGTTGGCAAACCATAAGGTGGTGACGGATTCTTTCCGCTCCATCTACTCGATCAACAGCGGCATTTCCCAAGGCACTGGAGTTGCTGTTGGCCGCTATCCCGAGGATTCGTATCAAGGCGGAAACCCATGGTACCTGAATACCTTTGCTGCAGCAGAGCAACTGTATGACGCTGTCTATCAGTGGAAGATGGCTGGAAGTATCACGATTACCTCCACATCGCTACCATTTTTCAAAGATGTGTACAGCTCATCCGCTACTGGCACGTATGCGTCTTCATCGGCGACGTTCACCTCGATCGTCAATGCTGTGATGAAGTATGCTGATAGCTATATGGTATGAACAACAGTGCTGGGAGGAGGTTGAAGTCAGTCGCTAATATTTCGCAGGCCGTTGGACAGAAATACGCCCCACAAGATGGATCCCTTGCTGAGCAGTACTCGCGCTCGAACGGGAGTCCACTGTCTGCCGCCGATTTGACCTGGTATGCTCCATCGCTCCTTCCTTCTTCGGATCGTTCCTTCTTTCTGATGTAGTGCTGACACCTCCTTCTCTAGGTCGTACGCCGCCTTCCTCACAGCCCTGAACGCCCGCAAGGCAGCAATGCCAGCATCTTGGGGCGCTGCAAATGCAAAACTCCCAAGTAGCTGCTCTGGAACATCGGCCAACGGACCATGCGCCACTGCAACTAGCACATTCCCAGTCTCTGGGAGTCCGACTACGTCGCCAACCAAGACCGCTACGACGACTAGCACGGGTGCTTGCAGTCCGACACCGACTGCAGTCAACGTCTTGTTCAAAGAGATCGCTACGACGACCTATGGCGAGAACGTCTTCATCGTGGGTAGCATATCACAGCTGGGCAACTGGGACCCGAATAGTAGGTCTCCTTACTCGTTAACCAAATTCTTCAAATGTACTAACGTTATTCAATAGACGCCATTGCCCTCTCCGCCGCGAACTACACCAGCAGCAACAATTTGTGGTTTGCCACTATCAATAACTTACCTGTTGGCACAACGTTCCAGTATAAATACATTCGCAAGGAGAGCGATGGTAGCATCCAGTGGGAGAGTGATCCGAATAGGAGCTATACTGTCCCTGCGAGCTGTAATGGGGCTACGGAGAGTGATACTTGGAGATAATCTCCGACACTACGAGTGTTATGAGCAACGAAACGATGTGAGAAAGTCACCTCTACGATTATGAATGGAAATCAACAGAATTCTTTCAAGCTTCCGCTCAAGATCAAGACGAGGCATGTTGCCTGAGCCAGGAGATCCCTCCGGTGGTATGCATTGGTCGTTCCGTCCCCCTGTCAAGTGCAAACCATACCAGAGGTCATGATTAGACTAGAAGAGTCTCGTGGCGCCTGCGTGCATCACTAGTACGATTAGCTGTTGGGCCTTTCGCCTACTGCTGCCCCCTCGCCTACCACCAACAGCAGCGGCTGAGGAATCCTTCCAAGCTGCAATGCAAGTAGCTGTGATGGTCTGGCGGGGTTGAGTTGAACAATATTCCTCCCAGAACTGTGAAGCAAAAGTCCCCGAGAGCATTCTGATTGCCATCGCCACGTTCGATCGGTAGAGAGATACCCGAAACGGTGAGGTCACAGAATACTGGCAAAGATGAACTTCTCACGAGATATATCCAAGGATAAAGTTTCAGACTTGCTGCACGCCGCATGCCAACACAGCCTTTACTGCGAACGCCACGAGGGATGAACCCTCCAACCAGATGTCTTGTTTCAAGCCGCTTGAAATGATCCTTGTCGAGAGACGGCCGATATAGACCTCTCGATTCCCAGCTCTTGTGCTACTCAAACCTGCAGTCGCTTCTCTGTACATCCCCTTTTCCTCAAGGAAATATGTTCGCTCTCGTCGCAAGAGGCCTCTCGGGCCTCCTCTTCGCAATGCTCGTGTCGGCGTTCCCTCAGTCAAGCGGCCCTCCAGCTCCACCTGTTTGCACAGATGGAGGCCAACTTCACTGCTGTCAGGTAATTCGATACTTTCAATGACTGATGTTTATGTGAAAGCTACTCACCTCTTTCTCCGTGAACAGGCCACGGTTTCCGGGGGTCTCTTACCGGTGACATTGGCGAGCGATCTCGCATGCTATGATCTGACTCCTGCTGTCGTCAACTGCATCATCAGTACGTCTCGCACTTTCCCTGATCACATTGAAGTCTCTGAATCGCTTTCACAGCGGACGCCCCCATTGATCCTGAGACTGGATGCGTAGGAAGCTATGCGTGCTGTCAAATCAACGACTTCGGTAGAAGCCATCCTACATCATGTCTGAGACATTGGCTGACCTTGTGCTCTGTATTTGAGCTCCTGTATTAGGACTGTTCTGTAGCAAGCCGCCGGGCGACTGTACTGGCAGTGAGGGAGACGGCCGATGCACGGATCTTATCGATGGGAGGTTCAATTGTACGGACGAGGATCGAGAGCGTGTGAGGGAGGATCTCGCAAGTCTGGGAGATGACTTGTTAGGGCTGCTGTGAGTGGGATCAATCGCAGATTGTCAATAATCATCGTTTCCGTTCCAAGCTTTCCATGTATAATCCTTACAGGTCCCATATCTTCATGTTTATCCACGCTGCCCACCAGATTCGCTTTTCGCGTCACTCCACTTCCAATGCGAGCCTTTGCCTGGCGCCAACGTTCCCTGATCACCACCAATACTCGAACTCTCCTTCGCCACGCCGCCTCGATTACTCGCCGGATCATGATGGCTCTCCTGTCGCCCTTGCTGCGTGACCGCCTCAGGCTCCGCCGCATATTTCTTCAGATCCTTATAACTCAAGCCTTCCACCTCCAACGCCTTATCCTGACTAGCATGCAAATGCACCTTGGGCACCGACTCTTTCGTCAACTTCCCGTCTTCGGCGGCTTGCAGGGCGGAGGCGAAATTCGAGGCGGAGAGACATGTTTTGTCGCCGGGTTTGAGGCCTTGGGAGGAGGCTTCGCTGCCGTATTCGGATTTGAGGAAGTGTTCGGTTAGAGTGGCGGCGATGGTGTGGTTTCCTGTGTCTTCGGGGCCGGTTCTGCAATAGCTAAAGAGGAGAAGGTGAATATATGTCTCGGACGCGCAAAGGCATGGATCTTGTCTTTAGACTTACCCGTCTTTGTAGAAGCCTGTACCTTTCGAGAAGAGGCCGAGGAGACCGCCGGCGACTTAAGCATGTACATCAGTACTGAAATGTTGATGTGTATGGTCATCTTCACTCACCACTTTTGTGCTGCATCGTTGGCTTTGTTGATGTCTGCGGTGTATGTGCCATTTTGAAGACTCAAGCGATGTCCGCCAACACAGGTCCGGCTCTACGATCTTTCGATGGAGGAGGGTTTGCTAGGATAGAAATTGCAAGCAATTGGCAAAAGGCTCGAAGATGTCGGCGTAGAAGGAGTAATTACATCACCATTACCATGCCGGCTGCAGGAACGATGCTGGGTTCAATGTTGTCATCACATGTGGCGCTAATGCAGGTACGACCCACCCAGATCGTGGGGAAATCGATCGGCATGTGAATGATGACGATGCTGTGCGACAAAGAACGACCTCTTGTTTTATGACAAAAATTCATCGGGCTCTGGTTTCCTCACATCTTCAGCCTGTTCCAACCCCATTGTGTGTCGTCGATTTCATCAGGCTGCATAATAAAACGCCGTCGTCTCGTACTCCGCATCAACATTATTCCCCACCGGCCCATGCTCAATATTCATCGAAATCCCCTCCTCCCCAAAAGCCAACGAATCCCCCATAAACAACCTCATAGGACTCAAACAACTCCCCACACACCCCTCGTCCTGCATCTCCGCCCCAGTCAATCCCGTCAATGGCATCGCATACGGCACCGTCGTCGTGTCAAACCCCGAACCCGTCTGTGCGAAGTACCAGCCTGATTCATAGAAGTCTTCTGTGCCGGTGCCGAGGAGGGCTGCGGTGTTGAAAGAGCCGGGTGTGGTGCGATTGTACCAGACTTGGAGGTCGCCTTCGAGGAATTCGAGGGTGTTGGCTGGTGGGAGGATGGAGCCGCGGATTGTGTGGGTTACGCCGTATGCGATTCCTGGGCCTGTGGTTGAGAGGAAGGGCCAGAGTTTGCCTGTTGTGGTTTCGGAGCGGCGATGTTGGGTGGAGAAGTAGCCCCAGGAGTCTTTTCTTTGTGGCAAGGTCTGGTCCTTGTGCCATTTCACTGAGATTGAGGTCTCGATCGAATCGCCGATGTGGAGCAGAGAGACTTTCGCGCTGCGAGAGAATGGCATTGGAAACCATGAGACGAAGGCTCCGTTGTCGACGAAAGTATCGACAGAGAGCAAGAGCGATCGGACTTGATTCTTAGCTAACGAAGTTCCGAAGAAGGATCCCAGTGGTGCCTGGACTGTCTCTCGACCATCGAATTTCATCTGCAAGACCAAGTTTTTCAGCAGATCTTGCGACGAGGACGATTGGTCGGCTCTCTCGCCATCATACTTGTAAGCTCGCCAGCCTAGCCAGGTCTGTCCCACGATTCAAAAGCCGTGCGACTGTTCATCGTGAAGATTGGCCGGCCCTACGTTGAGCAAGTCTGTAAGTGTCCATCCCGAATCTCTCCCATTCTTGCAATGCATGGCATAGTGGAACTCGTTGAAATCCAGATCCGAAGAGACAAATTGATTCACAACTTGAACCTCAGCCTTGCCACGACACAGGTTGGATGGGAGGTCCATGTATTGGTCCATCCATGTTGCATTTACTGCGGCGCCGGAATCGGTCCAGACTGCAGCGTGCTTTCCGTCGATTAGGACGTTGGCTTTCTGGTGGCCTACAGATCGATCCAGTCTCCTGGTAATGCGACATTGCGAACTCCTTCCATCTACTGCCATCGAAAAGCTGCTGGAGCCGCCCTTGCCGAACGCTCGACCATCGTCCTGGACTGGAACGGCTCCTTTGATGGCTGGAACGCGGATCTCAAGTTGGTCGATAATGCCACTTCCTTCGATTTCGACCACGTCTTTACCGCTGGCATTCATTTCTCCTCCTCGACCACCACGCCATCCATGCCATGCCATCCATGCCATCCTCGCCACCAACCCGAGCCCCAATTCGAACCGTGCCTCAAACGTCGTTCACCTTTCGGATCTCTCACCCCAAATGCCCTAACAGTCTCCAAATCATCCTTCGCCTTCTCCCCCGGATCAAACGTCCCAACCTCCACATCCTCCGGCAAAGTCCTATACACCACATGATGAAAATGCGGATTCGTACTCATACTCACCCTCATACTCTCCCGATAAGGCATAGTGACCTTGATCACATTCCCACCACTTGTATCATTCGTATTCCCCACCATGGGCCAGACGAACGGTGGACCCATGTCTCCGTTGACGATACTCTGCAACTCGCCAGACAGGACATGCTTCCCGTCGAGTTCGATGAGGATATCCCCAGCGCCGACTACACTGTCGTTGGAGTAGGTAAACCACATGCTTGCTATCTCACCTGGACCGGAGGCTTCGGCTATCACGCAGCGGGATGGAGTTGTGGTTGTGTTGTAGAGGCATGAGTAGGTGCCGGCGAAACCGTCGTCGTTGGCGTTTGTGCGGTCGTAGGAGGAGAACTGGCGAGTGAAATCGTTCGGGCGGAGTCTGTATAGGTCGAAGTTGCGGTAGGCTGACCAGCCGACCATTGGCCATTGTTTGGCGACTACTGTTGCTGCGAACAGCGTTGTCATGAAGGTTGCTTTGGGCGTCATGGTAAAGCAACCCTTTCACAAGATAATCATGTCGGCAGTCATTTCTTCAGTGCTATGAATTTCTTGTATTTGACCATTGAATGCGAATGAGAGCAGATGCAGCGGGGTATGTTGCATCTTGCAGTACGATGATCGAAAGAGGGAATCCTTCTGCTACGTACCTGTCGATCAATGACCGTCAAAGCCGCGGAGTAGGTTATAGAGGCCGGCTGGGCACAGAGAATCGCTTTGGTGAATGTGTCTTAACAACACCGAGACGCTTTGACATACCGTTGGGCATGTCGTGAGATCAACGATGTCCTTAAAGCCAGGGTGTTATACTTGCGTTACCACTTCTCAACAAATGGCCTCAAGTCCATCTCATGCGTCCAGGCCGAAGGCGACTGTGTATGCAAATACCAATAGCTCTCAGCAATCTATTCGCAAATCAGCTTTCCACCCTCCAATCCTACCTTGAAATACACACCGCATCAGGATGCAACTTCGCATTCGGCCCAGCATCCTTCAACATCTCCTTACTCCCAGGCAAATCAATCACCCCATCAACGATAACATGCCCGACGTGGACTCCCTGTGGTCCAAATTCTCTTGCGAGGCTCTGTGCAAGAGCTCGACCGGCGAACTTGGCGGGCGCGAAACTGGCGAGTTTGGCGGAGCCGCGGAGGGAGGCTGTGGCTCCGGTGAAGAGGATAGTTGGTGGGTATCCGGAGGATTTCTCTTTTGCGGCTTGGAGGAGGAAGGGGAGGGAGGCTTGGGCGAAGTGGAAGGCTCCCTTTCTGCGAAGAGATTAGTGTTGAGAAGGTTTGAGGGATGGGCTGTCCTACCCGCTGATTGCAAATGCGGCTTCGAAGTCTTCTTCAGCTAACTCCATGAAGGGCTTGAATGATGGCCTCGCGCTTGCGTTGAAGATCGCAGCCTTGTGAAGAAGTCAGCTCTCATCGCCTCAACTGCGAGTTCCAGGGCGTACCGCGCATCCGGCATCCTTTCCAACTTTTTGTTCGATCTGATCAAATGCCTGCTTGACTGCTTGTTTCGAGCTGATGTCCGCCGAGATACCAAAGGCCTGCCCACCGCTCGCCTTGATCTCTTCGACTGTGGAATTGTAGCTGTCTGGCGAGCGGGCGAGCAGGAAGACGGGATACTGCTGTGCAAATCGGCGGGCTATGGCAGCGCCAGTGCCCGCTCCGGCTCCAGCGATGACGGCGAAAGCAGTGGCCATGTTATCAGGTTCGATCGATGTTTTGTTAATTAATGAATACTAAGGAGATGGAAAGGACAAAGTGATGTTGAAATAGCGATGACGTCGGTCCTTCTTGAGCTGGACTGGAAGCTTTCTTGGTCCGTCGGATGAACAGTCTCGCCGATCTTTCACACAGCCTTTTCTCTACACGATCCGAACACTCAACACTTCCATAGACTCGTCAATTCCATTTCAACAATCGCCCGGACCAGGCGTGGTCGTCGTAATCTGATAGCTCAAAAACTTGATCTGTCCCTCGTCGAATGCCTCACAACCCTCGTTCGGAATCGTAGCATCGATTCCAAGAACCTTTCCCTTTCCTTGACAATGCGGCAATTGATATATGAGCGTGTTCGCGTTATAGAAGCTATCATTTTCGTCCGTAAACGTGGCGTTCGGAGTGACAGACAATGCTTCGTATTTCCGGCTACCGAGATTGACGCATTGGAAAGCTGGGATCGTACGCTTGTCATACGGCTTCGTCGAGCACTCGTCGTCTTTGTAGAAGGCTGTCTCGAAGTCGATGGCGAGACGGACCCGCTTGCAGTTGGCATCGCGAGCAGAGAGGGATGGTGCAGCGTTGACGAGGCCGAGCAACACGGAAGCAAGGGCAATGGAGATTGTCGTGGTCTATCTACACTTTAGTACGTGTATCTAACTTATGGACGGAATGGACAATCTGACCTTTGCCATGGTGAAAATTCGAGAGCGTTGGAATTCTGATTTTCTTTTTCCAAAGCCGATGCTTTCACTGCTCTCTTGGCCGTCGCCAGGCTATGTTATATATCCATGCCGGCGAAGCTACCACGAACCATTCATTCACGACCAGACCAATCGGACACTCCGAGTAGCGTCCTTACACATCGTCAGTATTCAACGAAGGATCACCCATTGGCTGAGTTCAGGCCTGAAGTTACCTAGCTAGGCTCCGCGGCGTTGAAGTTTCGCTACTTGACTTGCCCGAAGCAGGGTGATTCCACATGGCATTGAACGCCATCGACGTACAAGATAGTGAAGCTTGCCTAGTTTTGATATAGGCGCTGTGTAATGTCAGCATGCCATCTGCTGACACTGAAGAGTTGCTGCAAGCGTGTTGGGTCGCCGTCACCACGTGGAGCGTTGGCTAAGAACTGGGAGTAGTTGAAATCGAGCGATGAGCCGCATTCTTGGGGATCCCTCGGGGTCATCGTTGTCGAGGTTGAAGTACATGTCTTTTGGGACATGAGCAATAATAATCCACCTCAGAGACCTTGATACAACTGTCCCCTGCGGCCTGATCGATCCTTGACCGGGTGTACTCTTATCTTTTGGTCATGTCTTTTCCACTGAGCTTTTGAAAGCAGCAGATGTCAGTTCCCAGAGCGTCCAATGCTTGCATTGCATCGTTGTGCAGGTGCGGGTGATGCTGTCTCAAGCAGTCGCCTTGGCTAGATAGAATATTTGCAGCACGTCTGCACTCCAGATATCTCCAGGCAAAATCACCACAGCAACAACTCGTGGATCGTGGAGTCTGTAGCGACAACATCGACAGGCTTCTCCTACCTCCGAGGATCAGGCGCACGCATAGATACCTTTCCTGGCCGGGTAGAGAGCGGTGTCTTCTGCTTCAGCGATGGTGGCCCAGTGAGGGGCCATATTAGCAAGCAATGGAGAATTCGAGATGGACGTAGTGCGCCCGTGAAGGAGACGAAGATAAAAAATGTTGTCGAATCGGCAATGACGTCTGGATCGCGGTGCAACATCAAACTTTCTGTGGTCCCGACGGATGAACAGTCTCGCCGCTTCTTCGACACGCTAGTGGCAGCCTTGGCCAGTGCACGTATCTCCCTTGGATCAGCCAGACTGTATATCAATCCTCGAATCCTTCAGCCTCGCATCCCGTGATCTGCAAATCAATCATGTCGACATCCGATCGTCGTCGCCTCGTCGTCGCAGGCGCAACAGGAAAGCAAGGCGGCGCCCTCATCCAATCCCTCCTCTCCAAGCCTTCACAACCATTCGAGATCTACGCCCTCACGCGAAACAAGGAATCAAGCTCCGCGAAGTCTCTCGCCAGCAAGCCCAATGTCAAAGTGATTCAAGGAGACTTCGACCACCCAAAAGCCATTTTCAATCAAGTCCAAAAGCCATGGGGACTCTTCTCCGTCACAACGCCCGAGATGGGAAAGAAGAACGCTGCTGTGGTTGAAGAACAACAAGGCAAGGCCATGACAGCCGCGGCCCTTGACGCTGGGGTCAAACACATCGTCTACACATCCGTGGATCGCGGCATCGATAGCGACAACACCGAGACCCCGATTCCGCACTTTCGCTCGAAGAAGCATATCGAGGACGACATCAAAGAGAAAGCTGCCAAGACAGGTACAACATGGACGTTCATCCGTCCGGTGGCATTCATGGATAACATGAGCAATGATTTCGTTGGCAAGGTTTTCGTTGCCATGTGGCGTCAAAATGGGCTCGACACGCCGCTTCAACTGGTCTCCTCTAAAGACATCGGCCGCACGGCTGCAGAGGTGCTGCTCCATGCCGACGAGGAAGAGTATCGTAACAAGTCGATATCTTTGGCCGGGGACTCGATCACGCCTCGTCAGGCGGAGAAGGCGTTCAAGGAGGCGACTGGGAAGGATATGCCTTCAACGTTTGGCATCTTCGGCAGCTTGACCAAGATGATGATGAAGGAGGAGGTGGGACTGATGTTCGACTGGTTTAAGCGGGATGGATATGCGGCGGATGTTGAAGGCCTGAGGAGGAAGTATCCCTTTTTGAAGGATTTCAAGACCTGGGTCGAGACGGAAAGTCCTTGGAGGAAGCAATGATCAAGATTGGAATGTTGTCGCTTAGGACATTCTGTGCGGTTGTCTTAGAAAGTGGTCGATTGCCAGTTACGACTTCTGCTGGTAATCTCCAGGCGATCATGGAAGATCGCCTCTTTGCGGCGACTGAAAGCTGTGTTAGCGTTGTAACAAATGCTCCACGAAAGTTTTTCAAACTTACGCATCTTGTCCTTGTGCCATCGTCACAGACCCATGTGTATCCACAAGCGCACCACGTTTGTGTCTGTATTGCAGCCCCCGTTAGCATCTCACAAGAGATCGTACAAACGGGCAGATCGTACACCGTCCGGACAAGTTGCTCTACCTCGACAGATAAGTTGCACCTAGATCGAACTCAACGATAAGCGACTGTGGGAGCGAGATATTATCTTACAGCTCTGTCGACGAGAGATAACGGCTCCAATGGCTGTGCCCAGCCTCCTGGAAAGAGAGACCAAAGAGCTATGCTGAAAACGACAAGAAGCTTCATGATGGACGACGAATTGACGATCGTGATCGAGTTGTGGGAGAGGCGAACAAAGACCGCCCTATAGGTAAGTTTTGTTCGTCCAGTGGCAGCTCAGGGCTGTCTCGTATACACAACGAGTGCTTCCGTCGGTAGTTTCGGCTTTTCCGTGGGTAAAAGCTCCCGCCATCAACTGGTACTTCGTCCTAGGCAAATAGATCGTATGCATCTGGCCAAGACTGACCTCGAGAGGTCGTTTGGACTGGTTGCAATTGAGCAAGGTGGATACTTTCCGAGCAGAATGCGAATCCGCCAATCGAACCACCTCTCTCATTAGGTTGCTGAGTCGGAGTTGTTGGCGTGAATTTAGCCCCCCCAGATCTCATGTCTTGCTCACACGAGACTTCAAGGGTATCCGGCCTTTGGTAGCGATCGTACGTCGATTCTGCCGGGAGTTCCGACCACGCCGAAGAAAGCGATCCATCTCCAATTTGTGAGAGCCGATCAGGGAAGTAGTATCAACCTTGGCAGATCCTAGAATAGCGACCTTGATCGTCGTACTGCCATTGTTGCTGATCCCCGTCAGCCGCAGCATGCTTTGAATCATCGCCTCCAGTTCGCCGAGCTCGAGGTCTTCCAGTATGGCGAGGTCGATGACAACGTAAGCTGTGTCGGTTCCATGCAGAGCTCGAAGCAGTATGGTCTCCCACTGCTCATCGTTGACCGCGCTTGCTACCGCTAATGAGTTGAAGTCACCGTTCAAACTCTTGGAAATAGCGTCGCTGTCCCTTTGGAGGGCTTGCATAGCGAGGTACTTCAGCACCTGCGTCCAGGTTGTTCTTGTCATTCTAGACTCCGTCATATGTTGCAGTGCCCATAGACATACACAGTCAGACTGACGCACGAAGTCTGCCATATGCGTTCCCACAGCGTTGGTCTCGTTTCGTGAAAGCCAGGAGCCTTGGACTAGGATGGCCGAAGAGTCCGACGAGGTGCTCCAGGCTCTCAAAGATGGTGCTGACCAAACGCTCTTGAGATCGATTTTGTAATGTGTCGTGTATCGTCTCGAGAAGGCAAGTCGATTGCGCAGGACTTCTGTTGGTGGCAAGAGTTGGGAAGTGGACGTAAGGGCGATCATGTCGGACATCTCGAGCCTGTTCTGGGATATGCTCATTGATGGCAGTAGAGCGGTGTCATCTGGAGAGACATCAGAGATATGTTAGTCCAAATTGTTGTGTAACTTACTCTGTATCTGTAAGATTCTCGACAGCAAAAGACTGAGCTTCGTATCGATCAGATCGACCCTGTCATTCAGTCCGTCGTAGCTCTTGCTGATGGCGTGAACATTCACATGGAGCAATGTCAGCGCATCAAGATCAATCGATCGCGAGCATTGATCGATCTCGTCCTTGAGAGCCTCGAATCGGAGGCTGTAAGGCTGGATGAAGGCCTTCCACGCATGCTTTATTCGACCTTCTCGGTAGAACTTGAGCATGGCGTGGAAGTGCTTGATGATGAGGCCGAACAGTGTTTCTACTTTCTTGACGAGTATAGGGCTGTTGTAGATGGCGAGATACTGGTTGGCACGAGGCAGCGTGTCGGATATCTCGGCCATTGATTTGGCCAGCTCGGTAACGAGCTCATCGTGATGTTGGAAGAGCTTTTGAACCCATGGTCAGCATCACTACTAAGGTACATTATGAGTACTGGACTCACGATGAATAGCAGCTTGGTAGTGCCCCATGCCAGAGAGACGTATTCGGGATGATGCTGAGCCAGCATGTCCATCACCTTGCCGTAGCTCAGAATCCCGCTGGACAACTTGCTTAGCCATGTTCGGGCCTTGCTGTTCGAATGGGCTTCGTAGCGACATTTTGCTTCTTCCACAGACGCTTCGACGTCGGCTTGGGTGTACTTGTCTTTGAGCCAGGTCCCAAGCTGACTTCCAGGAGGTTGTTGATTGCGGACAAGCTCAAGCGCATCCTGAAAAGCGGAAGTTGCTGCCGAGAGCGGCGTCGGCGTTGACGGCGGGCCGCCAGGGGTCGACATCACCTCACTTCAACGAGCATGAACGACAGAATTCGATTGAGAAGGTCACAGACTCATCATCAGACAGGGCAATGATCAAGTCTGGAGATGAGGCTGCAGAGGCGAGACCAGAGCACGCTCGCCATCAAGGCGGCTGAGCCTTCATTGGCTTGATTCCGCGGCGCAACAGGTTGCCTTCTCCCGTTACACCAACCACCTGCAATGTACACTGCCTCGCTGCAGCCGCCCGCCAAATTTTTGGTTCATATCCCAGAGGGGTTATCGAATGGGCGTGGGCTCACGCGTGTGCCGTCGCACAACAATGGGCCCAGAACCGTGAATGATGCTGCCAGACAGTCTTGCTTGACAGAACCACTACTCCTATCATAACTCCTCCATCGACAATTTGACGACGGGAAACAAGCTCCCGAGCTCCACAAAACTACTCCCGCCTACCCATCGAACCCCCGTCCTTGCAACATACGCAGCTCGGCCACCCTCCGCGTATCGAAACCCCAACGAGAAACTCACATCAGGCCCGATGGGTGCAACGCACTCAGCCTTGGGAAAGAGGCAGCGCGGAAGTCTCAGTTCTCAAAGCAATAACAAGCGAGGAAGGCGAGGAGGCGGGAGCACACTCGTCAAATCCATCGATACCACATATCGTAGCTCTTTCGACCAAGCAGCTGGCAAGAAAGAAGCTGATATACCGCGGAATGGGGCGCAGGGTAAGCATAGGCAGAAGCAGAATGTCGTCAAAGTGCCCCAAAGGGTACTCATGGTGTTTTGACAGAAGACATGGGCAGAAACATTGGCTGACCTTGTGATTGTGGTTCAAGCAGGCCCTACGCTGGCGCAGCAGCAAGAGGCGATGGCCAGGCAGCTATTAGCAAACCCTGCACTGGCGCAAAAGCATCAGATGATGCGGAGGCGACAAGAACAGATGCTAGCGCAACAAGAGATGAAAGGCGGGGATGGGGCTGTCCAACTCACCGCACATCTAGCCCAGCAAATGGCACTGCGACATCAGCAGCAAGTGCAGCAACAAGAAGCCCGGGAGCATCGAATGGCTCAGCAGATAGCGACGCAGCAGGCGACGTCGCAGCAATCCACTCATCAGCAAAAGCGACTACATTCGCACCTATCTAATCCTGGCGAGCATGTCTCAAATGAGCAACAACAGCATCCTTGGCAAGGTCAAGGCCAGCAGGGACAGGAAGCTTGCATTCTTCCACGTTCGGACCCACTCGCTGCCGTGGGCCTCGCCAGTGCCCCCTTCGGCGGTGGCGGCGACGAAGAACGAGGAAAAAGCAGTAGCAACAAACAGAGAGGTAGCGGTCGCGAGGCTGCCACTGTCAAGAACACCAGCGTTGCCGGCACCGTGCACAGAACAATATCAAGAGATGATACAGCCGATCGACCCGAGAGAGAGCAGGCACTTCTGTGCCGAGTCTTCATTGGCAAGCGACAGCGTGAAAGGAGAGTCGCACGCATCGATTGACGTGCTATGGTGCTGGGAAATCCCCGGACTTTCATAAAGTACCTGGATACACTGAGCTTTTGAGCAATAAAACACTCACTTGCGTACAATAAAGCTTGACGATATCACCACATGTTTCAGTAACGCCACCTCTTGCGCGGTCTCATGCATGCCGTGTGCCACAGCTCTGCATCCAATGAGGCTGAGCTGCAGCGAGCGTACAAGCGAACGGGAGCTCACTCCACATACAAGCGCAGCATGAACCTCGCCAGAGACCTCTGAGCAGCCTCAAACGACTGCACGAGCGACCGACAAATCCCGCTTTTCCTCTCAAAATGGACCGCCATATGCCTGGACTTTGGGACTCCATCGAGCCGGACGCAGAGCAATCTTGGGAAGACCATGAAGTCCTGAAAGGCGCGGGGTGTTCGAGAAAACGTTCTCTAACTGACGGGGAAGGTGAGTTACTACTAAGTCGCGATTACAACTAGCTGATAGCCTAGATCCGTCCCGAAATGCGAAAGGCCCGCGGACGGATGATAACGACCACGGTATAGATTATCACGAGGGCCAGTATACGGCTGCATCCCCGAGTTCCGAAATACTGATAGATATGGCGGACGACTCAAATTTTCGACAATACCAAGCTCACGGTCCGATTCCAGTTTCCACTGCCTCGCATTTGGGTGACCAGCAGGCGGCGAGCCCCGACCCGTACAATATCTCGTCCCTTCTTCAAGATAACGCAAGACTGCAAGCGGAAAATGCAAGGCTTAGACAGCGATGCATTGTCGCCGATGAATCCCTGCCCTACCCTGTTCTCTACCGCATCAAATGCGTCGAGGACGGCATGGAGCACACATTCAGAGACCGCCCAATCATAATTGAAGACGGTACTCACGACCATCACCACATCGAATCACTCCGCCGTGTTCCCGATGAGACTGAGTGGGAAGAATTACAAATTGATGTGCCTTTTGTGGTCTACAAGTCTTACGCATGTGGTCAACGGATGGAGAGGCATAAGGAACCAACTCCTAGGGCTACTAACGAAGAGGTCCATATCCTGGATGAGGGGCTCCAACAGACAATTCAAAGCTTGTTCAAATCCCATCTTGGGCTCAAGATATACCACGACTCCGGCGTGTTCGCTGGCAATCGACTGGCCGAGCCGCACGCCTGGATAGCCCACTTTGAACACGAGATTGCGACGTTCCTAGTCGGCTGTACTGAACATCGAGCGCAACCTTTCAGAGAACTCTTTAGGTACCTTGAGAGTCAGTCCCACGGCATGCGACAGACGGCGGCCGGTCTCTTTGCTCAAGGGCTAGTGACAAGTGATCTCATGCCATACCTCTTCAAGCCGGGCGAGCTTCTCGTATCCACAACCGGTCACGAATCGGTCGTGTCGAAGCAAACATCTGTAATCAGTGGCGCTTCAGATATTGGACAAGATGCGGTCTGGGACTGCGAGGGGACCACTTTGGTCTTTGACGGCGAATTCCATACCCAAAAACTCGATTTCGAGCCAAAGGTCTCCCGAAACGCAGAGTCTCCAACAAGAATTGACAGTCTCGCGGTCTACCCCATGAAGTTCCTGGACACTGCGAACAGAGAGTCGCTTCTCGCACGCGGCAGACGCTTCTTCTGGTGTCGTTCGCAGCAATATGTAACATGTGCCGCAACACAAGATGACACCGAGAGAGGCTTGGTAGGCGATGTAGAAGGTCTCGTTCAAAGTCGTTACTAACATACATTCCAGCCTGAGATTCGATATATGATTGATGTCAAGGCATACTACATGTTACACGGCGATGAGAAAGTCGACGATTCCGAGCCCGAAGACAGTCGCCCTGAAGATGAAGACTTTCTTATCAGATTACCTCCGACGATCCAGGGGTTCCGGATGTCGGACAAATGTTGGGGTAAGGGACGAGACCCTACCCTACATGCGACTACACTAATGAAAGACTGGAACAGTGAACCTTCGGGTCGACGACATCAGACCCGTAGTCTGGAACAAACAGGCTTTCAAAGATCTAGTCATCGCAGACGATGACGACGGTGATACCAAGCAGTTGATACGGGCGCTGGTCCAGAACAAAATCCAATCCGACGAAGGAATTGACTTCGTTGATGGAAAGGGCACGGGTTTGGTGCTCTTACTGCACGGGTATGTCTTTCAAGTTAGATCGAGTGAACTGCTGACCTTTACAGTGCGCCTGGAACTGGCAAAACGCTGACAGCGGAGAGGTCTGTTCGACTACAACCTTTAGCTTTGGGAACATGAGTCTGACAGGTTTCTACGCAGTGTTGCTGAAATCGCCGAGAAGCCCCTGTATCGAGTGACTTGTGGTGATGTTGGAACAAGTCCCGTCAAAGTTGAAGAGGTAGTCCGAACCCAAAAGTTCAACAGCGGCAGTGGCTAACGACTCGCAGTACCTCGAGTCAGTCTTTACCCTGGGCCGGAGATGGGGCTGTGGTGAGTGAGATCGGAAAGTCTGATGAACTCGAGCTTATGACAGCAGTCGTTCTTCTCGACGAGGCAGATGTATTTCTTGAGGAGCGCTCGCTCGACAACTTGGAGCGAAATGTCCTGGTTTCAGGTAGGGTTTACGACCAGGTCCGATACTCTACCGTAGCTAACAAGCAGACAGTCTTCCTCCGTGCTGTGGAATATTACGATGGTGAGCTGCAGTCAATCTGCTTTCGACACAACCCGCTTGACCTGATGAGCTGACATCCCAACGGGTATTCTCATCCTCACAAGCAACCGTGTTGGCCAATTCGACGAGGCCTTCAGGTCCCGCGTCCAACTTGCCCTCCCCTATCGCCCCTTGACCGTCGCCCAGCGGATCGCGATTTGGACCAATTTCATCCGCAAACTCCAGGCTGTCAATGAATCGATGCAGTCTGAAGAGATCTTCCCTCAGATCGACACGCTGGCTAAACCTCCGATGAACGGAAGGCAGATTCGAAACGCGATCAATACGGCACGACAGCTGGCTCGATTTCAGAAGTTGCCTCTTTCGCTGAAAGATTTGAAACGGGCGATCAACGTGAGCCGGAGATTTGATAAGTACATCGATGAGATTCAAGATGGGCAAACAGGGGAGGAGATTGCCAGGCAGAAGAGAGATCGATAGCGATTCCGAGTTCCTGACGACTCGCACGAGTCACTGTAAGAAGTGGGAGAATCTGTCGTCAATTTCTGATCCATTACCAAGCTTCGATACATCGTAGATAGACAGAGAGCCCTCGTCATCGCAATGCCCGGCAGATTAGCGCCTTCTCTTTCACTTGATGGCCCTTGGTCTCATCCCGAGATATCGTTGTGAACGACTTCAACGAAGCACGAGCATGAGCGAATGTCGTAGTGGACAGTGGGTGCGTATCAAAACTTCGCACTAAACCGTTCATCTTTCCTGCCGCCGAGACAAACTCATCGAATGCATTTCCAGACAGTATCCCCGGAACCGTACCTTCGCTCCTCCGATGCCGATGCCCTTTCTGACAATGCTCTTTCCTCGTGCGATGCAAACAGGCATCGGCTTCGCATTCACAGTACCTCTCTGACTCCGGCTCGCCGGTATTCTCTCCACGACTGCAAACCAGAAAGCTCTCCTCGCCCTTCGCATGGCCATGCATCTTCTGACAATGCTCCTTTATCTTATCGTGCCTCCTCGTGCGATGCAAGCAAGCATTAGCTTTGCACTCATACCACTGATTCGCTAGGCCGTGAACGTCATGCTCATGACGGATGAGATCTGCTCTCCGGCTGAAGGTCTTGTTGCACTTGCTTAGCTTGCAGGGATGGCGTGGACGGCTTCGCTTTTGGATCACCGGTTTGGTGCGGGTGATTTTGATCCTTGCGCGAGGGCGCTGTGCAGTGATTTCCGCGTCGTTTCGCTCAGCCGAATTGCCCAAAACATAGTTGCCCGTGTTTTGTCCCGTCGACGACCCTGCTCGTTTGCTCAGTAGTGCTAGTCGCGCGACTCTGGTTGGGCTTGCTCGCTGTCTCTTTTCCAGAGCCAGGAACTGCTTCTCTGAAACCAACAGGTGGTCCTTCTCCAACAGTAAATCTGCATTGCGTCCTTTCAGACCTCCGACTCTAAGGCGTCGCTCTTGCTCAGACCATCGAAGTCCGTCTTTCGCCGCCATCTCCTTTGATATCCTCGTCTCGACGATGCGGTATCGACCAGCATACGGACCGACCAGACTGAAGATGCTTACCGGACAAAATTGTGACATTGTTGCTCAGCCACAACACTTTCTCGCTTAGCATGTAGATGTAGTACAAGACAACGTGACGTCGGGAATAAAGTTTTTAGACTTTGCACTAGCAAATCAACGGCGGAAATGCGTTGGTGAATGAAAAGGACGAACACTCGAAATGATCCTTAGAGTGATGAAGTGATGCTTCCAGGCCTTTCAATTTCCTCTCTTTCGACGAAGGGCCCGAGCAGCATTTTTACCAGCGAATTCCTCAGTTCTGAAGTACACGACCTCCATCATCTCGCTCGTTTTCGCCACTACGACTCGCAAGGTGTCTGCAGGCACCGCTGCGGCTCCTGTTCATCATCAGCATTTCACCAACTCCACCTCCGCTTTCATAAACTTACGCATCTCGCTCTCGTATCATCAGGACAGACGTAGGTCATCCCACAAGCGCACCAAAGGATGGACTAGAGCATTAAGTCAATGCATGGATCTTCCGTTCTCATGCCTAAGTATTTACGCCGTCCGGACATGTCGCTTTCCCTCTACATCCAGCCTGAGCCTGTTGTTTGTCAGCAACACATCTTGAATGAAATGGTAATCGTACTTCTCTTCCGAATAGATTGGCCGGCTCAACCTGCTGGGCAGACACGCCAAGGAGGGAGGAAATTAGTGTGATCGCTGCAAGGGCGAGCAACTTCATGTTGATGATAGATATTGAAAGTTCGATTTTGGGATACTGTTCGATTGCTATTATACACGAGGTCCAGACTATCGCGGTGCTTCATACGAGCCTCAAACGAGCACAAGTAAGCGCTAAGCTGTGTAGCGCTCCATGGCATCTTGTTCTTGTCTTGGTCGGGACTTTCGGCGTTTTGAGTACCAGATCATTTCTGTTCTTTTGTGATATTCCATGGGAGTCTCGCCCGTGCGTATGGTCTGCATTCGATTGAGCATTCGGTCACCGAACGAGCAAAGATGCTTCTGCGTTGCCTCTCACATCTTCACGTCGCAGCAGTTTTGGTTTTCTCAACCAACCCATCATTGCCTCACTTATCCTCGACCTCCTTCTTGGTCTTCTTGTACAGCTCTTCGACTTCATCGCTCCGCTTGTCCAGGACCTTCTTGATGTCTTCCATTGTGGCCTCGGCCAGCTTCTTGGCTTCCGGTCCCTGCGACTGTCCGACCTGTTGCAGCTTCTGGAGTTGGGAGAGGATCTGGGAGCCATTGGGTGCTTGCTGCATCCACTTGCTGAGGCCTTCGAGAGAGAAACCGCCGGACTTCGATTTGATGCTGCGACAGATCAGTAAGATGCAAAACTCTCAAGACCACGCACTTACCTGTCAAGATATTGCTGCAAATCATCCGTCTTTCCAGATTGCGCCGCTGACTTGATCTTGTCCAAGGCTTCAGTCACATTTCCACCCTTGAGCTTGTCCAAGTTCTGCTCCACCATCTGCTTGATCTGCGGATTCTTCTCGAGCATTGGCTTGATCTGCTCGAAGCCTTGATTCCATGCCTTCTCGCCCAGTTCCTGCAGTGATTGTACCTTCTCCTTCGCAAGCTTCTGCACTCTCGCCACGGTGTCCCAGCTGATGCCTTGCTCGACGATCTTGCGCATCTCGTTGTACGTCTCTTCGACTTGCTTCTTCGCTTCTGGACCGAGGTTGTCACCGAGTTGCTGGAGTTGTTCAAATGAAGAGCCGAGTTGAGACTTCAACTCTGGATGGTTGTTGGCGATGTCCTGAGCGGCGTCGACGGAGAGGGATGCGAGTCTCGACACTGATTTCGAGATGATATTCCAGATTTCCGTAGGTTGCAAGTTCTTGCGGCTCGTGACTGATCGCAGGTCGCCATACGTCTCCTTGACGATATTGTCAACTTCTTCGGCATGATTCTTACGGATGGTGTCTACGTCCTGGAACAGCTTGTCCACAAACGACCTGCCTCCGGGAATGAACCAGGCGTATTTGTAGGCTTGCTGCTTGAGAGTGTCGAGGGCTTCGTTCGGCTCGGGAGTATTCTCTTTGAACTGGACTTTCAGCTGCTCGACAGTGCTGTCGACGTATGCTTTGGTCTGCTTGTATGACTTGATGGCCTTGCCAGCGCCGCTGAACTGATACCAAGCGCCAAAGATGACTACGGTGGCTGCCGCTCCACCGGCCAGACCTCCTGCGAAAGAGCCTGAGGCGCCGCTGGAGGCATTGCTTGATGATGGAGCTGCATCGGCATACCGGCGGATGCTTCGCTTGACAGTTGGTGTGTTCACGCGCACGCTGCGTGCTGCTCGGATGGCCGTACGTTGAGGCAGCATCTTGGGACGTGTTGATCGTCGGATGAAGAAGGGTGCGTGAGAATGAAAGAACAAACAGAAATCAGAAAGTGGTTGCTGCTGTTGTTGCCAATGGCGACACCCTGACGCGGGTATGACGAGCGCGCGACCAAATCGTCATTGTTGTGCAACCTTTGCCCGCGCCAAGACGTCGGCCACGAAAATAAACTTCAATATGGTTTACTAAATATGAGTTCTTCGAAACGAAATACGAGTGCAAAAGGAGTCTGAGAGGGAGGGAGGGGCGGTAGCCATGGTAATACAAGATGATGAAGAAATGGTGGCGACTTAGCTGACGGTGAGTACTTGCAAATTCGGCGGTTGCATGGAGCGTTGTGGAGAGGCCTGGCAAGGATGGCCAACATCGGACATGAGTTCTTTGCATTGTCTCATGAGCCCGTTGATGAAAAGACAGCTGAGCGGTGTATGTTGATGATCCGAAGACGAAGACTTTGGAGACTGAAGCGCGAAAAGAAGCTCCACGATCGTGTTAGTCATCAAGTCACACCACTTTCGGTCGCAAGGCTGCAGCGCTCATATAGCATTCGAACATTCCACTCCCTACTAATCTCTTATATCTATCGCTGGCTCTCGTTGAGCCCCGTCAGTATCTAAGAGTAGTCTCACAACGTTCGCGGTCGTCTTCGGTCGAAAAGCAAAGACGAGGGCATGGGCAATTGCGCCTGCTACAGCCTTATGTAGATGGGATACATTCGTAATGATCTTCTTCACTCCCTTCGCAGCCGCACCGGCGGGAGACCGTAGTGTAGCCAGCGAGGTCCCAGTAATGCATCGAAGCAACAGTGTACGACCTACTACCATCACAGGCACAATTCCAACTCGGACCTTGTACAACTCCATTTCACATGATAGAACAACGGGACATCGAGTTTCACCATTCCGCAATACATGTCATAAAGTATATCGGCACTGTCGCTCGCCATTTTCTTGACTTCTTCATCATACATCCTGTCCCACTCCTTGACTGTGTCGAATTGTGGAGGCTGATGCTTCTCACTTCTAGATGCAACTCTTTGTAGCCCAGCATATGCATCTCGTATCATCGCATCCACCTTCTTGCCAACCGATTTACGAACACATTCTGATTTGAGACGGTCAAAGGCATCCGCCACAAGTGGTCCAACTTCAGGGCCCCCGGCACTGCCCATGTATTGGGCAGAAAGCAAGGCTTGCCCTCTGACGGCTTCGAAGGCCTCAGAATCTTCCGGAGATTTGTTCTTGAATCTGATTCTGAGATGTGCAACGGCTTTCTCGTATCTTGATCTCATATGTCCGTCGGTAGCGTGGACAAAGATAGCGGTAAGGATGGCCATCGCCGAGAGAAGCACTGCGCTCATTCGGACGACCGAACGATGTGAATCAAAATCTCCAGATGGCTCTAGAGCTTTGGGAAGCGATCGCTTGGGATTCTTGCGATAGGTCTTGATGCCCCATTCCGGAATTGTCGTCCCAGCGCTTTTGTGTTGCATGAGGCGGAGAGCAAAGGTAGGAGTTCTAAATTGGCGAACATTTCTCCAGGTCGATGAGCGAGGAAACAATCTGACGAACATCTCGGCATATGGTGAAGACGGAAACTTTGAAGACAATCGAGGTTTCGGGGGCTGTCGATGGCGGTGAAAAGCCCCTTGCATTTCCACGGCGCCAAGTTTGACCTTCCATGCACGCTATTGTGTAACCAGCGGGAAAACCTGTACTTCCTGAAGCAGCAGTAAGCATTTTCTTGACCGAGCATTCGCCATAACATCAACCTTTCGCATCAAATTTCAAATCCTATCTGACAACGAAGTACTCGCAGAAGCAGGGCTATATTTTCAAGTGCAATGGACAAGCCCTCTTGGCAATTCCCTGATCAGTAGTCCTCGTGGGCGGCGAAGTGCATCTCACTTGCCCCAATATCGAAGACCGCCACAACACTCTTCAGGAAGACATCCCCAAGAAACGCGGGCTGTGACCCAGACGGCTGCACCCCGGTCAAGCATTTGCCTTCGGGGGGCGTCTGACCCACAGCATTCTTCACCAACATGTCCTTCGGATTGATGTAAAACGTCTTCCCGCCGATGGTAACGCCAAACTTCGGCGGCTTCGCATGACAATCAACTTCCCATGCTTTCTGGGCTTCGACCCACTGAGCCGGTGGTTCGAAGAGCGCATTGATGTGCTTTGCCATTTCGTCGGGCAAGTTGACGAATGTCGAGCCACTGTCGACGATGAATGAGAAACCCGTCGAGACTTCCGCCCCGTTAACGGCATAGCCACCCGGAGTGATGGTATAGTATGTGAACTGAGTTGTGTTTTGCGACTCAGCAGTGATGGCGAGAGCTTCCAATGGCGTCGATGCAAACTCGGGGACGAAGTCAACATCTGGCAGGCCGCCCAAGGCAACGTGTCCATGGCCGCCGCCAGGTCCGCGTTCGAGGGCGAGGCTGAAGAACGGAGCGATCTTCTTCTGTTCGATGACGTTGAAGATCCAGGGAGTAGGATGAATAGCGGTGGCGTTGGTATCTTTGGATGGGTCGTTACCTGTGGATCCGCTGGCTAAATGTGGGTAGGCAAATCCGAAGACGCCGCTGCTGATACCGTAGGCACCTTCCCAGTAGGCTTTGTTTACCAGAGCCATCTCTTGGTGTTCGAGAGTGATTCCGGCAAATGTCACCCGCTCGTATCCGAATATTCCCTCCACAAAGCCGCCATAACCGTAGTTGATGTTCAGGTTCTCATCTGGTACTTCACCGCCGCTGAATGTGCCCTGGAAGAGAGGGCCGAAGCCACAGGCCGACTGAGCAGCTGGCACACGGGTGCCGTCGTCGCTCACGTTGAAGCATTGAAAGCCGGTTCTCGGAACCCAGAGATTGGCTGATCCGGTGTCCCAGATGAGAGTGAAGCACTGGTCTCCGAGCTCAACTTGTGCCTCGTATGTCACTCCTTCCCCAACAGGGACCGTTGTGGCAAGGCCCAGAGCCCGATTGCGCTCTGCCCATAAGGCTGTGGGGAGAGGTTAGTATGGCCGTGATTAATAGATTGCGGTCACGTACCGTGAGAACTTGGAGACATCTTCCCCCATGACCTTCGCAAAGGAATCGCGTTCTTAGTCTTCGGAAAAGTTGTCGTTCGTTGCTTCTTTCCAGCGGGTGTATTGGGCAGACTCGGCAAGGCTATCGCGGCCTGGACAGCCATAGCCGTCAACGCAAAGAATGCGAGCATCTTGAATATGGTTGAGGTTGCTTGGTGCTTTCCGAGTCGACGATAGTGTTTTGCCCTAAGGAGACAAGTATGTGGTCGAGAGCAAGCTCGTTTATGAATCTGATCGCGAGACTTGCTATCGAAATGTTACTAAGACTCAAGCTACTTACAAATACACGGCAGGACCTTCACTCTGGCAACTTTCGGCCTGCCCCGTCAAATGTTCACTGATTCACAAGACGGGGTGGAAGGACCGCAATGAGGTTTTTGTCGCCATAAGGGCATAGTCAGCCAAAACGCTTGGTGAGATTCTGAACCATTTCCTGTTGGATGTACAGCTTGCCACTTGCATTCTAGTCGACGAAGCCCTAAGCCATCGATATAGCACTATCACCAATAATGTAGTGCTGCAAGGCTGTCTGTGGTCCGGCTGATCGGCACCAATGCGGCTGGCTGAACTCTGACTACGGTTGGACCTGCCAGTGACTCAATTTGAGAGCTCCCGTATGACGCGTCAGTGCAAATTCAATGGGAGGAGGATTGAGCGCTGAGAACGGTCTGCATTCCTTTCCACTCAATCAAAGATCTCGACTGCGGCTTTCTTCTCATTATGTTCAAACTTACAAAACGGCTCGACCTGCTCAGTCTCTTCCAAACTTGCGTTACTTCTACAGCTCTACTTGCTTAATTGGGCAGGCGTGCGGGCGGGCTCCGGCAGACATTATCAATATCAAGCAATTCTAGATGAAGGCGTAGACGATAAAGGTCATGCACCGTAGTCGAAAGGGTTGTGTGGCTTGCCGACGGAAGCATGTGAAATGTGATGGTGTGTCTTCATGCATGTCATTCTCCCGTATTATTGCTTACGACTTCCCAGAGGGACGTCCAGGTTGCAACCGTTGCTACTGCAAGAGCGAGACATGCAGATACGACATCGAACTGATTTGGCCTGATGAATCCTGGTGTAAAGGTGTCCAGCATGGCCGGGCCAAACTGCAGCCGACCAACCGCACGGTTGACCTCGATGCATCGCCGCGAGACACTTATTCGTACGGGGCTCATTTTCTCAACACCACTGCCGACGATATGACGACACTCGGACACTTCACCTCAGGCTCGAGGTACAAGGCTGGACTCAAAATGCCAAGTCTGCCATCTCTACAACATCGAGTGCTAACACCTCTACCACCATATGATGAGAAGCTCATGAGCTTCTATGACCAAGTCTTGTGCGGCAAGGCGACTGTTGAGATCAATGCGACTGGCAATCCGTTCCGAGCTCTTCTGATCCCGCTGGCCTTCGCATCGGATGCAGTGCTGAACGCTGTACAAGCTATTGCCGCAAGGAGCCTTGCTCTCAATCAGTCAGACTATCACAAGGCAGAGGTCTCGTACTATGGCAAAGCTATCACCGGCCTTGTTCGAACGATCGACAAGCTTGCTGTGGAGAATGACAGTCTTTTTGAAGCATGTGTTCTTTGCCTGCTGCTCTGCTGGTATGAAGTGAGTTCTCGCTGTCGAGCTGTCGAGAGAGTACTATCAATGTACTGACTTGAACAGATCTGTTGCGATACCAATGGCAGGTGGACAGTTCACCTCACCGGACTCCTGGGCTTGCTATGCCACTGCAGGGATACTTTCTTGATACCTTCGTTCATCATCAACTATCTCTGGTATCATTTCATCATCGCAAGGACTGTTCAAGATGTGAAAGACATGGAAAGATTATTCAACCAGCATATCTCGCAGCGCAGGTGTTCTGAAATTGTATCAAGAGAAAAAATCATCCGAGAATCTTCATCGACAGTTGGAGATATTCGAGCATTTCTCTTGTCGGCAGGCACATCGGCTATGACCAAATGTCTGTTTTGGCAGATGGAAGCTACCGACTTGTTCGAGATCAATATCTATCCAGGACTCATCAATGGTTTATTGCTCTTGATCAACGAGATTACCGAGCTCGAGCATCTCTCCAACAAAGAACAGATCGTAGCGCATGGCCAGAGATCGGAAGGCATCAAGTCGAAAATTCAGAGCCTTCATCAACACCCATCGAAAAACCTTCATCCCACAACGATATCTCAGGTACTTGCAAGCGCTGAGACGTTCAGACTTGCGGGTCTGCTTTACCTTCACCACAAGACCACATCGATCAGGGCTCGACTTGTCACACGAACCACAGCATTGAGGCCGTTGTTCTCGAACAGCGAGGTCTCTGACTTGACTTGTCAACTCGTAACTCAGCTGGAAGAGAGCCCTTCTCTGCCTCAGACAATGGCGAACCCGCTGTGGTCGCTATTCATGGCTGGGTGCAGTGCCAAAGATGATCAATTGCGAGTGCGAGTGTTGGAGCTCTTCGCTCGGATTGAAGATGATCAAAGATTCTGCGTAAGTCAAGATAAACCCTGACCAAGTCGAGGCAGAATGCGGACCCTAATGCCTGTCTCGCAGAACGTACCTCAGGCACGCATGATGATCGAAAAAATCTGGCGTCACCAAGACCTCTATGCGGACGAGCCCTTGACGACGCCAAAGAGATACAACAAGGATACGAGAATCGAAAAGAGCGTGCGACCGGAGGACCAGATCTGCTGCGATTGGGACCGAATCGTGCAACTCATGGCGAATTTCAGATGGAGTCTGACCTGAGAGCAACCAGAGGCTAGTCCATTGGACAAGTACATCTGTTTGGCAGAATATCATCAGAATGATTGATTGAGTGGAGTCAATATTGTTAACAGATGCTCTGAAGGACCATTGCTGGGAAATATGAGCTGGTAGACACATCATCATCCTCTCAACATCCCGCGCTGCCCTGCAGTCAGCACGACACATTCATGACCCCCTTGGTCCGCAAAATCTGCGCCCATTGAGATGTCTATGCGCCGAAGGCTAGTGGTTTCATGTGAGTGAGCGTCGTTATGAAGCCTCTTTAGCTGAAGGTCGATTGGCGTCTTTTGGCAAAACGGTCGCAATTCCATCCAGAGGCCTAGATTCCGAGCAGAACAGTGCCCCAACAGCAGCCTGGTGCAGAACTGGCACTTGAGGCGCCTATCGATGATGCCTAAAGCATGGGACGTTTCGTGCACGTGTAGAGCCATACGAAGGGAATGTGCGTTGCTAGATCGCAATGCCTCTTCAATCAGCCGCAAACATCCTGGTACATCTGCATGTTTCATCGTTTCCGAGTAGTGAGTGACGATGAACCGCACCTTTGAATCTTTGTCAATCATGGGCCGTAATGCCTCGATGCCCCGGGCCCATTCTTCTTCACGAAGCTGGGAAAGCGACTGCATACGTTGCCGTGTGAGCTCCCGAATCCTCTCCAGGGCATCTTGACCTTCACAGGCTAGATGCTTGATTTCATCTACCGTTTCTCCGACTTGTTTGTTGCCTCCTGGCCCGATGGCGTACCCTCGCTGCCTGGTCTGATTCAGGCAATAGTTGACCTCGTCTTCAACGAGAGGGTCGCTAGTATGAAAGTCTCGCGCGGCCTGAAATGCTTCGTTGTCACAGACGTCCTGTGGTATGCGACCCAGCTCGCGAAACAGATCCGCCAAGGTCGACCACGTCTCTGCAATCTTCTCTTGCTTCGTGCCATTTCGTGATGCCTTCCAGAGCCGATGATAGGTATCCTTTACGATGCCATCGACCTCTTCACGACGTATGCTGCGCATAGACTTGAAAGCGTCGAAGAATCGGTGTACTGTGTATCTGCCGCATGGAATGAAGTACGTCCAATATCCTGCCTGTTCTTGTACAGCGTTTAGCGCCGTCAGCGGGCCTGGAGCCTCCTCTTCGAAAGTGTCTAGATGTCTCATGGCACTCTTCAGATGCAGACGGTCCGTGTGGTCGATCTGGGAATAGGTCAAGCCGCCCACGAGACATATTACCAGAAGCCCGGTGAAGATCACTCCACCTGGGCCTTCCTTCTCGCGGGAGGACTCATCAATGATAGCTCGAGATGATGGCAGCGGTTCGTGGGATTGCTTGGCATTGACATGGCGGCGGACGTGACCGAGAATGGTCGGCGTTGAGGGATTGGCTCGAAGACGGCGAAGTGCTTGGGCTGCCAGTCTTCGTGAGAGCATTGTAAAGTAATACAGCAAGCGGTAGTGTAGAAGGAAAGACGAGAGAAAAAGCATACTTCCCTACCGATACTCTCCTTGCTTGCCAGCTTGCCAGGCGCGTGCTGCGGTGTAACAAGCATCGCCGTGAGTGCGGGTGGGTGTGGTGCTCGCAATGTATTGCATCTTGCCGTGACACGATCAGGCAGGATCCGCAAGTAATGAGCGGATCCGCTGATGTCTTTACAGCCCCATGATGGTGTGCAGAGTGCAAATTGTCAGACACAGCAGCTGAGGTCCAAAACAGACTTCACTTCGAAAAGGCCCGTGCTTTGAGTCACATGATGCTGCCCCACACTTCGACATGCGCTTGCCGTCTAGACATCGTCCCTCTTGCAACCAACAATACACCACAATCTATCGGAATGGCATGATGAAAGTCTTTGATCTTAGCCTCGGGGCTTCATAGTCCACGTAGATAATTTCTGCGAAGACCTGCCGAGTGTCGCTACGTTGGCATCTGACAACATGAGCCGGCAGGATGAGCTCATTACAAGCCATCACAGACATGGGACCTGATGCTCCATCATTCCAATGCGCTCAGTGCACCCAGGCTTACCGCCGCAAAGAACACCTACAGCGGCATCAGGCCACTCACGCGGCCGAGAGGACGCAAGTCTGCCATCAATGCAAGGCCGCCTTTCACCGATCAGACGTCCTAAATAGGCACCTCAAAACCTGCACAGGAAAGAGGGCCAAGACGTCAACGGCATTGAAGCGAGCCTGCCAGGCCTGTGCCAGAAGTAAGAGAGCTTGCGATGGATTACTCCCAGCATGCTCGACCTGTTCGAGGAAGTCGGTGGCTTGCATCTACCCTTCCGCAACTGAATGCTTAACTGCAAGCAATACCACGTTCAGCTCCCACTTCGACTCATTTCTGGCCGGTCCAATCTCCAACGATATGCCCACTGAGCTCAGCAATGTCGGCGACTGGTATCACGCATTTCAGGATGAGCTTCCGTCCAACTTTTCACACGGCGGCCTATCTCTACAGTTCCTCGAACGGTTCACCAGGACTGACGGACTCATTGCATCGTTCGATTGCCTTTCGGAGTCTGAGCGAGCGATTGCTCGAGCCTGTTACATCGCCAAGATTGAGCACGAGCAGTCAGACTCCAAGACTGAGTGCGACCCGCTGATGTCCAAGTCAGAAGCGATTTTTGATATTGTGGTAGAAGTGGTGACCTTCAAGCCCCGGAACAGCCCAGTGTCGATGACTTGGTCGTCAGATGTACAAGCGGCTTGCCGGCAATTCTTCTCGCCTACCAACATACGGCTATGTTTGGAGATGTTCTTTGCATTCTGGCATCCGAACGTGAATTTCATCCACCGACCAACATTCGACGCACTCACCGCTAAAGCAATACTTGTAGCAGCAATGGTGGTGATGGGCGCTTCTATTTCGCCCGATAGCTCTGATCGGGAAGCGGCCAAAGTCTGGTTTACCTGTGTCGAGGAGATGGTCTTTCAAGACGACGACTTCTGCGAGGATGAAGGAGACCAATCTCGTCCTTTTCCCTCACGAGAGAAGCTTCAAGCTTTACAGGCGGCGTACATTGTTTGCCTTTATCAGAACTGGGAGGGATGCGATTCCAGTAAGCGGCGCATACGCAGGTTTCGCTTCTCGACCATGGTTGCGGTAAGTTGGCAAAATACCACTCCGTCCAAGATACTAAGAGCACCAGGTCGCGAGAGATATCGGCATGATCAATGCCAGACATTCGATCTCCGAAAGTCGAGATTTAATTACTTTCCGCTGGGGAGACTTTTCCATCCGGGAAGAACTGATAAGAGTATTCCTGTGGATCTTCCTACTGGATACCGCTTTTGTAATCTTCAACAACCTGCCCCCAAGAATGGCAATCAAAGAGATGAGAATGCACCTCGCATCAAGTGAGGCGAGCTTTCAAGCAGCGAACGGCGACGAATGCTTTCGACAAATCCAACCCGATGTCAACGACAACATGTATACACTCTCTTCGCTCTGCGAGAACCTGTGCAGCGAGCCCATGTCACCAACTTTACTGGCTACACTTGCAGACCTTGGACCACTCAATTTGTTTGCCTTGACAAGCGGTAAGATGACTTCCCTTCCCAGCCTCGAATCTTGAAATCTCACATCGTACAGCATTGCACTCTTTGAGCTTCCAGATTCAACAATGTTTCGGCTACGACAAGCAAATGACACCCATTCGTACTGCTTTAGACAATTGGATCCTGATCTGGCAGACTTATTCGGACTATCATGCCAACACGACTCGTCACAACCCACTCTTCCACCAGCAGATGACGCCCAACAACATGTGGAAACGAATCGGCTTCTCACGCTACGCATACGAGTACTGGACGCTCGCCAAGCTCATTGTCGATCGAATCTCCATCTCTACGCTCTTGAAGGATGCCACGGACCACGAGCTTGCTGATGGAGCAGCCGAAGACTCACTTCTGGAAAAGTATGACGATACATCGATGAAGCAGGTCAACGACTTAATCATGGAATTCCAAAAAGTGATGATCTAGAAGCGCGACCGAAGATAGCAGTACGTACCTGATCTACACAGCTTCCTCCCACCACCACGTCCGCAGCTATCCCACCTCCGCTTCCGCAGAACCAAACTCAAACTGCATCATCACGAGCGAGATGATTGGCTTTGACAACGGTTTCAACTGAAAAAGGAAGCTCTGCATCTGTCGGATGCTCATGGCGGAAAGGATATACCGCGGTATATGAGGACCGAAGAAGTTGCTGCATCGTCGACCTGGTCCGTCTCGCAGCTTTACTCTTCCCAAGGATTCGTTCAAGCATGGAACGGCTTTACATCCTGGCCACGATTGTTGTGGCTCTGCTCGCATATGGAATTTTTCGGCTTCTGTCGATTGGTCACCGTCCGAAGGACTTCCCACCGGGCCCACCGACCCTGCCTCTCCTTGGCAACATCCATCAGATGCCAACGAGAGATGCACATCTTCAGGTATGTACAACTTCGATTCAAAAGTAATGTTCACGGTAGTCTGACGATGTGCAGTTTGAGAAATGGGCCCGCGAGTACGGAGATATTTACTCCCTCATGCTCGGCACGAAGACTTTGATCGTCTTGTCCAGCGACGAGGCCGTAAAGGAGTTGCTGGATCGACGAAGCAACAACTTCTCGGATCGACAGGAGATGTAAGGACTTTCCTGCAGCTGATGTATACGGCGTCTTTCTAACAGTCGTGGCTTAGGTACATCGGCCAGACATTGTGCTCTGACGATCTTCGTCTCCTTATGATGGGCTACGGACCAAGATGGCGAGGCGTATGTGCTATTTAGCATACGATTAAAACACGCTGACTCAGACCATTACAGATCCGCAAGATGGTCCACCACCTGCTCAACAACACCGTTGCTCCAAACTACGTTCCTTACCAAATGCTCGAGAACAAGCAAATGCTCAACGATCTACTTGACACCCCGGACGACTTCCTCCAACACATCAGACGCTACTCCAACGCACTCACCACTTCTATGGTCTTCGGTTGGCGAACTCCAACCTACGCCGATGCCAAGATTCAGCAGCTTTTCGAAGGCTTTTCCGAGTTCGCCCAGATCAATCAGACTGGTACTGCCGCTTTGATCGACTTCTTCCCTATTCTTCGAAGTTTCCCTGACTGGCTTTTACCTACCCAGAAGAAAGCGAAAGAACTCCATCGGGTTGAACGAAAGTTGTATCTGGATCACTGGCTAAGAGCTAAGAAGGAGATCAAGGAGGGTACGATCAACCACTGTTTCTGCGTTGGTATGGCTGAGGCACAGAAGAAGGATGACTTCAGTGATGCTCAAGCGGTATGTACTGTCCTACCGATTCGATAAAGACATACTCACACAGCTATCAGGCCTACATCAGTGGAACACTGCTTGAAGCCGGCTCAGATACGACCTCTTCAACTCTCTACGCTTTCGTCCAAGCCATGATACTGTATCCAGAAGTCCAGCGGTATGCACAGCAGCACATCGATAAGATCGTCGGTGATCGACTGCCAACAATGGATGACCAACCGAATCTGCCATACGTCCGCATGGTCATGAAGGAGACACTCCGCTGGTGTCCAACCACGATCCTTGGAGCCGTCCCTCATGCCGCCACCAATGCCGATAGCTTCAAAGGATACCTCATCCCGAAAGGCGCCGGGGTCATGAACAACGTCTGGGCCATCAACATGGATCCAACTCGCTCCCCAGATCCGCGGACGTTCAATCCTCTTCGTTACAAAGACGACCATCTCGGGCTCTACGACTCTGCCTCAAATCCAGACGGCACCAAACGAGATCAATTCACCTTCGGCGCCGGGCGACGAATCTGTCCTGGCATGCACGTTGCTGAGAGAAGTCTACTCTTGGGTATTTCGAGGTTTCTGTGGGCTTTCGACGTTCGACCGGCGCTTGATGCCGAGGGAAGGGATATCATCCCGGACCAGGAGAAGCTTACGCAGGGATTCGTTTGTATGCCTGAAGAGTATCCTGCGAGGATCACGCCGAGGAGTAAGGAGAAGGCTGAGACTGTACGGAAGGAGTGGAAGGCTGTGGAGGGGGAGTTGCTGGATCCTGTTACGAAGCAGTGGGTGCATAGTCCCTTGTGAGGACAGGACAGGAGGTAAATCGAGGAACCTTCGGGAAAGACTCCAGACGATCATTGCGGACAATCGAGCTTCTAACATTCCACGCAAGTCAAAGCCATATCAAACGCTGCGCTTGCAAATATCCATGGTTTGAATTGACATGGTTTCTACAGAACGTCATACTTCACAGCTCGAACAACATTGCGGTTCCGTTGCACAACATAAGAGCGTCGGCCCGTAGTCCTCGCGACATCTCAGCCTCACCACAAGATCTCTTGGCAACTCGGCACTGCAATGCCGTAGATAGGCGCCGGACCGACATCCAGACGACCGCACAGCCTCGTTTGTTCGACACGGGGATGCTTCCGCATGCGCTGCAGCACCCGCTGTCGAAATCAGCAGGGTATCTTGACGCCGGGCCGCTGGTCCCCTATCGAGATCAACAGCTTGGCTTCTACGTGCCTATCTGGTGCCACTCAGGGCTGCATCGGGGAACGTGCCGTGGACGTACGGCAGGAGGCCACTATCAAAAGATGTCGACGAGGGCTCAAATATGCCGTACTAGGCAACAGAATGCCTAGAAGCATTGCCTTCAGCGACTGTATAAGTACGCCGCTGAGATCTCTCCATGCGTCAGAGAGGGAAGCAGCCAGCAGTGAAGCCTTCCTCCTCTTCTGCACCAACCGCTCGACTTACCAACCTATCTTTCTGAACACATACAAGAGTCGTCCAATAATTGAGAAGAAAGGTAGTCATCAGAATCTGTCACTCGACCGTCAGCCGGAACACAATACTCAATATGGGTTCCAACAAAGCTTCCGTGCAGCTGTTTAGCGATACGAACGATCATATCCCAGGCAACCATGTTCATGAAGCCGAAGCACGATCAGCAGCCTCTATGATCAGGGCCAAAGTCGAACGATGGCTGGACGGTGTGACGATCGGAAGCGCTCTGGCGAGCAGCATTCAACCCGATTCATCGATGGCCGAGTTTGAACAGCTACGTTTGCTCCAGACAACTGCTGATACAGCACCGGAAGTCAATTGGTCGTCTGCCGACGCTACTGAGACCTCATCAGCGACCACCGTCGTCCCGTCTAAGCCTTCCGAGAACGATCGAAATGAAGACGATTCCGATGAGAAGACAGGACCCGCACCCATCGAAGAAGATGCGTTGATGCATATCGGATCCCAGTTCCCGAGTGAAAGCAGTGACAGTCATTGCAGTCAACATGAGCTGCACTTTTGTGACTAAGAACTTTCGAAACCGATAGATATGTGATGGAACTCGCATGAACGTTTTCAAAGTCTACCTAGCCATTGTAATGGAGCAAGATCAGCTTGAAATGGCTGATGCCACCAATGCAACATTGGGACTGTGGCCGGACCCAGTGCTGTTATCCAGCATGCAACAAAATTAGAGACTTGATTGAAGTCGACAAGATATTTGGTATCTTTAACAAACATCGTACAAGTTGGACCAGACTAGCGAAGCAAGAAGGTAAGAAAGTGACTAAAGTGGAGGCCAGCAGTTTGAAGGCCACCAACTCCTTGGTCGCCTGAAACAGCACGGACAGAACATTAACTTAGGAGACCGCGTTCGCAATGCGCACTTGGCCGCTCACGAGGTTTCTTTGTCAATCCCTAGTCTCATGAGCAGAACGACAGTCGTCATGCGAGAAGGATCCGTGGCCCACAGCTGAGGGTTCCGCGTACCATCCTTCACACCCTACTTTGCTTGACAACCGGATCGTGTGGAATTCCGTTTCCGGTAAGTTTCGAGACAGCGGCCCGCCTTGTCGAATATTACTCTTGCTCTCGCGAATGTCTTGTCGTTTGAAGCGACGAGGATGATTCGCTCGCTCGGTTTGATATGCAGGCATCGTCGGGTCAGCAAAGCCCAGTCCGAGGATGCCTACACCCTGGGTGTAAGGATTTGCATGGGAGTTGCTACTGGAGTAGTTGAATGTGCTCCTATCTTTAGCAATTCGTCAGGCTGCTTCGTGGGACGCCGAATCATTGTGCGGGAAGGTGATGGACTTTAACCAGATTCGCCCATGTTTGCTCGACCGGATCGCGGATGATCTCTTTAGCTGTTTGTTAGCAGACCTCGATTGGGACACACGCTAATTCCCGAGCAGGGCTCGCGAACAGGCTGCGGGTAAGATGAAACGTCACATGTATAATACTGCCCTTCCACTAAAGATTTTTATTCTGTGTTTGTGTTTCAACTCACTACGAACAGGATTCTAGATCGTTGCAATGTCCCCACAACAACAAGTTTGGCTCATCACGGGCTGCAGTACCGGCTTCGGCTTCGAGATCACCAAGCAGCTTCTCGAGCGAGGTGACAAGGTGGTCGCGACGGCTCGTAATATCGATGCGATCAAGCCACTTCAACAGCTTGGGGCGTCGATTCTCCAATTGGATGTCACCGCAGATCTCGACGAGTTGAGGAGTAAGGTTGAAGAGGCTGTGTCGTTCTATGGCAGAATCGATGTGTTCTTCGCCAACGCGGGTTACGTTCATTACGCTCCTATCGAGGAGGCCGAGTCAGTCAACAATCGTCAACATCCGCAACCTCAGAGCACTGACAAACCCTCAGTGTCGAGAAAGACATCATGAGAAACATGTCCACCAACACTTTCGGCGTCGTCAACATGCTTCGGGTCCTTATGCCACACTGGCGAAAACAAGGTTCCGGCTTCCTCCTGGTCAACAGCTCTTACATGTCATGGTGGAGCAACATTCCCGGCTGCGGTGCTTACAGCGCATCCAAGGCGGCTCTTGATCGTCTCGTCTCGTCTTTCGTCGACGAAGTGGCAATGCAACAGCTCAACATCAAGACTCTCATCGTCCATCCAGGCCATTTTCGAACCGATGCCACCAAGCCGACGAAATTTGACTTCGATCGAGCGACGACGAACTACGGTGCTTTGAATGAGGGAAGCAGAGGCTTCATCGAAGCGAGCCATGGACACCAGCCGGGCGACTTGAGTAAAGGATGTAAAGTCTTGATCGATCTCGTCAAGGGCGAAGGCGATGCAAAGGGGAGGGAATTGCCGCCGAGTTTGCCATTGGGCAGTGATGCTTGGGAGACGGTTGTGAAAGAGACGGAGAAGTATTTGCAGATGTTGAAAGATTGGGAGGATGTCATACGCTCGACGGATGTGGTGCCTGGGTCGAGTGCTTGGGCTGGGCAGGAGAACTAGTGAGGAGAGGATGAAATCGAGTTTGACCATTCTTGTGCCCTTCGACATCATATCGTGCTGCCGCTAAAGGCAGCCGGCCATTCGGACTGGTTACGTCCGGGCCATTAGTAGTCAGCGTTTGGAGGCCATTTTCCCAATCCGGACAAGTCGTCTTCCACTTGAGCAGGCACATGCTCGGCCAGTGGTAAAGCAATATACGATTTATCATCTTCTCAGAGCTGTGTTCTCGACACTCCTTTCAGTCTTTACGCGGGTCCAATTTTGCTCCCTGTTACGATTGGTGCGTCCCGCAGGGAACAATGCATCTGTGGAAGGCTGAACTAAACAGGGAATTGGCCTCTAAGCGACTGTAAGTGCGCCATCAACCTCTTGCTGTCGCTGACCAAGCATCCAGTTGCCGACGTTGCCATAGTTCGTCAGGAGCGAAGGCGCAATGGTGCATATATATCGTCCAGAGTGACGCCTAAAGAATGGCATGCAACCATGGCTTACAGACGAATTGGCGTTGTTGGTGCCACCGGCAGATTGGGTAGTGAAGGTGAGCAGTCAAAATCTTTACGATGGCGGCAGACTGACAGTAATCGCGAACAGTGGCGAGAGCTTTGAAAGATGAAGGCTTCGATGTCATTCCATTCTCTCGTCGTCAAACGGTAAGCTTGGACAATGACCCGAATACAGCCTTTTGGAACTTAATTGACCAAAGGCCAGATGGTCGCCGGAATTCCAACGGAAAGGATCGAGACATTTGTCAACTTCGATGTGATCTTGTCGACCGTTGGCAAGTACTACGAGATTCAGACTGTCGTTTCAGATCCGCTGACTGATGACAGGCCACCAGGGCGTGGCCGATCAGCTCGAACTCATCGACAAGGCCAAACGGGACGGGGTCAAGCGCTTCATTCCAGCCGAGTTCGGTATGGACCACCGCTTCACCGAGGAGCCGTTGTGGGATCAGAAGAAAGGAGTTCTCAATGCTGTGCAGGATGCTGGATTTCCAGACGGTACGTAAACCCCTGTCTAACTTCATCAACTGGGTCTAACATCCTGTCACCTCGGCTGGAATGTCGTCGCCGCTGGCCTTCTCGATGCTATCATGCCACTCATCGTCAAAATCGACAAAGTCGCTGGTACGGTGACAATTCCCGGCTCTGGCAAAAAGCAGTTCCCATTCGCCCGTCGATACGACATTGGCCGTGCTCTCGCTGCAACGTTCCGTGAGCCGCACAAGCACCAAGATCAATGGCGACTTCTCGCGGGCGACTGGAAATCTATGGACGAGGTCGCTGCTACCGTGCGGAGCAAGTCTTCAGTGAAGCTGGAGGTGAAGCACGTCCTGGTGTCCCCGAACACGGCAGTTCTCCGGATTGTGGAAGAGACGGATGGTAATGTGTTCAAGAGGGAGATGCAGACGAGTCTGCCCATAGATTTGGCAACGATGGAAGAGTACATTCGGATGTTCTTGAAGTACCTTAGTCGAAGCATATCGACTGTGTGTGGAGCAATATGGAGATTCGGCGGGTTCATCAACAGTGCGTCTTTCTTCAGGCTGATGGACTTTTAGTTACTTCCCATGTACTTGCGAAGATGGCAGACGCTCATACATCTGTGATCTCACTTCTCACATCTTCCTTAATAATTTCTCCTTCTCCAGACGGTCTGCATCGTCGGTGACCACCAGAACAACGTTGCCCGTTTTGGGACAGCCTTGGCGCTACGCTCAATTTGGCTGTCGCTGAAGAGGCAAGTTTAGACGAGCTGAGATCACCTCTTGTGCTTCCTCTCTTTGCGTTCTTCTTTCTCTCTTCATCTCTGTCTTCATCAAAAGTCCATCTTTCAGCCCGTCTCACTTGCTGATGACCCCATGGGCCATGGTTGAGCAGGGCTGCAATGTCTCTGTTCGTCCAGGTCACACCGGACCTCTCGAGGCCACGAGCCAAGCTGAAGGTTCAAGACAACGATGCCAGGAGGCTCATCCGGTCCCATGCGATGATGGCCTTCCGCAAAGAACAGCGCACCATTTACAGGCGGGATCCAGGAGCAGCTCTTCCTGCTGACGAGGCTTGGCGAAACCATCGCAAGAGCGCACTGCGGCCAGCAAAGGATCCATCTCCAAAGAAATCACCTCCAAAGGGTGTTGACCGCGATGACCAAGTCCTCTCCGGAGAGGCGCAAGACGATGGAGAGGACGTCTCATCGGAATCTTCATCACCAAACGGCCCGACAGGAGAGCAGTCCGACATCTGCCTCGCATCGAGATGTATCACAGACATGGCGCACTCCATCCCAGCATATCGACTCGCACTCACGCAAAACTTCGTCGACGGCTACTTTCCAGCTGCAGAAAAGCACAACTCAGGAATGACGAGTATCTTGAACCACTGGATGAATCCGACTTCCCCTGCTTTCGAAGCTGGCAACGACGCCTTCGGCCTACTCCACTTTGGCGGTGCCATTGGCGATGAGCGGGTCTTGCTTGAAGGCCAGCGCATGTACTCGAAAACTTTGCAGATGGTCCGGCGTGATATCCAGCGGATGCCGAAGAACGGCAGCTTTGAGAGTCTGTTCGCCGCTGCCCAGGACCTTCTCAATTGCGAGATCTACAAAGTCGTCTCGTCTGGCTTCGAAGGCTGGAGCGCCCATATCTCCGGTATCAATGCCATCATACAGACGCCCGGTTTCACCAAGATCAACCCAGCATTCAGCGCATTCCTCTTCGCACAGTTCAGACATGCTGCGATGATGTACGCTCTTGTCACCCGCTCTCCTGCTTTGCTACCGGCCGACTGCTACAACCCATACTTGATACCGCCTAGCAAGGGCAGTATTGAGGAGTTGACAAGATTGGCACTTCAGTTGCCCGCACTCCTGGAGACTGTCGACCGTGCTGCAAACCTGCGAGACCAGGATCCAGATCACGACTCCACGATTGCAACGTTATCAGAGATCGAGCGGAAACTGCTCTCGTGGATGAGAATCTTTCGCAGCAAGCACCTGCTTGGCCGTCGCAGAACAAGAAAAACGGATCAACCTTTGTCGAGCTCGTCACAGCCGCACTATTTTGCCCTCGTCTTAACATTCCACGAGTGCCTTCTACTGCTCGTCTACGAGGCTATGTGGAAACTGAACGGCCAAGAAGACTGCATTCAGTCTCATCGCAGCTCTGCAGATCGCTGCGCCGAGAGGCTCCTGCAGTATGTTCCGTTCCTAGAAGCAACGACCAATGGAGATGCAGGAAAGGCTTTGGCAGTACGTGCTCCAATCCACTTTGCGTCTGAATGGTACCGCCAGATCAAGAATCGAGAAGCCTTGGAGGAATTCGAACGACTCGAGCAGCACTTTAGGGAGTCTTTTGTGCATCTCGACTGGGGCGCTTTGCTGCCGTGGAGCTTTCTACCGATGCTTTGGATCGCCTGACAGAATGATTCCACGGGACGTAGCACAACCTATCCAACCCAAGAAGCATCAGCTGAGACACGTACCTTACTTCCCCCCTCGCAAGCTTCTCTGATAAGCTCAGCTAATAAGAACTAGCAAGCTACAGGCGATTTGCATGTGGCGGGTCTGGCCCCTACACAGTGGCTTCAAGCCACATGCGAGCTCATGGCTCAGCATCCTGGGCGCTCTCGGGGCTGCTGCGTGTGCCAGACATCGTCTGCACAGCGGAATGGCGCTCGCTACGGCAAATCAGAAATGCTGTGCTCGAGTATCCCATCTCTGGAGGGCGCTGTTGTGGCTGGCGTCGATGTCGGAGTGAGCGATGAACAACTCAGGCACTGCTGATGACTGCAGGGTTTGCAGAAGCCGTATATCATCACTGATGCTGCTATGGCGAGCCGCAAATTCAGACACACCACTTCTTCAGTTTGAAGCATGGCTCGTACATTCTCTGGCCTCTTCGTTAGCACTCTGTTGCTTTGGACATTTGGAGCCTCCGCAACACCGAATCCTGTTTGCTCAACGGGTAAGTGGAATCTCATGGACTCAGTGCGATGGACCCTAATCGTTCTGCAGGTATATACAAATCGCTACTGCCACTGATCGGGAACGACCCAAAAGTCCAACAATTCTGCACCAATCTCCCACCTAGCAACAGATTGAGTAGAGCCAAGTCTCCCAAACAGTTGCAGTCCATGGCCTACACAGCTATTGCGACTTTCTGTGGCTGCGTGAAAGATACCTGCATACCGCCTACATGCAATAGTGGCGGAATGCTGTGTCCCAAAGCACCATGCGGCTCTGTCTGCATCGACTATTTGAACGATGCGAAGAACTGCGGCAAATGCAATAACAAGGTAGAGAGCCGCCCCACTGCATTCTTACTTGCAACTAAAATCACTTATAGTGCAGCACTGGTCAAGTGTGTCAACAAGGAGTATGTGTGGCTCCGCGTCCCATGTGCTCGCTTCCCGAGTTTCCTTGCGGCGCCAGTGGATGTGTGAATCGTAACACAGATCCAAATAACTGCGGTGGCTGCGGGACTACGGTCAGTACTTTGATTTTGCTCAACCACTTGAAAGTACTCGTCTGACAAGGTTGTAGTGTACGGGAGTGAGGACGGTCTGCAGCGGTGGCAACTGCGTCTGCCCAGACTCAAAGACCTACTGCGCAGTCAACACGGGATATGGGTTAGTCGATACCTGCCAAGACACACAGAACGATCCAGATAATTGCGGTGGTTGTGCACAGGCGGCAAGTATTTCTCCGAATTCGTCATTGGCAAGCGTGCTGATCGTCTTTCTCTTCAGTGCACCGATTACTTTAACCAAGGCCTAACTGGATGTGCCCGAGGTACTTGCTGCAAGCCTGACGACAGTCCTTGCGACAATGAAGGCGACGACAGCGCTTGCGTAAGTATGGTGTTTGAAGCAGCCTGTTCATTTGCTAACGAGCATGCTCCCCTAGTGCTCGGGATACTGCGGAAGATTTGGCTCGGGACCGGCGCATTGCATGTGAGCGCATGTACCTTGAATCACGACTCCTCTACGAAACAGACCTGTTCGTCCGAACACTATCTGGAGAGAGCTGGGAGTCTGTACCGGTATTACCACTGCTCTGTCTCTGCTATTCCAATGGATCGATGTGAAGCCATTCTTCAAGCTACTGACTTGTTCTTCATTTCACGCCTCGCCCAGTATCCACTGAAGTCTCCAACTGGCAAAGGCCACTTGAAGCCGACTGCATCCATGACTTGAACGAAGAGAAGATACCATCCCAGTAGCGATGTGACAAACCAGGTACCTCCCGTCCCCTAAAACGACATTTGTCAGTAAGGCCAGCGACGAGAACAGCACAATACTGACCTGACATAGACGATTGAACATAACAGCGTCGTTGAGACCTTGCTCCCAGAACGCACCAGCAAGAAGCAGAAATCCCAGCGCAACGGTGAAGAAGACCATGAGGAACACTGCGTTGATTCTCAGTGCACCAACCATGAAGACCAGGCTGAGCATGCCGGCTGCGAGCGGCCAAAAGGCTGGAAGCGAGTGGTCAGCACTGTGGGATGAGATCGGGTTTATGGAACACATACCCAGTGATGACCAGAACGGACCCTCAGTCTTGCCAGTAACGAAGTCTCCATTCGGAGCATAAGCACCAGGAGCGTTGTAGAACGGCTGCAAAGTCGCACCCCAGCCGAACAAGATGCCACCTGAGGTGTTATCTTAGCTTTCTTGCAACAACTTCGATTGAGATAAGCTTACCGTATATGAAGAACACGACGAATGAGAAAGTGTTGCCGAGGAAGAACTCGAGAAGACCGCCAACCCAAAGGCATGGACCACCGATGAACAAGAATACGCCACTAGCAAATCTCGTCAGTTTCATGCGGCGACTCACGCTCGGTTTGATACTCACATCGTTGCCGTACCCAACTGTCCGGATCCACGCCATCCCATCAGTTGACAGCTCAACGGCGTGAGTCCCATCACAAACCCTCCAAGAGCTAAAGGGGTCGGGTTGCCAAATGTGCTCCTCAAGTCTCCCTTCACCTTGCCCAAAGGCTGCAGGTACAGTCTTTCGAACTGCTCGGGAGTGATTGTGATCGATCCAGTTGTTCGGATCCGCTCCAAAACGTTCTCTGTAGCCATGTCACGAGCGCTGTCTGGACCACCATTGCTGAGCTGCGGATTCAGATATTCTTCGGTTTTCTCTTCAGCAGCCTGGACGCCGTTCGCTGCTCCATGAAATTGACCTTCCCCGAATTGAGGATTCAGATACTCTTCCGTCTCTTTCTTCGCTGTGTTTGGACTCTCAGCCATGGTGAGTAAGATCTGGTTGGACAGAGTCAAATCTTGCAACGAGCCTGACCGAGCTGGTGGGTGAGCGATGAGACGAGGGAGACATGCTGACAGGGGAGCGTGGTTTGGTTTATACAAGGCTTTGATCTGTGGCACGTCTCTGTTCAATCCTCCCGCCAGTCCGGCTTACGGTCTTCCAAGTCGATCGGAGGTTTGTTGTTGATCACGATGCTGCTGAGCCAAAACCTTCAAAGGGTAGAAATGCGGCTGTCTTCGGATGCTGCTGCAGAACGATCTGCGACATCACAACGCGTACTGTATACCGCATGGAGAACAATACATCGGCACGAAGATCTGCAGCGCATGTATTCTTCACGGCTCTTCCAAAGTGCCGGGCTCCGCTGGAACTTCACCTCCTATGGAATTTCGCAAATTCGACCACATCGTCAGCTGCGCAATACAACATCGTCTCGAGGTTGTCGAAGGATGAGGATGTACCCCATGGGGTTGATGAAATGCGGAGAGACCTATCACTTCGCAACGCTGCACAATAAGATGCTGACCGACCCCTCTTGAGGGGGCTCAGTAATCCGAGAAATGGATCCTGCCAACATCACCGCATAGTGCCTCTTGACTGGAACGAAGAACTGATACGAAACTTCTGGTCGGCCAGAAAACACCGAGTCAATGACCATCCCGTTTACCAATCCAGTGTCACTGCGATTACCCTTCTGGATTTCAGGCTGAATCGTCCGGTGTAGGTGACAAGCCTTCTTCATACAGGCATGAGAGCCCCCGACAGCTTTTCGACCGGCTTAGAGTACCGGAAGAGAAGATTACCACTCGTATGTGAAGACAAAAGCGCTGAAAGTCGCGGTAGTCTTGTGATAGAAGGTGCGAACCGATTGATGTTAGGCTGACGGTTCGCTGCTATCGAATGCTGGCGGTCGAAGTCAATATCACTAGGCGCATTACCGACGGTGGAAACTCAATGTACGAGTACCGAATAGTGTTTCCGTCAATGCGGTCTGTACGCTGTGTACGACACATGTGCCCGAAGGAAAGTGTCCATATCGTCAAGAAGCGAGTGCGCTGCCGGAAAAAGGAGGTTATGGTAACCGAAAGCACGACAACATCAAATGAGCGTTGGCTGCAACAATTCCTCGACAAAACAAGCCACAATAATCGACTTGGATTATGGGTCATTACGATATGTCCTTGTAAAACAGGGAACACCGTCGTCATGGGCTAAGTCTTCGTTGCTCTTTGCGATTCCATCAACCGTGTTGCAGACATTGTGCTCGTCCTGTTTTCAAAGAGTCGTGTAGATCTCGTGACCCTGATCAAATATGTGGTAGATGTTGTGGTCTTTGCTGAAGCCCAGACTAAAGGGTCGAATGGAAAAATTGTCATTGATCTGGGGGTTGTGAGCTGTGGAGACATATCGCGTAGAGAAGCACAACATCGTGCCATTTTCAATACCAGACTGACCGGACAGAACACTGCAACTATAAAGAACGAAGGAACATTGGACCAGTGGCACCCCTCGCCAAGAAGACCAGTGACCGCATTTGGCAGGAGCAGCGGTGCCCGAGCTTTTGGGAGACATCTGCGGACTGGCATGACCTCGAGCTACATTTTGCTGCCGACGTCGAAGAAGTCTTGAGTTCTTAGGGTGTACCTGCACTTCCTGAGAGCCTCAAAGCTCGGCATTGCAATGTTTTGTTTGCGCCGCATCTTCTTTGACGATGGCCTACCCACAAGGCTGTCGATCTATACCAGGCTGGGCTAGGCTTGGCGTCCCGCCCTTGCAGTCGTGCCTCAATCCTTTGATCCTCCGAATGTCGCCTCGGCCGATGTCTGCTTCCTCGTCTCAACATATTCCATTCCTTCTCTCTCAACGACATCAACTGCATCATCGCCATTGCCAACCATGGCGACCACAACACAGACCGTGCTCGAGCAAGAGGCTGTCGAAGGAATCGAGAACAACCCCAAGATCCCGGCGGTCGAAGTTGGACCTTCATCCGCCGGCCGAGCCCTTTCTTCGTCTTCATCTCCAAGCACCAGTCCGCCATCTTCAACACACGAGCCATCGGCAGGCGAAGCCGAGCGACCGAAACTCACCACTCTCCAAGCATGGATCGTCATCATCCAGCTCTGCGGCAACAGCTTCATCAACAGCTTCAGCGCCGGCTTGCTCATGATTTGCCTGCCAATCATCGCCGCAGACCTCAAGCTGCCCTCGAATCTGCTCCTCTGGCCTAACTCCGTCTCTGCCTTGACCAGCGGCTCCTGCTACCTGATCATGGGCTCGGTATCTGATGTCTTGGGAGCCCGCAGAATGAACATACCCGGCAGCTTCCTGCAATCCGTCTTCATCATCGCTACGGGATCGAGTCAGAACGCCGCCGAGCTGATAGCTTTCCGCGCCTTGGGTGGTGTTGCGAATGCACTGTACTCGCCATCTGCCAGATCGATCTCGTCCAGGAACGTCGCCCACGGCCGCCTTCGCAACTTCGGCTTTGCCACGATGTTCCTTGCCTTCCCTCTCGGAGCTGGTCTTGGTCTCGTGCTTGGTGGGATCTACGCAGACAAGGCGAACTGGCGAGTCGGATACTACTCCAGTGGAAGCATTGGACTTGCCTTGTCTCTGATGGGGCTATGTACTCTTCCAAAAGACGAGAAGCCATTCGGTCCGGTCAAGGAGGCGCTGAAGCGTTTGGCCTTGGAGATCGATTGGCTCGGCGTGGGGCTGGCGAGTGCCAGCGTTACTTTGTTGTCGTATGTCTTTGCCATGCTGTCTTCTAACGCGGACGAGATCCACCGCCCGGTCAACATCGCTCTCTTGTCCGTTAGCGTTGCGTTGATCCCGGCTTTCGCCCTGTGGATGCATCGTCAGGAGAAGCTGGGTAAGCCCGCTGTGATTCCGAATTCGCTGTGGAAAGATGGACGATTCACCAGCATCTGCCTGATGATTGGGCTCTCCAACGGAGCTCAAAGCGGACTTTCGCTGTTCTGCAGCTTGTTGTATGTCCAGAGCCATTCCAGGTGTTTTTACCGTACTGATGACGTCCCAGCTTCCAGAACGTCCAGCATCTCTCCGCCTTCCAGGCTTCGCTTCGCCTCCTACCACAGGCAGCAACTGGAGCACTCTGCTGCATTTTCGCTGGTATCTTCATCAACCGCGTCTCGGCCCTAGCAGCAGTCATCGTCGCCATGGTCCTATGCTCTCTCTCACCAATGCTCATGGCCATCACCAACCCAGCATGGCCATACTGGTACAGTGCCTTCTGGGCTCAAGTCGTGGGCCCTCTGAGTATCGATGTAACGTTCATTGTAGGGTCACTGGTCATCGCCGAAGTCTTCTCCGGCAAATCACAAGCTCGGGGAGCCGCCGTCTTCAGCACCTTCTCCCAAATTGGCACTAGCATTGGACTCGCCATCATGTCCGTCATTTCGGAAAACGTTACTGGGAACAAAGATACCACTGAGGCACTGCTGCAGGGTTACCGGGCTAGCTTCTGGACGCAGTTTGGTTGGATCGCTGCGTCTGCTTTGATTGCTGCCGTGGGATTGAGGAAGCTCGGGAGAGTGGGCATGAAGAGGGACTAAGAGAATTGTCAATCTATACGGTGCTCTCTAATAGCTGGCTATGATCAAGCAGAGATCTGGGTTGGTAACACAGTCGCAGAGTCGTTCATAGATCCGTTCGTAGATTCGTTCGTAGATCCGTTCGCATGCGAGCCAAAGCGTTTGTCGAAAAGAGCGCGGGCTTCGGCCACGGCGTTGTATTTGAACGCCCAAGCAGTCATTGCTGAACGGGTTGCTGCAGAATCCATCAGGACAGAGATCGATCGAATGAGTAGTATACGTACCTGGCAGTTCGCCCGGTGGGAAGAACTCAGCAGCTTTCTTTCCATCTTCTGGGTCTGGCCAGCCTTCGTGAGACGGATCAGTACGAGACATCAATTGAATGGCACTCGCCCGCGGTCTTCGAAGCTCTTCCCACAGCTTCAAGCGGGACGAGATGTCGGTCGTAGAGTCCATGCCTTCGAGGACCAAGCCTAGTACTGCAGCGTCTTCAACGGCTTGTGCGGCTCCTTGACCTAGCTTGGGTTGCATCGGATGGCTTGCGTCTCCGATGAGAACGAGTCTGCCGTTGTCTGAATTGCCTCGTGGTTAGTAACAGGCGTCATGATATGCAGAGAAGGTTGACTTCATACGCATCTTTTCCAAAGGATCTCGGTCCACGATCTGCCATAGGAACGCCCCGTCTTCTTCGACGAAGCTAGCGATCTTCTGGAAGGTGTCGTTGACTCGTGAGAGCCTTTGTTGGGCGAGATTCTTCTTCTTGTCCTTGAAAGAGTGATTACTTCCGGCCTCGTCTTGTTGGTAGAGACCAAAGTTCTGCAGAGTGTGGCTATATCACCGTCAATAGCTTTCTCTGCTGATGTTGAAGGTGGTCATACTCTCGACAAGAGTATTGCGTAACAAAGTCGCCACCGCTGTCGATGTAAACACTCATCTTGTCTCTTGTCCGCTCGACCAAGTGTTTCATGCCTTCGTCTTGCATCATGACATCCGTGGGTACGATGAAGCGAACGTTGTTCAACCCGGTGAAATGAGCGGGGGCGTCTTGTCCAAGAACCCATTTGTGCGCTTTCGAACCGTTTCCATCGGCAGCCACGACTAGGTCTGCTGTATACGACTCTCCGGAATCCAGTATTACTCTGCCCTCCGCTGAATCGTATTCAATGACATTCGAGCTGCATCGAAGCACAGCCGGCCTTCCCGGTGCATCTTCTCCCAACGCATAGTCCTTTAGAGCTTCATGATAATCGACCCGATGAACAGATATGAATGGATCGTCTTTGCCAATGTTTCGATCCTCCGATGCCAGCAGTGTCATGGGCTCCTCTCCCGCCTTGTAGACCTCGAGTGCCGTCTGCAGAACACCGCGGAACTTCTTCGTGTCCATCCCGAAGTACCGCAGGATCCGAAGAGCATTGGGTGGGATGTCGATGGCATATCCAGCTTCTCCTGTTGAAGGCCTCCTTTCTAGAATCGTCACATCGAAGTCGGCTCGACGGAGGGCGATGGCTGTCGCCAGCCCGCCGATACCGGCTCCGACGACGATTGCAGTCAACGGCATGTTGAAGCCCAAGATGGCAAGACAATACCAAACGTTTAGATGATGACCTGGATGGATGTTCAGCAGCGGCTGAGATATTTCAAAAGAAGCAAAAAGCTTGATATTGAGGTCGGCCGAAGCGCTTGTCAGATCGGACGGTCGGCTTGCGGATTGTTTCTTCAGCCGTATCTTGCTGCGGGCCTACCTCCTAGCCAGGCAATGAGTTGTCAGAGAGCTCGAGTGTCGACCGAGTTAGGCCAATGGCCAGACTGTTGAGGTGGTGCAGATCTGACGTGTGTTTCGGCCGAGCAGAGTGAGCTGCCGAAGAGCAGTCCCTGCATGAGCTCGCTCAAAGCCAGAGCATCCTTGCCGGTGTTCCTTTGATCGTTGCCATTGATGAAGTCCTAGTGGATAGGATGGATATAGTGACGGAAGAGCTCTCTTCTCTCCCTTGGTGTTAAGTGCCTCATGTTCCGTGCTACACGGAGATTAGGATCTCGGCGGACGAAATTCCAGCAAGCGTATATGCACCACGGGTCGATCGGAATGCAGGTCGTCACTAGCTGTCTTCTTGTGTAGCAGATGTGAGATGCAAGACATCGTGAAAGCCAAGAATAGAGCCTCGTCTTGGCTTGGCTCTTTCGCATTCGCTTGACCGTGATGGCTGGCAAATGTAGCCTTGCGGTAGGCATTCCTTTAAGTACCCAAAACGCTCCAAGAGATTGCACGGTCACACACCAAAGCGAGTTCCGATCATGGTATGAAGAGGTCACCTCGTCCGGGATCGTTCAGAGTGAGTCGTAGGGAAGGCATCCTTTTGGCATCGCCTGCGATGCAGACCATGGCAGCCTGCTAAAGTACAGTTTCAATCACGATGCCGTCGACTGTGGCTTGTCATAGTAGAGCAGCCATATGTCTTTGTTGAGCTGGACGTTCGAATCTGTGTTTTCTGCTTGCCCGTAATAGAGAAGCTCGTGTTGACAGCGAGGTAACGAAAAGCATCGTTGGAGGAGACAAGGCTGCCCGGCAATCCAGCCGGGACATCCCTTCCTCAATCCCAAGCTCCGGTCCAGAACCTCGTGTCACTCACCGATTAATCGATCAACGGGCATCCGCGAACAAGGAGAGCATGTCCAAGTCGCAGTGAAATTAGATGACAAGCCTCGATCGACGTCACCTCCGTTCCCATTCGGCAACCAGTGCCCTTCTTGAGCTCTAATTTCGCTTGCCCTACCTCACGCCTCAGTCTTGCATGGCATAGAAATATTCTGGAAGACTGGCCGGGGCGTCGTAAACTTCGACTGGGGCCATGGGCCCAAGTGAGCAGAGCCAGGCCATCGAGTTTAAGAGGAGGAGAGTTCGCTGGAATCCTTTGCCCTATTCCTCACCTTTTCGCGTCATTCGCCTTATATCACAACCTTTGGCCTCCTCTCCAGCATGCTCACATCCACACTCCTTCTCGCGGTCTCATTCGCTGCGGTCGTGTCATCCCAGCAGACGGCATGCTACCAACTCGACAGCGGCTTCGGGTACATTTGCAGTCCTGACGGACAGCAAGTCCAGTACGTTCGAAAATGTCAAGGTCTTTTACTGCGGAATGATACTCACCAAATTCAATTTGTAGATACTGCCAGCCAGACAAGACCCCTCGGAAAGTCGTCTCTCAATATTGCGGGTCCAACGACTGCCGAGCGAATGGATCGCAAGGCTTCTGTCAGAATGGCATCACGGGAATGAATCGAGCGAGAGGACCGACGGATTGCTCGCAGGTTAATGCCGATGGGGGATACGTACGCTCGCACTTGCATGTCGATGACAACGTTTGGTCGCTAATGTCGCCGACAGATCTGCAGTACTGATTACTCCAAACTGGTAAGATAAGATGCTTCAGCTCTAATGTCCACGCCTGAAGTTTGTACTGACCTTGTGCTTGCAGCTCAAATGTCACGGCACCTACACCACTCGCGAACGTAACTGTCCTGGTCGAGGATGCTTTGCTTCGACCACCGGTGATCAAGGAACATGCGTCTAATCGGGAAGAGCTGAGTGAACGACCAAGTTGCATCGCCGTGGGTAGCATTATGCAAGTGCATGTCAGCATCTCAAAGTATGGATCAGTTGTACGATGGCATATCTCATAAGGCAGCCGTGCTTCTCAAGGATGCATGCATTTGTGCAGGTTGCGGATATCCTTCCCCAAAATCATGTAGCAGGCCACGAACTCTGCCTTGCCGCTCTTCGTTTCGACTGCGTCGATGACAATTTTGCCCTTCTTTTGATTGCGGCTGAAGACCTGTATCCTTTCGTTGCCACGAATTCTGCGCAAGGCTCTCCCAACCCGCCGATACCTTCAGTGGTTAGGCAGACCTTTGCCATGGCCTTCTTCTCGAAGTCTTCGCTTGACTGTAGCACGAAGCTTCTTAAACCCAGTCACTTTGCCTTTATCGTCGGAGAGTCACCATTCGATGGCGCGCGGAGCCGCGGCTGAGAGTCGTTGGCGACATTGAGGTCCAGACCGGTGCGCTAGAGAAGAGTGGTGATGCAAGTAGTACCACCACGCTTCCCCGACTTCATGCATGAGGCTTCTCCATCTTAGCGCATTCCCCAGGGCTGTGGGATCGACATCTCGCAAACCTTCCGCATTGGGACAGAGGTTCCGCTTTTCAGCTGGGAAGTGCATCCTTCAGCTTTCAGCTCCAAGACAGCCAAACAGCTTCTCGCCATTTAATCAACACGTCCTGCTCCTGGAAATAGGTCACGTTCTCAAGCTTTCATTCAACAGGCTTCCTCAAATGGCGTTGCAAGCTTCTCGTCAGAATCCTATGCTGACCTCGCAGATGGACGAGGGCTTCCTCTTCGTGGCGTGTGACGAGGGCGGGCGAGCTGGGAGGAGTGGTCGGACGCTGGCCAATCGGCATGTGCAGATGAATTATAGGGCAAGCTGTATGGATCCGACCTTGACGAAGAAGAACAGCGAGTCAGCGGCAGGACAGCCTCAGATGATGAAGATGAATTTTGCGAGGAAGAAGAAGAGTGAGTGGGGAAAGAAAGAGGCCAGGAAGAAGCCGGCGGCGAAGACTTGTCCATGGCAAGACATCAACGATTCCGATGCATCGGACGAGAAGCAGCCATGTAGCCTTTGGGGCCCACATAACATCTCGGATTCGATCAGAAGCGCCGACGAGAGTAGAGCGGTGTACTTCTACGCCCAGGAGGTCGCCATTGATCTTTCTGGAGAGGTGGAAAGCGCATTCTGGCAGGTGTACATCCTGCAACGCCATCACCACGAGCCGGTCATTCGTCAAGCTATTGTTGCCCTCGCTTCAACGTATTGGGAGGCGAAGAAAGTGGCCGCCGGTCCGTTGGCTCTGACAAGTGCTCAGCAAGCATGCAAAGCTATCACCGAACTTCGCACATACTTGTCGCACACATCAGCGCCCTCTCAAGAAGTTGTGCTGAGCTCTGCGCTGCTGCTGTACGCTCTCGAAAGACTCAGAGGAGATACAAAGGCTGCGCTATTCCATCTCAATAACAGTATCTCCATCTTCGATGCCTGGAAACGACAGCGAAAGACCTCGCTTCATTCATCCGAGTTCGACGTTCTGCATGCGACACTGGCGAGAATCGATGCCAATGCAACAATCCAGGACATGACTCGATCTCCGAAGTTGAGAGTGCCGCGAAGGGATCAGTCGAGCAAGCCGCCGATGTTCGAGAACGCTGAACAGATGCAGGACTGGCTGACCGTGAATGTCTGTCACCCTCTACTGACTTTCATCTCAAACGCCATGCAAGGTGTGTTCGAACCAGTTCCGGTCCAGCTGCAGATTCTCAGTTTGCAGGAAACTTTGGTCAAATGGCGCCTGGCAGCAGATGCATTCTGTGACTCGAAAGCCCTAACACTCAAGCAAGAGTTGGGTGTCCTGTGCTGTGAGTCGCACTATCTGACTTGCAAATGCACCATCGACGAACTCCTCGGCAAGCCTTCCAGCTGGGACGAATGCCTGGATGATGTCTGGCAGGTCGCGAGTGAGGCCTTTGAGATTCAGCGTAAGCTACGAGCATCGGATGCAGAGACCAGATGGGCGTTGAATATTGGCATCACGCAGCCTCTGCTGAGATTCGGCCAGAAAGGAACGATCGAGCCGGTACGCACCAAGGTCATGGAGATGGTGAAGGCATACGAGGCGTTCTGGGAGTATCCGCCGATGTGTCCGACGCTGTGGAAGACAGATGGCGCCGTGAGCGTCAATATCTGATGGATCGACGCCGAAAGATGTGGCTCGAGGTCATCAGGATCTCAGGTCTGCTGCAGGTACTCCAAAAGGGGATCATCTCGCAGCAGCTGCCTTCGGATGTCGGCAGGGTTCGTCCTCATCCAGACGCTTGAACACAGCTCGGATATGACGCTCCTCATGCTGTATATCGCGAGGACAAGTGCATCAAGAGATGGACGTCGTTTGGACAGCGATGTTCGCAGATGAGAAAGGAAGATGCATTGGAAGAGAAGGAGAAGCTCGGCATGTACCTTCCCAGTGGGGCAAGCCGAGACATTCACTTACTCAGCAAAGTGTCTCACCAGTTTTTGAGCTACGCACGTCGATCCTTGGCAGCTGAACATCACCGTTGAACTCTGTTGCGGAAGAGTCACCACCTCACCTCTTTCTTCCATCTCAACTCCCCTGATGGCCTCTTCTTCTTCATCAATGGCCAGGACCCTCAAAGCCCTGGAGGAGAGCCACTTCCACCGCTTATCGCCATGACGGTGCCGCTGGTGAGGAAGAGAGCCAAAAGACCGAAAGTCAAGACGGGATGTCGAACATGTCGGGCGAGACACATCAAATGCGGCGAGGAGAAGCCGACATGCCTGAATTGCGAGATCTCGGGAAGAGAGTGCGCTGGATATGATGCTGTCAAGCCATCCGCACGATCACGACTACCGCTGCTCCAACCCAATGAAGAGTCAACAGCTCTTGTGCCGATGCTGAGGTACGGCCTGCCGACACTTCCCAACGGAACCAGTTCGAAAGACCGACATTCCCTGGACTACTTCCTCAATCGGGCGTTTGAAGAGTTGCCTGGCAACAGCTGGTCCATGTCATGGCAGCGCCTCATACTGCCTTATTGTCGTTCGGAACCAGCCATTCTCAACGCTGCCATGGCAATCGGATCCCTCCAGCAGGTCATGGCCGCGGGTGGATTCAACGGCTTCTTGCGATCCGATCAGCGCATGACTGCACTCTCGCAGTATGGCAAGGCGGCTAGCATGGTCCGGACGGAGATCGAGAAGCGCTCAGCGGGCTCCAAATTCGACATTGAGACTGTCCTGACAGCATGTCTTCTGCTTTTCTGCTTCGAAGTCCTCAACGGAGAGGATGAATACGCCGCAATGCACCTTCGTAACGGTCTTAACATCCTCTACGAGCACTCTCGCATCCCAAGTCACAAACTGTTAACACACGAACACCCTCGACCAATCGAAATGCAACCTGCAGCCCGGTCCAGAATGGATGTTCTCACACAGACGTTTGTACGCCTCGACGCCGACCTTTCCGAGCTTGCAGATTACGGCACGTTTCTTTCTCCGATCTGCAGCAAGCCTGTGCCAAATTCCTTCGGCTCCCTGGACGAAGCGCTGGTCTATGTCGACGTGCTTCACAGTCAAGTCAAATCACTTGGCTGCGAATTGGATGGCGTAGCCGCAGAAGAGCTCAAAGTGTCATATCCAGGATTCGAAGATCTTGATGAGGATCTTCGTCAAATCCTGAACCTCGCCAAATCCCGCGCCGTGTCACTTGACGCACTGCCTGACCTGGAAGCCCGTATGACGGCCACCAAGGACTCGATGAAAAAGGTGATGGCGGCCCTTGCAAGCCTGCCATCCTCGGATCAGTCTGACCCAAATCGGATGCTGGTCGAAATCCACGTCTTCTACGTCTGGTTCGATGCTTGTGTGGACTTCTCCCGGATATCCGACGAAATGGAAATCGATCGATTTGATCCGCAGTTTGAGTACATTCTCGGGCTGTGTGAGAAGTACTTCGCCTCAGACAAGGACAAACCCACGACGTTGCAACCGACCTTCTCAAATATGACCCGTCCGGCATTTGTGATGGGTACGACTGTGGGCCAGACGGTCTGTCTCATTGTGGAGAAGTCACGCAACTCGCTCATTCGCCAAAGAGGCATTAAGCTACTGTCGGAAATGGACATGCGGGGAGTGTTCGATGGAGCTTTTCTCGCATCGTTCTACCAGAATGTCGTGGATACCGAGGAAACTTGGGCAAGAGAGATACTTGGCCTGCCGCAAGGGCATGTCTTCCGATTCAGTGAGATCCCAGCAGAGGCCAGGTTTGTCGAGGTAGATACTTCGGGAGTCGATGTGTGCGATGAGTGGTACTGGAAGAGGGAGATTGGGAGGATGGTGTATGTCAAGCTTGTTGACGGAGAGCTGAAGGCCGGAGAATATATCTTCCCTGTGCAGAGACCATTTGTGGTAGGGAGCAATCCGTTGCTCAGTCCGATGACGATGAGTTCGACGACTACCTTCTGAATGAAGCGAAATTTTAGAGATAGTTGTTACTACCCCGATGATGCCTGATTTCGTTCATCTCTGCGAACATGGGGTATATTCCGGCTGCTGAATAATGGCAGTATGGTGGTGACTAAGGGTTTTGCTGTTTCGAAAGCGGACGCGGGCGCGGCACGAGTGTCTCCGACGATTCATGGCGCTGGCCCGTGCGCGAGCAGTCAGTCACTTCCGTCCATCCATCAAACCTCACCTCGCAATCAATCAAATCCTTACCCAACACCATTAAAAGTCTCGCCATGGACTCCGCCGGCATGAATGGCAGCACAAACGGATCCAGTCCCTCGGCACAGAAGCGGCAACGAGCCAAACAAGCGTGCGAGCCCTGCCGGCTGCGCAAACGGCGGTGCGACGGCAACATGCCCTGCAACATGTGCACGCAATTCGAATACAAGTGCTACTTCGAGAAACACCCGCGGAAACGCAGCAAACTGGTCGAGCAGCACGCCATCGCCGACGGGGCCACTTCTTCCCACAGTCCCGAGATGAACATCAAATCCGAAAACGCCCAGCCGACCATCGAGGACATGTCCAAGATGCGGTCCATGGAGGCCAACTCTGGGATCGCGTTCACGAGATTACTGGGTATGCGACTGGATCCGAGCTCTGGACCGAAGTTGTTTACTTTTGGCTGGAATTTGGGGAGTACGTCTTATACGCCGCCGGCGTCGACGCCGATTACGGATATTCTGAATCAGGATCAGATGTATTCGCTCGCGAGGCTGCATTTTGCGAATGTGCATCCGCTGTACGGGTTTCTGGACAAAGAAAGGACGATGGAGGCGATTTCTCTTCGCTGGTCGAGACCAGATTCATGCGAGATGCCGGATCATCTTTTGTGTGGCGTGGCGGCGCTGGGGATTTTGTTCTCGGAGGGAACGCTCACGCCGATGTTGCCGGCGCTGGTGGATTCGCAGAAGAAGGCGCTGGAGAGCACGAGTACGATGCAGCCGCCGTGCTTGGCGGATGTGCAGAGTTGGGTGTTGAGGTGTCTTTATCTACGGTCTACGGATCATCCTCACGCTACTTGGATTGCGAGCTGTACCATGATGCATCTGGTGGAAGCGGTGGGACTGCAACTCGAAGTGGGCAGTTCGGTCTTGCATCCAGCTGCCAATGACGCCGAGAACGATCCCGAGATCCGCCGACGGACGTTTTGGGTTGCGAGGATGCTGAATTCGTGGGTGAGCTTTGAGTATGGACGGACGAGGGTGGCCCTGCGAGGAATCACGGCGCAACTTCCCACACCCAAGGAGGGTGACTTTACTGCAGATTATGTGGATTTGTACAGCATATCGTGTTGTCTGGATCCCGAGACCTCAGACAAGGCCGGTCAGTGGGAAGAGTTCCTGGAGAAGCTGGATGCATACCAACCTCGACACGACGGCATTGCACTTTCGAAGGCCAATCTCGGACTCTGTGGATACCGGCGCCTGCGCCTCGCCAACCCAAACCTCTCCAACGACATCATCAACAAAATCATAAACATCGGCCTACGAGGGCTCGAAGCAGCACGACGAATGGCCGAGAAGGGCATGCCATGGTGGCACGTCGCCAACGTCCCCTTCCAAACAATCTGTGTCTTCCTGGCCATGGACATCCGTGAATCCCTCTCTCATCTCGCGACCGCCATGCGTACACTCGAATTCGTCGTCGAGCGTTTCCGCACGGTGGCGATGAAAGAAGCCCTTAAGACCTCCCGCTTCCTCGTCCGACTCTCCAAGAAACGGAAAGATGAAGATTCGGAAGTGCTTGGGCTGAGTCTTAAGAAGGATCAATCCGCCGAGGATCCACAGCCGGAGAACCTCAAAGCCCCTGTTGCGCCGTCGGTGCCGCAGCCGCAGGTCAACGGGATGAACGGCGTCGGTGCTGGAGTGGCAGGTTTTGAGGAGACGCCCATGACGGCGAGTAGTTCTGAGGACTGGAATCTGGATGTGCTGAATGATTCGCAGTTCGATTGGAATTACTTTTTGACGCATGACATGCCGGCTTTTAATACCTTTGCGCCGGATGGGACGATGTGAAAAGGTGTGAGTGGTGGGGGATTGTAAGTATGGGGTTTGGGAGTTTGGGGGAGATACCAATGAGTCCAATGAATGCATTCTTTTTGATATTGCTGAATGAGAGTTGCAGTGCAGCGATGTTCCTTTGCATGGTCACTGCACAACGAATCAAGCACCTCAGAATCGATCTCCGCGAGAAATGTGTGTTGTTTGAGAGATACTTGCAGATCTCTTCCCCAGTCTCCCCTCCGCAATCCCTCCAAATCCGCTCTCCGCTCCGTGATGGCTCCACAGCCGCATCAAGTCCGATTTGGGAAGGGAGTATATATAGATAGCATGCAAGGTATTGAAGTAGTCGATCAACGAAATGGTTCGCCAGATATGGATCTTTTTGGTGAACACTGCAGCAAGACTTGGCAAGAGATGGAAATGATCGAAAAGGTGTTGTCGAAGTTGACTTTGGTGATCGCACAAGCAAGGCAGTTTCGAGCCATCAGACAGGATACCCAGACTCTCTTCTCAGGAACATCGGGGAACTCACCAGGGGATGCTACCGTGATATCGAGTGATAGCGAGAAAGATCTTGCAAGACCCAGTCCAGACCCAAAACAAGAGCAGTCTCCAAAGCAATGGCAACCCAACGATCCACACAACCCCCAAAACTGGTCCTACACCCGCAAATGGACATACACGACCATCGTCTGCATGACGAATCTGATCACCTCGTACGTACAGTCCTCATTCCCTGCCCCCCTCACTCAAGTGCCGACTGACTTTCGAAATGGTAATAGCGGAGCAGCCTCCTTCGACACCGAAGTCGTACCACAAGCCATGGCAACCTACAACCTCCACGGCACCTCCGGGCAACAAGTCGCTCTCCTAGCCACGACGCTGTATATGGTGTTCTTTGGACTGGGGACGCCGATTGCAGCTCCGCTTTCTGAAACGTTCGGGCGGTAAGTCGAATCCGTCCGCGGCATCGAGTGGGTAGTGATGATTGATGATGGACAGGAATCCAGTGTACATCCTTAGTCTCCTCGGAATGTCTGTCTTCGCCCTCGGCAGCGCCGCAGCTCCAAATGTACAGACATGGATTATTTGTCGAAGTTTCATGGGCTTCTTTGGGAGTCCGCCGGCGGTTACGTTTGGAGGGACGGCGGCGGATTTGTGGTCAGTATATCAACCACCCCAAGCCTCTTTCTCTCCATGGCTGACGTGTCGCTGGTAGGTCCCCACGAGAAAGAACGTACATCTTCCCGCTTCTCTCCTGTTTCGTCTTCATCGGTCCTTTCGTGGCTCCTGCGATTGCCGATTTCATCGCTACGAGTCCGTTGGTGAGTTGGCATTGGACGAGTTGGTTGACGGCGATTTTGGCGGGAAGTTTGGCGATTGTGATTGCGCTTGTGGTGCCTGAGACGTATGGGCCTGTGTTGTTGGCGTGGAGGGAGAAGTGCCGAGGTGGTGGGAAGGTCGATGATGGGAAGGGTTCGCTACGCTTGTGCTTCAAGTCGTTCTGCTGCTGACGTTCGAACAGCCTCGACCTCAGCTCTTTGGCGCAAGCTGAAGAAGTCTCTCGTGACCCCCTGGACCCTCCTCATCACCGAGCCGATCTTGACGCTCTTCACGCTCTACCTCATGATCATCTACAGCGTCCTCTTCGGCCTACTTCCCGGGTTCACGTACATCTTCGGCCAGGACGGATACTACAACTTCTCTCAAACAGGCGTGGGTCTCTGCTTCCTGGCCATGGATGTCGGGTTCGTGGCTGTGGCACCGCTGGTGGGTTGGATATATCCAAGGTATGTGAGGAAATTGAAGGAGGGTGGTGGGAGGGTTGTGCCGGAGGAGAGGTTGTGGTATGCTATCGTAAGTGTCTTGAACCGACGAAGAGAGGATAACTTGCTGACATGCGTAGATCGGCGGCCCTCTCCTCCATATCAGCATCTTCTGGCTCGCCTGGACTCCGCCCTCGGGAGTCTCGTTTTGGTGTCCGTTGGTTGCGAGTGGGATTTTCGGATTCGCCAGCCTGGCCATCTTCATCTCCATCTACCAGTATACGATTGATGCGTATGAGAGGGTGTGTGCGAGTGCGCTGGTGGGGATGACGATTTCGAGGTATATCGTTGGTGGTGAGTCGTGGTCTTCCCCGTACTCATTCTCGTGCTGACACTTGGTTCAGCAATGATGGTCCACGCCTCGATCCCCATGATCCGGAACATGGGAGTTCCCAAAGCGTTGTCGATATGGGGCGCCTTGGCTGCTGCAATGGCTCCAGCACCGACCCTGTTCTACTGGAAAGGCCATGTCTTCCGGGCGATGAGCAAGCGAGCCACCGAGTAGACACAGATCTCCTGCTTTTCGACTTTTGTACAAATCTCCGTCCTGTCGACCAGAGACATTGGGTATCACAGTATCATCACTTTCCCTTGCCTTTCTCCTCGCCGGCCATCCTCGTCTTATACTCCCTCGGACTCTCCGTACTCTCCTTCCTACCCATCAACTTCCCAATCAAGCCCGGCTTCTGCCACATGCCCATCTTCTTCCTCTTCGCCTCCTCCTCCGCCTTCCTATACACCTCCTCCCTCCCGCCAAACTCACTCCCAAACTTGGCCTCATACACCGTCGCCAGCCCCCGTCGGATCATCTCCAACCCGACATCCGTCTTCCACACTCCCCACTTCCGCCTCCACACCGTGCACACCACCCGCTCATACTGATCCCTTCTCCACGGCCTGACCCGCACAAATTTATGCAACACATCGCCTTTCAACCACTCCAGCGCCTCTTTCGCGAAAGGCTGCTCCGGGCGTCCGAAGTGCGCCATTTCTGGGGCGTCGATCCCCGCGAGTCGGACGTGTAGCGTCTTGCCTTTCAAGTCTTTCCCCGCTGCAATCTTTCGTACTGATCCCCATCCCGCCAGTCGACCGCCGGGGGTGTGGAAGAAGTGGAAATTGTCACCATCGCCCACGCGGGTTACGTAGCCGTAGAGGGTGCGCTGGCGGAAGTGCGCTGGTTTAAGGTGCGAGGTTGTTGGGATTCGGCGCAGGCGGGATTTGTAGAGGCGGACGAGGCCCAGGGCGGAGAAGGTTGTGAGGAGGGAGATTGTTATGGTTTGCGTAGGCGTGAACTTTTCGGTGGTGGTGGGAGGAGATGGTGGTGAGGGTGAGGGTGGTTTCTGGTCATCGTTGCTGGGCGGCGGGTCTGCTTTGGCCCAGAACCGCCATGGCATCGTACATTCACTGCGAGAAGGCGGTGAGGTTATTGTGTGAGGTGGAGATGAATTGGGTAAGTAAATGCTTGCCTAAGGTTTGATGGGATTTGATGGAGGCCGCCCGGGAATACCCGCCAGCCCTTCAAAGCACAGCACTCCTGATCCTTCTCGACATCCTTCGCAAAACCCCTCAGCTGTCCACTTCCACACAACCTTCATGATCCCTCATGACAAAGCAGACGTAAGTATCAACATCCCCTTCCATCATATCAAGCCCGAGTTGGCAAATCCTTCCAGTCCGTCAATATCCCAAGATCTTTGAAACCCGTCAAAAATCCCGAGCAAGACAAGACACAATCTCTCCACAACAAGACAATCTTCTCCCCTCAGCGATATCCAGACTCAAAATGCCGTCTCCATACCAGCAAAGCCCAAGTGAATCTGACGTCGAATCAACAACTCACCCTGATGCCATTCCTCTCACAACCCACATCGAATCACTCGCAACATTGACTATCCACGCCCTAAACAGCGACTCCATATCCCTATCCTCTGCCATCTGGCCCCATCTAGCACACGACTTCACCACCTCAGGTCTCGGCTACTCAGCCACCACCAAACAAGACTTCCTCGCCGCCCACAAAGCCTACGTCTCCCTCTGGCCAGACCACTACATGCAACTCACCGACCTAACCACCACCCTCAACTCCCGCTTCACCACCGCCAAGACCTTCGCCAACATGGAGATATCCGGCGGGCATGGTATTCCCGTAGGGATGAGTCGCAAGGTGGTCAGTGTGTTCGATTTCAAGAAGTGGGAGGGAAGATGGTTGTTGGTCAGTGTGAGGAGTATGCCGGGCGATGATGGAGGCGGGATGAAGGGTGAGATGGAGAAGTGTGAGCATCCTGGGGAGTGGAAGTTTTGTTGTGAGGGTTGCCGGAGGGGCGTGGAGCATCGCCATGATTGATGATGGGAGGAAGGTACTGTGAGACCATTGATCCAGCGATTCCTTCGAACTCATCCACCAGCTCTGGTGTCCGCAAGACCACGGACCTTCGATTAAAGGAGCGCAGCGATGCTTTGCTGCAACCCCGAGCCTACATTCTCGAAGACCACACCACCGAAGGCCGACTATTCTTGAGATTGGGGATATGGAGTTATCACTCAGTCTGTCTCTACCGATCGTCTACGGAGAGGAACTATCAACGCGGCGAAGTAGTCGGCAATCTCGTCTCGACCTCATGCCCAGAGACAAACGTCCCAGTCGTATGGGCTGTCTGGGAAACCTCGACGAAGCTTGCATCAAAGTTAGTGAAATGTCTGCGCCGTTTGGGCTCAGAAATTTCACACAGGATCGAACATCTCGACACCGGGCCCAATGCAGCTCAGAGGTCCAGGCCGAAGCTCGACGGGTCGCTCGCCGTTGAACGAGACTGGGTTTGGGAACAGATGTCGTCAAGAAGCAGACACAGTGTGAACTGTCCGGTCTTATCCTGAGGTGCATCCAGTATTTGAGGATAGTCTTTGCCAGTTCTCCGGACAGGACCATCCCCATCCTCATTGGACCAGCAGGGCGTCGACTTTCCGAGCACCTTCCAAACGCCGATATATCGGCCTCGATGAATGGAGTACCGCCATCGAATTCTCCATTCCTGCGTCACGCTTTTGCTGAATTGCCAATTTCCGAGAAAAGCGTAGTTTTGCCTCCCCGATCAAGCCCCTCTACTGTCGCCCAATGTCCACAGATTCCAATATCAACCTGGCTCAGAGAACTGATTCTTGATGTAGCTTGGAACGATTCTTAAGGCCTCAAAAACGGACGACGTTCGAGAGTGGACATACTTTGCATTGTGCCTGCAAAGAATCGGCCGCAGGTGCGAACACTTACTCACAAGCCATCGGCTTCTCGCCATCTAGAGATCGTAGAATACCCAATCACCCTCACCTCCAATGGTGCTAACCTGAAGCTCTCTGGCCCTTTCCCAAGCTTCGTCATCAGGGCCCAGACTTCCAGCCTTCTTCACACATCTCGGCCCGCACAGCTCCATCCGTGACATCATCCCTTGACCAGTCCGCGCGTTTCCAATGGATGACCTAACTCGAGCTCACAGCTTCAAAGCATTGGATATAAGCACCGAAACTTGGCATTGGAAGTAGCTACATCTACCCTTGACTTGCGAAGCGACTTCTTCAAGTTCCCTCCATCACAGCCTTATAACGTCCGATACCGACAAGATGGTCCACCAGCACGGCGATCACCACGACATTCCCCATGAGCATCATGTCCACAAAGCCGGCGCCTGGCTTCCCGCCGACCATCGCATCCACCAAGAATGGCTGAAAGGCCAGGTCTCAGATGCTCATCACAACAAGAAAGAACTTCTCCCCGTCCTCCAAGAGTTCAAGGATTTTATCGAGAACGACACCCGCATCTACATGCTCTTCGTGCAAATGTTCGAACAAGTGCCCCTCAAACACCCCTACAACAAAGATCCCACGGGTCGGAAACAGATTCGCGACTATCATCACTTGCTGGAGGTAATGAACCATACCTTCACCACCGCCCCGCAGTGGACGGATGCCGCGCAGAAAGTGGGTATGGTGGGTGTGCCGATGTGTGCGATTTTGGATTATCCTATGGGCACGCCGGCGGGTAATGCGGCTTTCCTCGACCCTGGTGTGAATAAGATGTTGAAGAAGGTGTTGAATGAGTGGGGCAAGTTCCTGCAGTCGCCGAAGAGTGCCGAAGTTCTGGGTACCCATAAGCAGGGCTGGTTTGGAGACGTTGCCCAGAAGGATGTGATGGAGGTGGCGAATGCTCCTTATAAGACTTCTCACAAGTTCGAGAACTTCTTCCATTGTGATCCCAAGGCCAAGCACTATGGGTACAAGTCTTGTGAGTCAGCATCCATCCAACCTGACTGTACCGCATGACTGACATTTCCCAGGGGACGACTTCTTCACCAGAAAATTCCGTGACGAAGTCCGCCCAACCGCCTCACCCGACGATGACAATGTCATCGCCAACGCCTGCGAGTCCAAAGTCTTCAATGTAGCTCGCAACGTCAAGCTGCGAGACAAGTTCTGGATCAAGGGCCAGCCGTACTCCGTCCGAGACATGCTGGCACAAGATCCTCTGTCCGATGACTTCGCAGGCGGCACAATCTACCAGGCCTTCCTATCAGCATTGTCGTACCATCGATGGCATGCACCCGTTAGCGGAACCGTCAAGAAAGCCTACGTCCAAGACGGGACATACTTCTCAGAGCCGCTGTTCGAAGGTCTTGGTGAGCCAGGAACCATGGAGATCGACGCAGGGGGAATCAGCGTCGGCCAAGGATACTTGACTGCTTTGGCGACCCGTGCTATCATCTTCATCGAAGCCGACAACCCAGCAATCGGTTTGATGGCTTTCATCGGCGTGGGTATGGATGAAGTGTCGACTTGTGAGATCACCGTCAAGGAGGGCGAGCACATCACCAAGGGCCAGCAGACGGGCATGTTCCATTTTGGTGGTTCTTCGCATGTGTTGCTGTTTAGGAAGCATGTCAATGTCGATGGCTTTCCTGAGCCGGGTCGAGCGGACAACGTGCCTGTGAGGAGCCAGGTTGCGGTTGTGAAGCCATGATTTAGCTGTGTGAGGCCGAAAGGTGCAGCAGACTTGTAGAAGAATCAAAAGCTTTTTGTCCCGATGAGTCGAGAAGACATTCCCAGGATCCATACAGCAACAATGCGGCGTTCCTTGAGAAACTTTGTGGTTCTCATTGCGGTAGAGCAGAGATCCCGTTCTTTGGGAAACCCTAAGGAGCTTCCCATGCATTTCTCAAATCTCCGATAACGGACTACTCTTCGCCGAATCGACGGAACATGATGATGAGTGTACAGAACTGGACCTTCGGCGCTTGCTCTAGTTATGTAAGAGAAAGCCCTGGGCAATTTGACGAAGTTTCGCTTTCGGTCCGGGATGGGGTTTTGTAGAATCTGGCGGATAGCCTCGCCGGTGACTTGGCGAGGACTTGCATAGACTTTTGATACGAGCTCTGACGGTCCTGCGGCTCGTCTCCGTTCTTTAGCTTCTCACATATTTCGTACTAGCGACCGACATCGTCTCCGGTGTGTGCAACACGATGTACGACCTTGGCGTGCTCGGTATCGAACCTCCTTGGGGCCAACGCTTCAGCAAATTTGATCGGTCACAAAATCAAGACTGCACAGCTTCCTTTCGCGGCGGTAGCGAGCGCTGCGACGGGTGCAAGAAAATGCTGTGCGCTGCCGGTTCCGCTCGTTGGCAGGGATTATACGAGGAGGCGCTAAGCGGAGCCTGACCGGCATATCGTTTCATAAGGACCAGTTCGAAGCCTTTGGCAAGTCCTCGCTCGACCCTCGACGACAACGGGAAGAGAAGATGAAGGTTTACGAATTCTCTCGTTCGGCCGTCGGGCTTGCCCTCGTCTGTGGCCTGGCATTCGCAGAGACCTCCAGTATCCAGCGACAAACACCGGTCAATGAAACAGAGAAAGCCGTCTGTGACCAGCTCAAGACAGACGCAGCCGCTGATTCCACCACCAAAGTCTACGCAGCTTTGACGAACCTGATCGAATACGACCGGTACACCGAGCATTACTTCTCCTCTTCCGAGCAACGCCCGACCTGCGTCTTCCACACCAGCAGCGAGACTGATCTGGCATCCGCCCTTCAAATCATCGGCAATGCGCGAGTCCGATTCGCCGTCCAGAGTGGTGGTCATGCTTCCAATCAAGGCTTTTCTTCGACGCAGGGAATTCACATTTCTATGAAAGGATTCCAGCAGATTGAGCTCTCAGAGGATCGAAACTCAGTGCACGTCGGACCGGGAAACATTTGGGACAACGTCTATGCTGCGCTTGAGCCTGAAGGGTTGAACGTCGTTGGTGGTCGTGTGACGGGCGTGGGTGTCGGCGGCTTCATCACCGGTGGTGGAGGGTACAGCTGGAAGACCAACCAATACGGGCTCACCGGTGACACCCTCCTTTCCGCTCGTGTCATACTGCCTTCAGGAGATATTGTCAAAGCATCGCCGACGGAGTATGGGGATCTGTTCTGGGCGATTCGTGGAGGCGGCAATCGATTCGGTATTGTAACCGACTTGTGAGTTGGAATTCCCACCAAGAGACACCAACGTTGCTGACGCTGACTTTGAATTTACTAGTGAGCTCCAAACACACCCACAAGGCCAGGTATGGGGAGGTCTTCGCACTTACACGGCCGATCAAATGCCCGCTCTGGTCAATGCGACCTACGCTTTCAGCGAGAACAACCAAGATCCAAAGGCCCAGATCATTCCATCCTTCAACTTCGTCCTGGGCGGGGTTGGTAGCGCTACGATAGCGTTGTACGACGGTCCCTCGCCGCCAGACGAAGTCTTCGCCGCATTTGACAAGTCCAACGTCAAGCCTCTTGGTGATGAGTGGGGAACCAGGGGCTTCTCCGATCTAATCCGCTCCAGTCCCGTCAACTTGACTGCCAACAACCGCGGCGTCTACCATACCGTTTCCCTGCAGCGATACAGCCTCAACCTCTTGAATGTCATTCTCAATGAGACCAAACATTACGGCGATCACACCTGGACTCATGGCGGCACTTTCGTCTCTTACGACGTCGAGCCGTTTTCACCCTACTCCCAGTTCGCCAAGGAGGCCGCCTGGCCACACAACACAAACGCACTCCCCTTGAATCTGTACTTTGGATGGATCGGGGAATGGAACGACGAATTCTGGCGTGAAGCTATTGTTCGTTCGGCGAGGGTCATTTCCGATGCGGCCAGAGCCGAGGGCCAGAATCTGGACGATCTCTATCTTTATCCCAATTATGTGATTGCTGGGACGGAGCCGGAGGCGATGTACGGACCGAATTTGGAGAGGTTGATGACTTTAAAGCAGAAGTATGATCCAGAGGATGTGATGGGTTTGACGACGTATCATGGGTTTTGAGAGTTGGAGTTAAATGCTGTATCGATATGGTGATTGCATAGATCTCTGTAGAGATGTTGGTTGATGCGATCGACCATGGAAACCATTCTGAGACTTCATCTACTCGCCTGGGAGCGCTACGCCAGAGACCTCCTTGCAGATCGAGAGCAGCTCCTCTTGCTTCCCAACATTGTCGGCTCTTGGATGTGTCGAGTCCTGTCCGCTGGTAGTGAAGAAAGCTCCGCTCGCCAGCTTCGCCATTGGTCCTTCGCCAGCTGCCCACTCTGATAGGACCTTGGCCGGCTTGTCCGTAGTTCCAGGTGCTGCACCTCCCATCTTCGTACGTACCCATCCAGGATGCATGCTCACCACCTGGATGTCTTTCAACCTTCGTGCAAAGGCGTTGGCTAACATCACATCGTGTAGCTTGCTGTTGCCGTAGGAGTGCGAAGTTGTGCAGTCCTTCAACGTCTCGTCGCCGCCGTAATGGCTGTCCGAGCTCATGTACAGCAATCTTGACTTTGGCTTCTCCATAAGACATGTCAAGACGTAGGGAGCCAATGTGTTGACAGCGAAGACCGCGGAGATGCCATCGGATGTGATCTCTCTGCTGGATGTTCCTCCATAGCCGATGCCGGCATTGTGAACGATTGTATCAAATTGGCCAGTGGCGTTGGCGTCGCTGGCGAGCTGCTTTGTTGCTTCAATGGATCGCAGGTCCGCAATTAGGATGCCTTCGGCTCCAGGTGCTGCTTCCTTAGTGCTGGCTGCTCGCTCTTCGTTGCGGGCGTGGAGTGTGACTTTGTGGCCATTCTGGATGAGGCGCTGGGCGGCGTGTAAGCCGATGCCGTCTGATGATCCGGTGATGAAGATTCGAGCCATCACGGAAATGTGTTCGTCCGAGGCTTCAATCGTTGATAGAAGTGCTTGTTTTGAGATGCTTTGGTACCTGCATTTCGCCACAGCATGACATCAGTCTTTGGTCAGGAGGAAGCTTCGGTCGTGTTGTTTCATGAACAGCACAGCCATGAATCGATTCCGCTGATGCGATTCGGGCACGCTCATGGCGCCACAGGATCCTTGAACGCTGTGTGATGCATGTATCATCAATGCAAGAATCATCGTTGGCGAGGAGGTGAGGTCGGACGAGAGGTCGGTTGTCGGGATGCCGGTCTTGGCGCGGGCCGTTGCGCGTTTCGGGATCGAAATCAGCTCCTTCCTCCTCCTCGCTCTCCTTCCTCTTTCAACACCTTCACTCAGACATCTCCGTCTTGCCCACTCTTCGAATGCGCGATTGACCCACCGTCGACGCCCTTACCATTCATCTCGCCGTCACCAATCGCCCGTTCGTCCTCTCCCTTTCGCCCGATGCCCGCCATTCACCTTCCTTCGAAACCGACCGCCAGCTCGCGCCTTGCTACCTCATGAGCGCGTCTTCCTTGACATCGCCTACATTCACCACCTGCTCGCACCTTCCGCAAACAGCCGCCACCCACTATGCGCGACAACAACTGAAGAAATGACGACCGACCGAGCGATGCGCACCACCCGCAACACCGTCACCAACCTCACCGCTCATCGACCTCGACGATACGACGAAGACTTCAGCACCGGAGCTCGAACGACTTGAGTCGCCCATGAAGACGTCGATGGCGATCAAGTCGGGACAGCATCCACCGCACCGAGTGTCCACGCCGAGCGAACCACGACGACTCGCAGGCCTGGATCACACACGAACATGACTTGTCATGAAGCACGACTTTCCAAGCTTTCACGGGCCAGGAAGGCTGTGCGGATTGGCACTTCATGCAAAAAAAATAAAGGCGGTCCATACGCTTCCCGAGACTGCCCACCCGCGTCTGTGGGAGGCGATGGTCGCTATTGAGAACGCTTGCCTTCACTGCCGTGGGTAGAAGTCGCTGGGAAACCCCGACTTCCGCTCGCAGCGGCTGGCCTGCGTATACGAACTTGTCTCTCCAAGGCCAGTGACCCCAGCTCTTGTTAAGAGCTTGAGCGAAGTCGCAGCCCCAGAGAGTCAAGATGACGAACTTGGTTGGTTTGGCCACTCACGAGACTAGACTTGCTAAAGAGCGAGTTACTGGCTCGTGAGAGAGGTCAGCCAGCTGGGAAAGCACGACATGGCCACGTCTGATCTCCACGACAGCACCGCGAGAACCATACTGTGGAGGTCTTCATCGATGCTCAGCTCGAAAGCCAAATCGTCGAGCGTGAACCATGCAATCGACTACATCGGGGTTGGAAGGAAGTGAGATCACCGTCGGATATTAAACGTATCTGCAAAGGCGCATTCACATCCGGCCAGCCCTGATGAAGCCATACAACCACGTCTGGCCTCTGCGACAGCACCACGAGAACCATACAGCAGAGGTCTTCATCATTGCTGCAGATGGAAAATGCAGCTTTGAGCGTGGAAAACCATATGCGTGGGCAACCATGATGCAGCGAACGTGGTCCCGACCTCCACGTTGGGACAGTCGTTCGACGCTGACTGGGAAGCTTCACTTCATCGCTTGTCCGATGGGCCTGGTGAGATCTTCTAGATAGAGGAGTCTCTGGGCACAGACGACTTGCTGAACCAGCTGCTTCGGCAACAAAACTTGATCGCTCTTGCTGATCGCACACATTTCCAATCAAAGGGCGTGAAAGGTGTCCCAGACACCGTCGCCGGTGGCTGCCAAACAGTCATCCCCATACTACTTTTTTCATCAATCTCCTCGCAGCACTGCGAGAGATTGGAGAAGAAGAGAAGACGCCAGCAAAGTGGTGAAAGTCTCGGTATGCGCAATTGTTCCAGCGTGACACATTGAAAGCCTTTGACTGACTTAAACATGATCGAGATGACTGCCTGTGGGAAGTCTCCTTCGCTTGCTGAATTCGAGCTTTGCACCTGCCAAGTTCGGTTCGGTCGAAGATTTCATGACAAACGTCTGACACAGCAGCCCCAAGCGCCATTCGGACCCAAAGGACTCCATTTCTACGGGCAAAGACCATCAGCAAGATCTTTGTGCCATTGCCGCGTGCGGAGAACCGCGCACTTTACCTGATCCGCTATACGCATGCTGCTGCCATATCTCACCACCCAGCCCCTTCATTTCGGCCGCGCGGCGACGCAGAGATATCACGGCGGTTTCATTCGTATCGTTGCCCTTCGTATCACTGATCGGGAATGACCATCTTTCGGATTGAGGACCCATCACACAAGCCATGCAAGGAATCCTATTCGATATATTCGGAAACAGGCACGAGAAAGCGAAGGCGTCACCAAAAGTCATCGAATGGGTGTGACTTTTGCAGGAGACGACGGATCAAAGTAAAGTATATGCTGCAACGATTCCAAGATCGTGTACTAATCCCTCGCGCCAGTGCAGCGAAGACCGCCCCGCCTGCAGCAACTGCACTCGCTTGCGCAAGACTTGCAACTACCGGCTCTCCAGCACTTCGCCTCTTACACGTCGAGGTTCTCCTTCGTCGCAAAGTCCACACGCAGATCTCGAACTCCTGGCCCCGTTCGTGCAAGCTCACATCTGGACGGCTCTTGAACTTGGCGACGATCTTGATTCGGATCTTCTCGACTACGGCCCTCTGATTCGAGCGCATTCTTTTGAATGCCTCGACTTCTTCTTCCGCTGCGACCAGTCATGGCTGAAGCACCCTCATATCCAAAGCGTCATGCAGCAAAGCGGAAATGTCCAGGTCCTTGACCATTCCTACCTCCTTTGCTCAGCCCTTGCGGTCTCGGCGTCGTATCTGGCGATCCTGCAGGCGGGAGGAATGTCGTACAAGACACTGTCACTGGTCCTATGGCAGCGTTCTATCCGCGCATACTCCTCCCACCTGGCTGACCCCGAGTCGCAAAATGTTGATGCACTGTTCTTTGCAAGCCACCTGCAGTCCATGCTGGCGGCATCCCATGGTTCTGGCCATGACCATGCACATGCAAGCTGCCGGCTGCCATCCTGGGTCCTTTCCTTCCGCGGCGTGAAAGCTCTGTGGGACATGCCACCCATTATCGCCCAGCTACGGCAGGGCATCTGGCAATCGTGGGTTGAGCGAAACCAAATCGAGTACAACAATCTCATCGCTTGCCTGAGCACGGCATCTCCATCTCCTCCCAGCCGCATCATCTGCCTACTTCGCGCTCGCTGCAACACCATCGCCGCCAAACAACGACGCATCTACGAATGCAGGATCAAAGTCTTGGAAATGCTTGAAAAAAGCGACCCATCACCTGAAGCGACCAACCTTCTTTCATGGTTCATCACGAGAGCACCCGCGGAGTGCATCACTCACCTTAGGCTGGGTCACGAGCTGCCGCTTCTCACGCTGCTATATTGGTTTAGGCTTGCTTCGAAGCTGGGACAGTGGTGGCTGGCGAGTGCGGCTGCGAATGAGTTTGAGCGACTTCATCATCATCTTGGCCAGAGGTGTTCTGATGAGGCTGTTCGCATGGTTTTGCATGAGATGAGGGGCTCTTGAGACAAGGAAGCCTGCTGAATGCAGCACGTTGATGAGCTTGCGACTGGGTTCGAGCCTCTCGACGATCCATTCAGCCATCGTAGGAATGCAATTCGACAAACATGTTGACATGTGTAATCGCCGGCCTCCACCGCATCGACGTTCGCGGGTCGAAAGTGGCGTCCAGAACAAGCGGTCTGAAAGCTTGTGCCACGTTTCAGTTTTGACTTCACCTCCTTCCAGCACGTGGGAGCATCTTCACTTCTCAGGCACTTGCACTACTTAAAAAGCGGAGCAGATGCTTCGACGTTGCATTTCTTGTTCCTCAACATGGACACCCGTGGAGTATCTTTCTCGATGCACAGCGGCCACCACGAGTACGTTCTTCCAGAACGTGTCTCTTCGTTCCGATCAAACTGCTGCTAGTCAAGCCCTGGAACTCATCACGGGTGTCCGCTCGAGACCACCACGGAGTACAATATCCTGGAGGTAGACTGCTCATCCCACCGCCGCCAAATCCGCGTTCCCTGATGGAAAGCCCCGAAATGTCAGAGACTGACGCCAGAGCTACATTACAGGCGTCAATCGGCACATCATCGCCACGTGGTGCAGACCAAGATGGCTCGCTCATTTGTTGATGCTTCAACAAGAACCGACATGGCTTGAAAGTAAGCAACGTTCTCCACGTGGCAGAAAGCATCGCCAAGCCATATGACATCTGGATCCTGGTCATGGCCGCACTTCCTTGCATCTTCAGAAGCCTCCATTGAGCCTTTTGTTGCCATTGACGGCCCCAGAAGCACCTCACAGCACCATCTCAGCACGTGCGAGATGCTCCAGGTATCCGGCTCACGGACCAGAGGCCGATGGACAGCCACGCTCAACCACATTCTGAGAGAGGCAACTGCCACCACGACAACTTGGGCAAAGAAAGACGACATGAAACTCAGGCTCATTGGACAATGTCCCAAAACTGCACACACGGCACCGTCCTAGGCTGCACCCGGATGCTTCGAATGAATGCATGCCCAACTTGGACAAAGCTCATCTCAACTTCCTCGCACAAAGCCTGGAGATCATCGCGACATGCAACAGAGCAGTAAGGAAGCCAGGGTGATATTTCTGGCATTGAATTGCACATGAATGATCTGGGCGATGAGACTCGCATATCGATCCCCGAAAACACTGATCTGAAAGGCTGGCTCTCAGCTTCAGCTTCAGATATGTGGCTGGCCGACGTTCCGCCTCAACTGCATTGAGAGTGCCATGGTCAATGAGGCGGCCTTGGCGATCATTCTGATCGAGTCGACCTGGTAATTCCATCTCCTCGTGCGATTGCTCATTGGACTTTGCCGTTCTTTCCCGCAAGCCCTCGGTCGCTACGAAAGAATCGTGCAGTTCAATGGCTTTGATACGCTGCACATCGAGAGATACGAGGTCTTTTGCGAGCAGACGCTCCGCCGTGGTCCGTTGAGTGCCATCAGCGAAGCGGCCTCCTCATCATCACGTTCCGAAGACGCAAGGTACAAGTAGCAGGCGTACGTTCGCTGCGATTGCCAACTCTCCGTCCATCCTTCAGTGTCAATATCCTGGTAACATTGACCAGCAAACTATCATGGCTTCTGCTACTCATGTCTGCCCTCTTTTTGATACCCCGAAGAGCGACATCTCCACAGTCTCGTTCGAGGTTTCCTCTTGCAGAAGCAGCGACATTGATGCTTCAAACTGCATCGATAATGCTGGACTAGAGTACGATCATCCTCGGTACTGGCCAACTTGGAAGAAAGTTCAAGTTACAGTCCAGCCTTGTGTCATGGTCTTCCCCATCTTCTTCGGCAGCAGCGTCTTCTCCACCGCCACTGCGGCGACAGCACAGGAGTTCGCAACTAGCAAGACCGTCATGGCTCTTGCAGTCTCAGTCTTTGTTGCCGGCTTCGTGTTCGGTGAGCTGTATAGATGTTGCCATGAACAGTCACTTGCTAATAATCTTGTTCTGCAGGTCCCATCGTTTGGGGCCCAGCATCCGAAGTCTATGGAAGAAAGCTCCCGCTCGTCATAGGATTCACTCTGTTTACCTTCGCCAACATCCCTTGTGCCCTGGCTCCAAATCTCCCAACGCTGCTGGTCTCACGGTTTCTCTGCGGAGCATTCGGTGGTGCACCGACGTCGATAGTCTCGGGCATGTACGCCGACTTCCTGGATCCAGTTGCTCGAGGCATCGCTGTCATGGTCTGGGCCGCGGTAGGATTCACTGCGCCTTGTCTTGGACCCATAGTTGGACCTGTCATTGTGAACGAGCTTGGCTGGCGATGGACGGTGTGGGTTGTCTTGATCATCGCCTCTGTCCTGCTTCTGTCCCTGCCGTTGCTTCCAGAGACCTCAGAACAGACGATACTTCAAAACAAGCGAAGAAAGACAAATTCCGCATCTGCTGGTACTTCGTTACCGGCTCGGAAGATCAGCATCGACAAAGTTCTCATCAAACCGTATAAGATGCTCTTTACGGACCCGATCTTGGTGGTCATGACCTCCTTCAACACCATTGTCTACGGTACTTCCATGCTGATTAACAGCTCCCACCTGCCCAACTGACTGCTTGATTTAGGTTTGCAATACTTCACATACTTCGCCATTCCATACGCATTCAACGTGGAGCGGACCGGAATGACCCATACATGGGCTTTTCTCGCTCTCATCATCGGCTGCCTCATCGGATGTGGCATTATGATATGGGATACGATGGTGCGCTTCCAGCGTCGATTGCAGCTGGCAAGACGTTTTGTCCCAGAAGACCGTCTTCCACCGATGGTAAGTCAGCTCGCGACACGGTCGTCCGTCGCTCATTCCATCTGACTTGTAGCGCAGATCATCGGCTCCGGCGTGCTGTTCCTCGGCCTCCTGCTCTTCGCCTTGCTCTCCACCGCCGATATCAACCCAACACCGCAGATTCTCAGCTGCGTCCTCATCGGCTGCGGCATGTACCTCGTCTGGATGACGTCGTTCTGCTACATCGGAGACGTGTATCTTCAAAAAGCCAACAGCGCCATGGCAGCCAACTTCTCGGTGCGAAGCATCGTTGCGAGCGCCTTTCCTGTCTTTGTGCTGCCGATGTACCAGAGCCTGGGAACGAGGGATGCAACTCTCATCGTTGCGGCGGTTTGTCTGGTACTCATCCCAGCAAGTCTGGCCATCTGGCGGTTTGGAAGCACTGTGAGAGGATGGAGTCGAGTGGCGAGTGAGGGTGCGGAGATGATTGAAAGCGAAGCTGTACAGGTGGAAGTGAGCGAAGAGAAAGTGACCATGCGAGGGATTTGGAGATGAGATTGCGTCTTCGTGGACATGTTGTTGATATCATCATGGAGGCTTGAGGTTAAGGGTTCGCATTTGGTCAATTCAATGTCTTCGAAGAGGATAGCAAGAATCAGGCCTCCCAGAAGTCAACCACCAACCTCGGCTTTGGTTGGTAGCTCACCTTCGGATGCAGCACATTATCAGCATCTACAGTATCTTAAGCAACACTTTCTCACGCAAGCTGCCCAGATGGCCGGCGAAGCTCAGCGCACCACATTCTTCACCCTTCCTCGCGAGATTCGAGACTACATCTACGGCTTCGTTCTGGCCGATCTCGCTGAGGCCGCTGCAAGCGATGACCGAGACTCCAAGCATAGACGAGGTTACTGGAGCCGGCCTTTGCATATCGACAGTGACGGCGAGAAAGCAACACCATGCCAATTCTACGTGCGGCAGCACCTCCCTTCTTGTCCGCATGAAAAGCTTTTCGAGACCCACTCTGCGGTGACCGCCGAGCTCTGCGAAGAGCTACAAGGCCGACAAATGCGGACAGCGCTGAGATTGAGTCTTCGGCGACACGGAAAGAGATCGAGGCAGCTTCTGGGCCACTGGATCGGACTGGATCTTCCGCTGCAGATCCAACAGACCGTCTCGACAATCCACTTCCAGGTCCCATCGATCACTTTGGTTGGCTTTTCAGAGCTCGTTCCTGGTAGGCGTCCTTGCCTTTCTTCAATTTGAGGCTGATATTTTGAAAGTCCTTCGCCCATTCCTCGGCAACACCGCTGTGCTGCTCTTTCAACATCTGCCACATCTCACTGCCATCGATGTCTCGTTTCCCTCAATGTGGTACCCGCCCGTTTGGGGACCGCAGCCTCCAATCCCTTGTACTGAGATACGCTCTCTTGACCATCCCCATTACAGCGGTGGTGGAGAATATCATCCGACCTTCAGAGTTACGAAAGCCCGGCTCGAGGAATGGAAGGCATTGCATCCTGTATGTGAAAACCCACATGTCCAGAAGGCAAGCTCATTGACGTTTCTAGTCTATCCAATGTTCGGCGACGTATCTCGTCGCGATGTTGAACTTCATGAGAGGAGACTTCGTACGGCTCATTCCATGAATTCCTCGAAGATCACACAGAGCGGCGGCTGCCTCACTTGCCAAACAATTCCCGAGGGGCGACGAACATTCTCACGATGCGCTCGCCGCTTCGCTCTGCCTTCAACGGGAGAAATGTTGTTCGCTTCTCACAAGCTGCGCTGCATTGTCCACGTTCAAGTGCCGTCCTCGGATGGTGGCTTGTGAGGAAGCGTGAGCTCTTGTCGATGCGACGATGCCACGAGGCGACTGCCGGATGGGATACGGGGAGCAGTCCACGCACTTCAAGTGCGCAATTGATGTTCCCACCACACGACGACCCGAGGAGCCCAAAGCGACTCCCGTCGGCGCCGAATGGGGCATTGGCAACGTCTTGGACTAGTATGACCTGTCGTCGGCCTGCTACACGGTGCGAACACGTACGTCTCTTTCATCTACAGCTTGCGCAAGTCGCGCGAGTCGCAACCGATCGCGCTGGCTGCCTGTCTACCCAAATTCTGCCTATAGACACGTCGCCTTCACGACGCACTTCCGCTAACCTCGAGAGCGACGAACGTGTGTAACATCGTATCGTCGCGCGCTTTACGAACGTGTCGCAATTAACACTACCGCTCGTAAGCGTAAAATAATACCTTCGAAAGCCCTTCGTCCTTAGGAAGTAAGCGTAGAGTACGCTCTAGAGTATTCGCTTCTTCGGAGCGAGTAGTTACGTAGGCGAAGCTACGTAAAGGGTAAAAAAAGATATAGATTCGAATCTTAAAACCTATATAAATACTAAAATAGTACTTAAGAAAAGCTATTAGAATATTTTAAGTTAAGAGTATAGAATACTACTTTATTATACCTATTCTCCTTTAAAGAAATTATATAAATATAAAAGTATAAAAGTAGGAAATAGTAATATAAGTAAGTAGTATAAATATCTAATTAAGTATTATCTAAGAAGTAAAAAGGAAGAAATAGAATCCTTTTAAAAAGTAGTATAAGCGCTAAGCTTCTAGTTAAATACTAGTATAGTTTTAAAGCGCTAATAAAGAAGCTATAAATTACTATTTTAAGCTCTTTTAGCTTAAATATTCTTATATTACTTTCTTCTTCTTTTCTCTTTTTTAAATAGCTTATTCTTAAATTATATTATTAATTTAAATAAGTTTACTATTATAACTTAATACTTATAGACTAACTTACTTATATATACTAAGTAGGTAATAGAGCTAAAGAAAGATTATAAGTAATAAATCTTAATAGAAAGTATAATATAGCTTTATTAATAGGTTAAGATATATAAAAATATTTATATATATATAAGTACTTTTAAAGAAAGCTATAAAAGAAGAGAAGAAGTTTAGTATATAGAATTTTACTATATCTATTTATATTATATAATATATAAGAAGCTAGTTATTTATATATAAAGTAGGTATTTATAATAATAATAAAAATACTTCTAGCTTAGAAATTAAAAATAAGTACTAGTAGCTATACTAGTTTCTATAAAAGCTAACTAACTAGTCTATATTCTCTTCTTTACTATAAGTCTAACTTAAAGACTTATTATATCTATATATAATTATTATATAAGTCGCTTAAATTATAAAAGGAAACTCTATATTAAATACTCTACTACTTAAACTATATTATAATTTTATATCTTATAAAAGTATAAAATTATATCTCTTTTAAAATAGAATAATATTATTATAAGTATTAGTAAAGTTATTTTTAAAGTAAGATAGTAGCTTCTATTTTTATTATTTTCTAGCTTTATAGAGTAGTCTAGCTATAAAAGCTTACTAAAGTCTATACTATTCTTAAAGAAGCTCTTAATTTACTATACTATACTACTAAAAAACTATAGTTTTTTAGTTATATTATTTTCGATTTCGACCTCGCTTTTACTTTTCCTATATTCTCCGCCCTAAATAATAGAGGGTTACCTAAGAAACTATTACTAGATTCGGCCTAGCTCGCTTATAATAAATCGCTAAACTTCCTATAGCTCCCTACGGATTAGTTTAACCCTATAGAAAATTATTTCGGGGTCGGTCGCTATTTCCCTACGCCCGCCGCGCTTAAAGGTATCCTAGATAAAAATATCTTAGCTAGTAGAGTCCCTATTCCCTTAAGATAAATTAAAAATTAAGGGAAATAATAGTTTTAGGGCTAAAACCCCTTAAAGATAGATTATTCTAGGCCTACTAATACTTTTTCCGAAATCTATATAAAATTTCGGTCTAGAAAATATTTCTAACTATCCTAGAATAATTTAAGAAGGGTAAGGAATAAAAGCTATAAGTTAGGTAGGTAAGTTTAAAGTAGAAAGTAAGAGTACTATATCTTAGCTAAATAGTCTCTATTCGACTTCCTACCTTTTAGGCTAACCTTCTAGGTTCTAAGGAATAATATAGGATAGGTCCTAGAGTCGTAGAACGTAAAGGGCTAATAGTACCTAGTTATTACCGTTTTAATATATTTTTATATTCTATAACTACTTTAACTATATCTACTTTACCTTAACCTCTATCGTTTAGGATAAAACTATCTAAATAATCTCTCCTACCCTTCTCGAGACTAAAACGAGCGTCTAGACGCGTCTCGAAGGATAGGATCTAGTAGTAATAGATAGAGGAAAAGTATAATAGTAGTAGAGAAATCGACCTCTACTTTACGCTTAGGTATATACTTTAAGAGGATAGCCTACCTATAGTATAGCTTAAAGTAGATAATTCTCTAGTAAAGACGCCTCTCGATACCCTCTAATACTTACTCTCTAATATAATAGTAAGCTTATAGAATAAGGAGTAAGGTATAAGAGAGAAGGCCTTTTCTTATATCTCTACTATACCTCCTATCTAAATCTTAGTTAAAAGAGTCGTCGACTATACTAAAGTATAGATAGAGGGTTATATTTAATACCCCTAAGGTTAAATAGTAGTCGAGCTAGGAGCTTATTAACTTCTAAGAGTAAGATAAGGTCCTTTATAACTAGAGTATATCTTTTCCTATAAATAGGTAATAAATATTAGGCTTTATAGAAGAGTAATAGCCTACCTTTAGCTTAGTCGACTAGACTATAGAACTATAAATTATAGTATTACTAATCTATATATATATCTATTAAGTATAAAAGAGGGCGTTATTCCTTAATAAATATAATAGATATACTACTTTAAGAGATAGAGAGTAATAGATAGTATTTTACCTACTATAAATACTATACTATTATTCCTCTATAGTTTATTACTACCTATTCTAAATTAAAGGAAGAGTATAAAATATAATAGAGCTAGCTAAAGACTCTACTATCTATAGCTAACTTTAGAGTATATAAATAGCTAGATCTATCCCTTCCTAAGTAGAATAAAGATAGTACTACTTAAAGTAGAAGAAGACCTTTATCCCTTAAGTATATAGTATAAGGAAACTACTATAGTATCTACCTTAGAGTAAATACTCTATTATATTATAATAAGAGGTAGGGCTAATAGAATTAATAATCGAAATAAGCTATCCTACTTATATAGGAGGTAACTATAAAGTATTATCTAGATAGTACTTAGGTAGTAGTAGTATTACGAAGTAGTAACGCCCTCTACTATAGAATTAGAAAGTTATACCTAGAATACTAGTAATAATAGTACTCTCGTTAAGTATTAAGGATAGTAGATACTTATAAGAAGCTTAGTATATAAGAGTATAGCTAATAAGTAAGGGCTCTTATAGTCTATTTAGATAGTAGAGTCTTAGAGACGTATAGTCTTAAAGTAGGACTCCTAGAGTAGTAGATTAAAATATCTTCTCTTTATAGTATAGAATAGATAGAGTCCTACTTTAGCTAAAAGTTATTACGCCTTAGAATAGGTCCTAATACTTACCTTAATCTAGGAGTAGCGCTACTAGATAGTATAACTAGGATAAAGTATAAAATAATACTAGTTATATATAATATTTTATAGTTTTAACTTAAAGTTAAAGAGAATAGAACCGCTTAAGAGGTTATAGAATAGATAACTATACTCCTTAGAATATACTACTATCTAAGACTTTTAGACTTATAAAGTATCTACCTTAGTACTTCTCGAAATACTAAAGTAGAAGGGTCTAAGTAAGTATTATATAGTCGGCTACTTTACCCTACTAGTAGGTCTATAAAGAGTATTTAGAAGTAGGCTAATTAGGTAGTATAGTATAGTAGAGTAAGATAAGAATACTATTATACTAAGCTATAGAATAGTTTTATAAAGTCTACTACTAACTACTTTCTACTATAGAATAGAGTTAGTATCTATATACTAAAGATAGGTAGTCGCTTAGTAGGTAGACTAAATCCTAGTAGAATAGAGTAGGAGTTATACTATAGTAGATTCTTAGCGTACTAAACTATATAATATAATATATAGTAGTAGCTAATATATTTAAGAGTAGAGAGCCTTTACCTTACTATCTATTAAGCTTAGTAGTAAGGTAATTATCTTTATACTATATCCTATTATTACTATATATTAAGTAATCGCCTAGATATATATACTAGAGTAAGTAGAGTATACCTATATTAATATCCCTTCTTATAAGTAGGATTATTATTAGTAGGAAGGTCCTACTTTACTTCTAGAAATCTTAAAGGAAGTAAAAGATAGAAGGTATACTAGAACGAGAATAGTAGTTAGGACTACTAGATAGGTAGGGGACTAGGTACCTCTACTAGGAATAGACTAAAGATATAAGAGATATAACCTACTAGTAGTTAATAGTATATCTACTACTAGAATTAGTATCTAAGGCTAAGTATAAAGTAGAATAGGGTAACGAGGTCCTTATTAATAGGGATATATAGAATAAGAGAGATATAGAGAGTTCGCTTCTCTATAAAGAGTAGATAGATAGAAGGAATATAGTAGATTAAATATATAGAAAAGGATAACTTACTAGATAGAGTATAGAAAGAAGGGTAAGTATTAAAGACAAAAGAGCTTACTATAAGCTCCGTTTTAGTAGAGTAACCGAGTAGAGGGATAGCTAAAGATAGAGTTACTATCTAGTTACTATATATAAGTACTAAGTAAATACTTTAGGCGTCCCCTTAGACCTATAGTATAAGGTACGGTCGATAGTATAAGAGAAGAGCGACGTTCTTAAGCGTAGATAAAGTATAGAGTAGTAGTATAAGATAGTAGTAGAGGAGTAGTAAGTAGTACCTAAAATAGAAAAGTAGAGAATAGTCTAGCTTAGTTAAACTCTTAAATCCTTAACTCCTACTATTACTCTTACTACTTAAGCTAAGTCTTTATAATATTAAAGTTATAAATCCTTAGTAAACTATCTACTTAGCTTCCTTAGACCTTTAAACTCTCTCTTACTAATCCTTCTCTTCCTTCTCTTTACTTCTTTTCTACTTCTCTTCCTTTTCTCTTCTTCTACTCTCTTTTAAGTTTATCCCTCTCTAAGACTTATAATCTAAGAATTATAAGTACTTAGAGTAGTACTAAACTTAGAGAAGAGTAGTAAATACTCCTCTCTCTTATCCTTTTTCTAGAAAAGTTCTACCTTTTTTAAAGCTTTCTTATACTTCTCTTTCTTCTTTTTTTCCTTTCTCTCCCTCTCTTTTTCCTTCTCTTCCTCTTCTATAGATATAGAATCTCTATAAAGAAGATCCTCTATCTTATAGATAGTATAATTATCTAGCTCTTCTATAGTAGAAATTCTAATAAACTTTTCTATAGTAGCCTTCTCCTTCTCTTTATATAATCTATTAAAGGGATTTATACTCCTAAGGAAGTATAAATTATCTCTAATATCCGTATAGATATAATAGATACTATTATAAGCTAGATTCTTCTTAAAAGTATTAAACTCCTTAAGAGAATAGATACTTTTAGTAAGAAAAGTCCTAAGGATTAGAGTTAGAGTTAGAGTTAGGGTTAGAGGTTAGAGTTAGAGTTAGGGTTATATATAATAAATATATATAAGTAAAGAGAATTAAAAACTAATAAGTATAAGAGTCCTACTACCCTAGTATATAGTATAATAGAGTAGTTTTACCTTAAAGGCTTATTAAGGACTAGTTCTTATTCTTATTTTTATATCTATATACTAGAGGCTAGGTAGTAGCCTAGTCCGTATACTTAAAAGATAGCTAGACTAACTATATCTTAAGACTAGGTACTATATTACGCTAGCGTACTAATCTTATTACTAGCGTATATCTAAGCTATATATTATACGTAACTAATAGCGCTTATAACCTATTAGGGTCTATAATTTCTACCTATTTACTCTTAGTAATATATAACCCGAAAGTAGCCTAAATAGGGATAATAATAGAATTACGTTATAGGTATAGTAATAAGTAATAATCTAAAGGTAAGGGGCTTAAGCCTTTCTACCTAAAGGTATTATCTTTTTAAAGACTATACTACTATTATTATATAGTCTATCTCCTTCCCTTAGGAGAGCGCTATTAGTTAGAGTTAGGAATAGAATAGAGTAGTAAGCTTAATCCTATTTAATAGGTTAGTATATTATACTACTATTATATTTAACTTAAGCTAGGATAAGTATAGAAGTAAGGAGGAGTTCTATTAAATATTATACCTATAAAGGTTAAACGTATAGTACTAAGCTAATTACTAATAGACTATACTATATTCGTTATTATTCCTATAATAAAGACTAATAGAAGTAGAGAGGCTTAGTACTAAAGAAAGTAGATACTCTTTTTAGAAGGTATTAAGTAACTCGTCGACTTAGGTATCTTTTAATATAGCTTTATTCTAGGCGAATAGTTTATTAAAAAGACTATCTATCCTTTAGAGAGATTTAATAAGAGGACTATAGAGTAATATAGGTAATAGTTCTCTATAGTTTACCTAGTATTTTTTTATCTTTAGAAGTATACTTTTTATATTAATATATTCCTATATTTTATTATAGAAGGAGGGTAGTATAAGTAGAAGACTCTATATTAACTTATCCTTTCGTTTAGATAAGGAATAAGCTTAATCCTTATATTAAACCTATTTTCTTTATATATAAAGTATATTCGAAAGGTATCTATACCTTTATAATACTAATATAAACTCTATTACCTTCTCTTTAAATAGTAACTTACTAGAGTATATAACTATATAGCGGGTTATCTTAGCTTTAATAAAAGCCTTTTTTACTATATTTAGGTAGGCTAAAGACTAGAGAATATATTAATATTTATTTAGTCGTTTCCGATAGACGCGTAATTATAACCCTAATAGTCTAAACCCTTAATTAAAAAAGAACTTAATATCTAAAAATAACCTTAGTTTATAAACTAAACTAACTTCCTAACTAATTATAAAGGGTTAAAGCTTAGATAAAAGATTATCTAAGTAAGATTAGAAGGCTACTATATAGCGCTTTAGGGTTAGGGTTAGCTTCGTATATCGACGACGTAGACTAATTAGCTTATAAGAGTAGCTAGCTAGCTAATTACGTCCGCCGCTTATACTCTTTACTTTCGCGTACTTCTCTAGGATATCTATAATACTTATAATATTACCTACGTACCTTTCTATATACTATCCTTATAAATCTCGAATATCGACTATCGATATATCCTACTTTCGGGCTATAGTATAGGCGGTAGGTCGTTATTACTAGCGCGTACGCTTCTTACTAGCTCTCTAGTAGAAAGAATTACGCCCGCTATAGTTCCTATAATTATATCCCTTTAGTAATAATAGTCGTACGTACCGAGCGAAGAAAGTCGATTCCTACTATAGTTCTCTATTATATACTATAGGCTCTCGCTACTATCGTACTATTAGGGTAGGTAAGTAAATCTCTTTACCCTAAGTCGTACTATAGTACTACGCCTACCCGACTAATTAGACGGCTAACCCGCTAATCTAGCTAATTAGCGATTACCCTTTACTCTTCTACCTTCTATAGTCCTTTAACTAAACGGAAAATTTCTTCTCGCTCCTTAAATCTATATAGTAAGTAAGCTCCTACTATATATAATATATAAAGGTAGTACTATATCGCTACCTACTAAAGTCTCGCTCGTTATATCGATACTACTAAAGCCGTTCGCGCTTAGGGTTATAGTCCTTAACGACTAGCCTACCCTACCTATAATATATAATATAAATAGAGTCGCCGCCTAGCGACCTACTTCTTAATTTCTTAGTACTAAGTAGCTAGTAGAGAACCTATAACTTCTACCCGACGTACGTATAGACTACCTATCTATTCCTCTTATAGTATTAATACTACCTAAATAGCCTAGTAACCGCTAGTACTACCTACTAACTATAGCGCTATCGTCTATACTACCTATAACCTAATCTACCTACGTAGCTCTAGCGCTAGTACCTACTATACTCTATACCCCTAACTAGTACTACCGACTTACCTACTATCTAATATAGTATCGTCCTCTCGCTCCTATACTACTTCGTACTATTATACTAGTTATTCCTTCTATAGGATAGTGTTAACTTCTCCCTTAGCTAGTATATAGTTAGTACCCTTCTAGGCCCGTTCTATAGAACTCGCTCCTACCGCCTTATACTATATTATATAGCGCTCTCCTTCTAAGTCGTAAGTATAGCGAATAGGTATTAAAGACCTAGGACCTAACGCGAAGTACTATAGAACTACCTATTTAACTTACTTAACCGCTACCCGTACCTATACTTATACTAGCGGGCTTATTACTATAACTATCTATCCTAGCCCTACTAGTATCTACTACTATTACCTAACTCGATACTACTAGTTAGTCGACACTTCTAAATAATAGCCTATCTACGTCTAGTATATATAGGGGTCGTAGCGAGAGAGCGAGAGATTATAGTAATAGAAGAGTTAAACGGACTATAGTATACTAAGGCTAGAACTCTCCTATAATAGCGCCGTAGGCCTACGCAAGTAGTAGTAGTAGAGGTCGTTTAAGGCCTATACCCTCGAACGCTCCTAACTATATACTATCGCTAGCTATATATTAGGATCGACTCTTATTACCTCTAGTTAACCTATCTCTTATTAAGGAAAGCGGAGCCTCCTAGACTACCGACCTCTAGGTCTCTAATCCTTTCGAAGGTTACTATAATCTCGCTAACGACTCTAAGCTATCTCCTCTACCTCGCTAGGCTACTAATACCTAATCTACGCCGCCCTAACTAGGATATATATATAGTAGTACCCTATTATATAATACTATAAGGCTCGTAGTATATAGTATATCTCTTACTACCTAGAACTAATAACCTACCGATATATACTATTACCGCGCTATTCTATAACGCCCTCGATAGACCTAAACTAGTATAAGCTCGCGCTAGTACGTTTAGACCTCCCTAGAACTAGTAATATCCCTTCTAGTATTATTACTAGTACTACTTTCGAGGATATCCCTAGTAGGGCGTATAACCTTAAGGCTAAATATCCTACGCCGAATAAGTATATCTCTTAATTAACGTCCGCCTAACTACGCGGCTAAAGTCGTAGCCTCGACCTAACGTCTACCTAGTACTAATCCCTTCTACCTACTAGCCTACTATCTAACTCCCCTTCTAAGCTCTTTAATAGCGGGCGCCTAGCCGACTCGCTAATAGACCTATTTACCTACCCCTAGCCTTTCGAATACGCTATAATTCTCCGCTAGCCTCCTACTCCGCCTACGTAACTAATAGGGTAGCGTATCTTAGCTAGCTACCCTTATATAAGAATCTAGTCGTAATTACGAGTCGGTACGCGAGAGGAGTCGCTATAGTAATAAAGATAATATAATAGGGTTATCGAGCGAGTTAGATAATAATTCGCTAAGGAATACTCTATTTAATACTAATATTCGACTTACTAAGGCCTTAGCGCTAGCTCTACTATATTAAGCTAATAATTACGTAAAGGGTAGAATCTAATTAAGTCTTCGACTAGAAGGATATAGGTATCCTAACGACGCCCTTACTAATAATAGTTTCGACGAGAGCGTTATATATACGCTCCCTAACCTTATTAATAGCTTCCTTAGGATTTATACTAATAAAAGCTTAATAGTTAACGAGGAGCCTAGTCGCTCGAACCCTAACGATAGTACTAGCGCTATTATCGAAGATATCTTATCCTAAACGGCCTTTAAAGGTAAACTCCCTACTATAAACCTTACTACTAGACCTAACGAATTATTACGAGCGTACCTCGCGCCTATTTATCTAACCCCGCTAGTTACGTACTAACGCCTACTAGCGGCTTAGTATTCTCTTAAATAGCCCGCGCCTCTCGCGCTCTTCTTAGAAACTCTATCTCTCGATAGTTTAAAACCCTATACGTAACCCTCGTTCCTACTACTCTATAATAGTTCGAGAGACTATTTAATCGCGTAGAGTAATATACTCTACGCCGCTATATACCTTACTAGCGTACCTCGATACCGCGAATACCCTATAATATATAGATACCTAGTAATCTAACCTCGATATATATAGGCCCTAGCGGTAACTCTCCGACTACGAACTCTAGTACCGCTAATACTTAACTACTAAGTTAGAAGAGTAGAAGAGAAAGGTAGGTAACTAGATCGTATAGAAACTCCTATAAGTTTAGACTCGAAAGAGCTAAACTAATATATCTTCTAGTATCCCTACCTCGTATAACGCCTATCGAGAGCTTGTAGATAGTAATAGTATACTAGTTATACCTTTCCCTAAATCTTAGACTTAAGACTATAATAAGCCTATACGTTAATATACTCGCTCTCGCTCGACTAGCCGTCCTCGTAATTTAATAATATAGGAGTAGACGCCTCGAGTTACTAACTTACTAGACGACGACAAGATAAATAACGACCTCTAAGATACCTTCCTCGAAGAAGCTAAGCGCTGTAGTAACGCTAGCGTAGGTATCGACTTCTCGTCCTACTATAATAAGGGTACTATTACCTAACTCCCTAACGAACTCGACGACGTAGTAGCTACTAACTTCTAAGTATACGGTTCCTAGAACTTCGCCCGCGCTATCTAGGATCGTCCTCGGTTCTAGTACTATAGTATCTATAACCTCGCTAATAAGTATAAGAAGCTAAAAGAGAAGTATAAAGATCTAGAAGAGTAGGTATAGGACCTATAATAAGAGCTTATAGACATATAAGACGATTACGCTTAAGCTATTATTAATAATAGTAGTAAGGAGCGTGTTCGGGCTACTACTAATAAGCTAAACGAAGCTAATAAGAAGGTTAAAGACGTAGAAAAGGAATATAACACCCTGTTTAAAGAGTACTAGCGTATTGTCGGCGATAAAGACTAGTAGATCTCTAATCTAAGAGATAAGCTCGATAACGTTAAGGCTTAATTAACTATTACTAACGCGGCCGCTACTTTAGAACTACCTCTATTAAGTCGTCTTAAGTAGATACGCTATAGCGCCTCTACGCCTATACTAACGATATAGTATACCTAGTCTATACCTACCTATCTATTCGCGCGCGTAGTATCTATAGCTCTAACCTATACTAGTACCGTTAGTACCTACTTCTACTCCTATCGTAATACGAAGTTTCTAGATCCCGATATCTTTAATAGTAAGACACCCGAGTATAAAGTCTAGCGTAAGTAGATAACTAGTAAGATCGTAGCCTAGTTCGATAAATCTACTAATATCTAGGAGATCTTCGACTATATTCTACGACGTACTAAGAGCGCTCCTTAGGAGTTAATTAACCTATACTTAGAGAGTACTTAGAAGAGTCTAGATAATATATAGTCCGAACTTAACTCTAACTTCGGCGAACGTAATATAGCCCTTAAAGCGGCTACTAAACTAACCTAGATCCGTTAGAAGGAAGGCTAACCCTTCTCCGAGTTTATTATCGTCTACCGGTTACTACTCGCTAAAGCTATAAAGGAACCTAATACCTACGAGTTATAGCTTAAGTTAAATAGGGTCTATATACGAGAAATAAAGTACTTCTAACATATACTATTTAACGACTTCTATAAGGCGGCTAAGATAGAAGAAGATATATATTAGACTATAAAGAGTATAAACCCTAGCCTAAATAGTAATAATAGCGGTACTAGTAACGGTAGAGGTAACCGCCGCTCTAATAATAATAACTAAGGCTCCGGCGGTAATCTAGGCTCTAGATAGCGCTAGTTTAGTACTCTAATACGAATTATTCCTCGTAAGTATAAGGGTCTCCCTAAACTCTCCGAAGTAGATCGATAAGCCTTAAGGTAGTAGAATAAGTACTTCTAGTACCGAGAGCCTAGCTATACTAGTACTAATACTCGATATATTCTTTACTAAGATAAGGGACGCTTTATATACGGAGATATATCCGTAGATACGCTATATACCGAAGCTAACGTACGCGCCGCTAATGTCGCCCTTAATACTATAAACGACGAGTAGCTATAGATCGAGTCGGCTCTAGAGCGCCCTCTACTTACTAGCGGCTCCGAGTAGGGAAATACTTAGCCTTATAATAAAGTCGCGTTAATAAGGCCCGAATATACGAAGAAGAATATAAATAAGAGTAAGAACCCTAATCTAAATAGAGATACTAGTATATACGAGATTACGAGGAGTATATCTCCTATACTACTACTATCTTCTCTACTACTATAACTAAGATATACTAATCCGTTTTAGTCGAGCCTAAGTATAGCTAATACCTTATATATATAAGTTTAGTAGTAGTAGTAGGAAATCTAAAAGTAAAAGCTAAAGCCCTACTAGATACTAGTAGTTTAGCCCTCTTCGTTTATTCTTCCTTCGTTTACGTATATAAGTTACCTACCTTCCGTCTTTCCTTACTTAAGAGTCTCCGCCTAGCCGATAGCCGTCGAACTTAACTTATATATACTACTATAATTACTATAACTATTAGAGGCTATATAGACTAGGGACTCTACTATATTACTAATCTAGACTAGTACGACCTCGTTATTAGAATATCTTAGTTTAAGGAGTATAATCCTTAGCTAGATTTTAGTAAGCGTACGATTACGTTCGGCTCCGAGTAATACCGTCTATATAACTATAGAGGCCGGCCCTATATAGTAACTATCGATACCGATAGTCGGTCGTACGCCCGCGATAGCGACTAACCCGCTAATAACGAATCTAATCCTAACCCTAATATATACTTTATTAGTACTAATACCTTTATTAAACTAGCTAAGTAATACCCCGAACGACTCTCCGTTCTTTAGCTAGAAGATCTCTCTAACGATATTACCTATAATAACGAGTATATAAAGTCCTTTATACTCGTAGTCGACGAAGCCCTCGACGCCCTATTACCCGAGGATATTAAGAAGTTTATAAGTTCTAATAAGACTAATCTACGAGTAAAGCTACCGCTAGTCTATTATAACCTAGCCGACGCCTTTAAGTATAAGATAGAATTTATAGTACCCGAGTACGGGCCGTTAGATTACGCTATTAACCTTAAACTAGGTACTAAGATCCCCTATAAGAAAGCCTACGCTATAAGTCCTAAGTAACTAGTAGTTATAAAGAAGTATATCGACGATAGACTTGCCTAGGGAACTATCGAGAAGTCTAACTTAAGATATACCTCGCCTACCTTAATTGTTAGTAAACCTAGTAGAGGCCTATAGGTTTACGTTAACTATCGAGGAGTTAATACCCTTACGATTAAAGACTAGTATCCTATTCCCTTACTTAGAGAGATACTAGATCGACTCTATAAGGCGACCTTCTTTACTAAACTAGACATTATTACTACTTTTAATAACCTTCGTATTCGTAAAGGTAATAAATAAATAACTACCTTTATTACGCGCTATAGCCTATATTAATATAAGGTTCTTCCCTTTAGGCTCTATAATAGGCCTAGCTCCTAGTAACGTTACGTTAATAGCGTACTCTAAGAGTTCCTTAACGACTTTATTATAGTCTACCTAGATAACGTCTTAATCTACTCCTTAGGATCGCTTAAAGATTATTAGTAAAAGGTTCGATAAGTTCTTATTAAACTAAGAGACGCTAGACTACCTATCGATATTAATAAGTACGAATTTAATATTAAGAAAGTTAAGTATCTCGGTCTTATCGTTACTATAGAGGGAATTAAGATAGATCTAGTTAAAGTAGAAGCGATTTAGAACTAGGCTACGCTACGTAATGCTAAAGATATTCTCGCCTTCCTAGGATTTGTAGGTTTCTACCGACGATTTATTAACTCCTTCTCTAGGGTCGCTATACTATTAACGGATATAACGAAGAAGGATGTTTAGTTTTACTAGACCGATCGATACTAGCGAGCCTTCGACGAACTTAAGCGTCGCTTTACAACTACGCTAGTATTAGCTTATTTTAATCCTAACCTACCTATATAGGTAGAAACTAATACCTCCGACTAGGTAATAGCTAGAGTCCTATTATAGAAGGGAGAGGACGGTATCCTTCGTCTAGTAGCCTTCTATTCTAAGAAGATAAACCCTTAAGAGTGTAACTATAATATATACGATAAGGAATTACTAGCTATCGTTAAAGCCTTCGAAGAATAGTAACCTAAACTTATAGGCTATAAGGAGCCTATCCGTATCCTTTTAGATTATAAGAACCTTAAGTACTTTATAACTAGCGATACTAAATATACTAATCGCCCCCCTATACTCTTCTTACTCTCCTTATAGTTAGAGTCTAATATATAGTTCTTACTATATATTACCCTTAGCCTCTACTAGTCTTACCTTCTCCGTTAAGGTAAAGATATCGAAATTATACGAGCCTATAATATAGACGCGGTTATCGTACCTCTTAACTCCTTAGCGGCGTACTCGTCTAAGTTAGAGCTATTCTATACTTAACGCTTCGCGAAGACGATCTACGCTAACTAGTATACGACCGTTACCTTACTAGCTATTACCCTACGAGAATATAAATATTTTCGACTCGTACGAGGTACTAGTACTACTAACTTCGATATATTTATATTCTTCCTATATCTCGTAGTACCTCCTCGAGATTATAAAGTAAAATTTACTAAACTAGAATAATAGTAGGCTTAGGTATATCTTAATAAAGAGGAGTAGAGGTACTTTATAGATAATATACTTACGCCCGCGGTCGCCGAGATTTATCCTATAGATATTACCTAGTATTATCTACGAACGTTTAACGAGGTATATAGCCGCTACTATACCCGACGCTATAAAGCTACTACTATTAGCGACTCGGTCGTAGAGAGCGAATTATCCTATTCGCTCCTAAATCGATACCTTCCTCCTACCGCTATAAGCGAGCTACTCTCTCTTATACGTCTCTAGGAATCTATACTTAGACGTATTAGCGCTTACGATAGGGCGGTCGAATTCTAGGACCTCTAACTAGTAGCCGTTACGTATAGCTATAAGGGGCGATATAATACGCCTACTATTATAGAACTCTATTAGGCGATATATAAAGACCTCTCGTACTAGTTTAATACGCGCTTTATTATACTCGACTATACCTAGATTAACTTTATATACTAAGATTTTACGAAATACGCGCCTAGTTTAGAATACGAGAATAAACCCCTTATCCTACTCTAAGCTAATAGTTATAACTAATAGGATATAAAGCGTCTAGGTATTAAGGTAACCTAAGAGTTCTAGTAGTATAGTACCCTCTAGGCTTCTAGTATATACGGCTCGCTAGCTAAGGAAGATCCTCTATATAAGAGCGGCTACGCCTATATATAGTCGTATAATCCTATTAAAAACCTTTTCGCTAGTATTAATCGTACCTCCGCTCTAGCCTTCTCTATAACCGACTTCCGTCTCCTAGTATTCTCTACTAGTACTCTAGACGAATATAAGTAGTATAGTAAATATAGCTATAGTAGTTCTAATACTCGTCGCTTACTCTTTAAAGTACTAAAGGCGACTATTATATAGATCTATTATATACTTAACGTAGTATCCTACGGAGTCTATAGCTACTCGTCGTAGGAAGAGTACTATATCTTCCTTAACCTCCTAGATACTATCGAAATCCCTAATAATATATACTAGCCTATAGTTCGAGATAGGCGCTATCTACTTTTCTACGTCCTATACCTAGAAGACGTTATAAATTTTATTTGTATCTAAGCTAACCGCTACCTTATAGTAATTTATAGTATCTTAACCCTACGTCCTAGGAAAGGATCTCTTCTACTACTATTATAGCTAAAATAGGCCGAATATACTAACGTAGCGATACTTATCGTTCTCTTCGTATATCTTACTATTACTATTAATAGTAACGACCTAAGTCTCTCCCGATTTCGCTATAAGGAATACCTAGTGTCTCGCTCTACTAATACTCTAAGTCGCTACTCTAGAAACCCTTAGGATTACTTACTAAAAAGATCGAGGCGGAGGTAGTTAAGGGCTTAATAAGGTACTACTAGTTAGGCCTATAAAACTAAGCTATAGATACCTAGTAAAAATCCTACCGTAACTTAGGTAGCGGACGAGGATACTTAGCTCTAGAGCCTCTATAGCGATCCTTCTAAAGTTAGTACTATTAAACGTTACGAGCTCGACTTCGAGAAGTCGTTAAAGACTACTAGTATACTTTAGTTCCTAGCCCGATTATTTAGTTAGACTCCCTTACCCGCTTTCTATAAAGATATACTTAGATATACCGCCTAGAGTACTAACTACCTATATTGTAATCCGACTACTATAATACGACTTTAGCGCGAGTAGCTATTCTAAGATTACGTCGAAGAGAAGATTATATAACTTATTACGGCTAAACGAAACTATAAATAAGGCCTTATACTATATATAGAATTCCGCGTAGTAGAAGATAATATATTAGAGACGCTCTAGGAATTATATATATTCCGATACTATTATTAGATCCTTACCGTAATAGCTCGCTCTTTAGAGTATAGGGACGAGATAAGACTCGTCGATATTAACGACGTATCTATAGGGCCTAATAAGCGTCTTAGTCTATATAGGCTATCTTATAGTCTTATTAGCCGTACTAGCGAGTATATTCCCCTTATCGTATTTAGTCGATATTAAGGGGGTAACTTACGAGAATACGGGTATAGTTACTTAGAAAATAACTAGGAGACTAAACTAAAGATCCTATTCGATTAGCGGCCCCCCTTCGATATATATTACTATATTAACTAGGAGGACTACCCCTAGCGCTATTAGACGCGGTACTATTATCGTCGCCTATAAAAACTACTTAACCTATAGAATACTAACATATAGCTAGACGGCTTACTAGAGTATACCGAATAATATATCTAGATTATCCCTCGCTTCGAAACTAATAAAGTATATATCCTAAAACCTTTCCCTAAGTAAATATTTAGATATAAGATACTATTATAGTAGCCTAGCGAAGATAGTATCCTTAAGGTCGTACTTAAGACGAATATAACCTTATCCGTATAGTACCGGATAGTATAAAAGACCGTCCGTTAGTTTACTATAAAACCGACTAATATTTTTAACGGATATATCGGTATATAGTAATTAATCGCTAAATACCCTAACGAGAAGCGTATAACTAACGACCTCGAACTTATTTATACGAAAGATAAAGGTCTTATAAACGGTAAACTACTACGTACTCTACTAGATAGTAATTAGTTTAAACCTATACTAACCGCTCCGGACCTAGAAGATACTAAAAATATATAAGCTAAGCCCTCCTTACCTATAAACTAACTATAGACTATAACTATTAGAATATATTACCGCCTAGCGACCTTTAGCTATATAGCGACGCTTAGCTAACCTAAATACGCTCGCCGACTAGTAACTATCCTTTACTCTTTAAATACTATTACTATCCGTATAGTAATAGCGCTATAATATAATAATCTATATCCGTTACGATACTAAACGCTAATAGGTAAACCTAGTTACTACCCCGATTATACTTATCTTACGTAATACGGTTTATTTAAAGTCTAGTCTATCCCTACGCGGCGGTCGCTATTCTCGTCCTTACTATCCTATTCGATACTATAGCGTTCTATAGTACTCGCGCCTATAATTCTAAGATACTAGCGATTTTAAACGTATTTATTAGTTATACGATAGCTCGCTAAAGCTTCCTAATTCTATCGCGCTAGCGTAAGTACTAACCTTATTTATAGTCGCGCTATATTAATACGCTCCTCTAATATAAATCCTATCCTACTCTAAATACTAACTCTTTATATCTATTATCTATAACTACTATACCTCGTATACGCTATATCTACTCTTTAATAGCGCTTATAAGCCCCTCCCTACCTCTATAGTAACTAGGCGTTACGACTTAGTTAGCTACTAATACGACCCTCGAATAGTAGGACAAGTAGTAGGATAAGTAGTAGGAAGAGTAGTAGGAAGAGTAGTAATAGTATATAGAAGAAGAGTAAGAAGAAGAGTAAGATAAGATAAAGGAATAGGAAGAGGAAGACTTATAAAAGTAGGAATATACTTACGTTATTAGATATATATATAATAAGGCTTTAGTCGCCTAGGTACTATATTAAGGTTATTATTTTAAACTCTCGTAGATTCTACGTAAGAATCTTAGCGAGGACTATTTCGCTATCGAAGCTATACTTATAGAGGACTAGCGCTTCTTCCTAGTATAGTAGGAGTCTAACGCGTATACTAGTACTAAATACGCGCCGTAGTAGGTTACTAAGCGTAACGTAACTAAATCCCTTATAGCTAAGTAGAGACGTAAGAATCCTACTATTACTACTAGTATACCCCTTACTACGAGAATCTATATAGGGCCTACTAGCGCCTCTATAACTATCGACGAAGCGCTTAAGGGTCGACTCGTAGTTAACGACTCCTCCCCTCTTACTACTAAGAAGTCCGTTAAAGCTAACGCTAAAGAGAAGCCTTCTCGCCTATCTCGACCTTTACCTAGCTCGCCTTATATCTCTACTAAAGCTCTATAAGTCGAGAAATATAAGAAATCGTTATCCCGACTACCTAAATACTATCGCTCTCTCCCGAAAGCCTTCGATTAGTCCCCTAAACTATAAGAGGAGACTATCTAGCTCTCTTACGAGCTAATAGACCTATATAAGTAACTATTATACGCTACTAAGTACATAGTCGAAGAAGAGTCGCTAGAACTAAATACTAGTATACTATAGGTATTAGAAGCTATAGTATAGATCGCGTTACTAGTAAAAGGTCTACTAACTCCTACTCTTAGCTAAATAGTACCTTAGTAGCTTAAATACGTCTTATCTCCTACCTAATACTTAGCCTAGCTATTAATAGAAGGAGACGTATAACCGCTTTCTCCTAATATATCTAATATAGCTATTAAGAAGGGAGGCGTATACGCTATACTAGATAACCTTATTAGCTTTATAACGTCTACTAAACTAGCTCGTCGCTCCCCTTATATATCTAAGCTATCTAATTCCCTAGCGTCGCGTCCTAATAAGCCTATTAGTCTAGCCTTAAGGCTATTTAAGGCGTTTATAAGCGGCTAGAGCGTACCTAAGTCGCTATTAAAAGAGAAAGATAAGCTACGAGTTAATCGCGTATTAACTAGAATATCTACGAGTAACTATAAAGTCTCGCTATTACTAGAGACTAACCCTACTCCTTTATAGCGTTCGACCGCTATAAAGCTAAAAGGTATTACTAAGAATCGTTCGTCCTCCTACTATTCTAGTAGTAAGGGGAAGGGTCTAGTAAAGAAAGTAGTATATCTTAAACTACGTATAACAAATAAGTAATATAGTAATAAATACGTCGCCTATATTCTATCTTCTATTACGACTCTCGTAGCGAATATTATTACTAGCTAGTAACTAGACTCTCGCTACGAATATTATTACTAGCTAGTAACTACTTTCTATAGTTATATAATAGTAGCGCTCTTACTTATCTTATCCTTTACCCTCTATATTTTATTTTCTATACTCGACCCTTACGACTTATATATTACGTATTTTAGATAGGAATTTAGAGGTACTAGTACGAATTATATCGCTATTTTTATACTAAGTTATAATCGGTATAGCGCTAAGGAACGTAAGAGGTATAGTCTCTAAACCTAGCTTAGTATAATATAGCTCTATTATTACTCTAGTAACTTCGCGTTATTTTCCGCTACGCTTAGAGAACGCGTCTTTACGTCCGATTACTAGCTATAGTAATACTACGACTAATAAGGCCTTGTCTAATAGAAACGCCTACCTACGTTATAAATCCCTACTACTCCTATCGCTTCTATTACTCCTCTAGAAATATCGACTACTTCGATCGTACCGCCTTAATTTATTAGGCTTAGTCGAACCTATTAAACTAGTCGAAGCTAATACTAAGCCTTCTAGCGCCGTACTATATCCGTAAGCGCTATACTAACTACTACTTATAAGCGTCGCTATTAGAACTACTCCTTAAGATAAGAAATATAATATAGCGCCTAGTACTAGGAGGGAAGATAATCTACGTATAGAGCGGCTAGGTACTAGACGCGTTAGGTATATATAGACCTACTATACTCTAGCGTATAATTTATACGTACTCTAGTATAGTAGAAGCTAGTAATAAGCGTAGTATCTAGAAGTTAAACTCTCGCTATCGAAGCGAGTTCTATAGCTAATATTAGGAACGCTAGTTCTACTTTTATATAATACCTCTACTCCGCTAGTCCGCGAAGGATATATAATTTTAGCTATCGCTACTCTAGGTTTATCGCCTAATCTATCGAGAGGCTACGCTTATACTATTCGAGGAGAACGCGTTCCTATTTACTAAATAGTATAATATAGATATATTTACTAGCTAGATAATTCTATTATAGATCTATTCTATTACCCGCCTAATCTTTATTATTAGCTATAGCGAGATATATAAACTATTACGACTCGATCGCTAGGCGCGTACGATTCGACTAGCTAGCGTATTTCGTAGTATTACTTATCTCGTAATATATATAGATAAGTTCTATACTCTACTACGAAGTAGGAAAGAGATACTTAGGGTCGCGAGGTAATTTAGCTCCCTTAAGCTCTATAAATAGGAATTATTTGTCCTCTACTAGCCCTCGGAGTTTCGTAACGTATTAAGGTTAATTCGCTATACTTTTAACCGGCGTGTTAATTATATCCGCCGCCGTATCGGTTCGTAGCGACCGAAATAGCATTTCTATACCTGTGCGTCTAGGTCATAGGTCATAGGGTTAGGGTTAGGGTTAGGGTTAGGGTTAGGGTTAGGGTTAGGGTTAGGGTTAGGGTTAGGGTTAGGGTTAGGGTTAGGGTTAGGGTTAGGGTTAGGGTTAGGGTTAGGGTTAG